>CM021105.1:440161182-440513730 GCA_007115665.2 Sequoiadendron giganteum
CAACCTCAACCCTCAACCTAAACCTCCTAATCCCTCACCCCTATACCCTAATCCCTCAACCCCTCAACCCTCAAACCTTCAACCTTTCTCATCCTCAACCCTTATACTTCTTAATCCCTCAAACCAACCTCAACCCTTCAACCCTAATCCCTCTACCCCTATACCCTCTTAATCCTTGAACCCTCAACCCTCAACCCTTAAACCCTAATCCATCAACCCATATACCCTCTTAATCCCTCAATCCTCAACCCTTAAACCCTAATCTCTCAACCCCTATACCCTCTTAATCCCTCAACCCTCAACCCTTCAACCCTAATCCCTCTACACCTATACCCTCTTAATCCTTAATCCCTCAACCCTCAACCCTTAAACCATAATCCATCAACCCCTATACCCTCTTAATCCCTCAACCCTCAATCCTCAACCCTTAAACCCTAATCCCTCAATCCCTATACCCTCTTAATCCCTCAACCCTCAACCCTCAAACTTTCAACCTTAATCCCTTAACCCCTATACCCTCTTAAACATTAATCCCTCAACCCTCAATCCTTAAACCCTAATCCCTCAATCCCTATACCCTCTTATTCCCTCAACCCTCAACCCTTAACCCTTCAACCTTAATCCCTCTACCCCTATACCCTCTTAATCCCTCAACCCTCAACCCTCAACCCTCAAACCTCAACCCTCAACCCTTCAACCCTAATCCCTCTACCCCTATACCCTCTTAATCCCTCCACCCTCAACCCTTAAACCCTAATCCCTCAACCCCTATACCCTCTTAATCCCTCAACCCTCAAACCTCAACCCTCAACCCTTCAACCTTAATCCTTCTACCCCTATACCCTCTTAATCCCTCAACCCTCAACCCTCAGTCCTTCAACCTTAATCCTTCATCCCCTATGCCCTCTTAATCCTTGAACCCTCAACCCTCAACCCTCAACCCTTAAACCCTAATCCCTCAACCCCTATACCCTCTTAATCCATCAACCCTCAACCCTCAACCCTTAAACCCTAATACCTCAATCCCTATACCCTCTTAATCCCTCAACCCTCAACCCTCAACTCTTCAACCTTAATCCCTCAACCCCTATACCCTCTTAAACCTTAATCCCTCAACCCTCAACGCTTAAACCCTAATCCCTCAATCCCTATATAATCCCTCAACCCTCAACCATCAACCCTTCAACCCTAATCCTTCTACCCTTATACCCTCTTAATCCCTCAACCCTCAACCCTTAAACCCTAATCTGTCAACCCCTATACCCTCTTAATCCCTCAACCCTCAACCCTCAACCCTTCAACCCTAATCCCTCTACCCCTATACCTTCTTAATCCCTCAACCCTCAACCCTCAACCCTTAAACCCTAATCCCTCAACCCTTATACCCTCGTAATCCTTGAACCCTCAACCCTCAACCATTAAAGCCTAATCCCTCAACCCCTATACCCTCTTAATCCCTCAACCCTCAAACCTCAACCCTCAACCCTTAAACTTTAATCCCTCAACCCCTATACCTTATGAATCCCTCAACCTTCAAACCTTAAATCCTAATCCCTTAACCCCTATAACCTCTACCCTATAACCTATTAATCCCTCATCCCTAAACCCTAAACCCTTAAACCCTAACCCGTAAACCCTCTACCTTCTACCGCCAATCCTCTACCCTCTACCCTCAACCCTCAACCCTAATCCCCCAACCCTTAAACCCACTTAGTAAACTCTCTACCCTAGTCCATCAACCCTCTTGACCCTTAAAACCTTAACCCTTAAATCCTTAAACACTCAACCTTAAATCCTTGACCCTCAACCCTAACCCCTTAAACCCTAAACTGTTAAACCCTCTACCCTCAACCCAATAATATCTACCCTAAACCCTAATCCCTCAACCCTTAATCTCTCAACCCCTGTAACCTCTACCCTATATATTGGACTATCGACCCTAATCCCTAATCCCTCAACCCTATACCTTAAACCCTCAACCCGTAAACCCTCTACCCTTTACCCTATACATTAAACACTCAACCCTCAATTCTCAACCCTCAACCCTTAATCCATCAACCCTCAATCCATAAACCCTAAACCCTCTACCCCTTACATTGGACCTTGAACCTAATCCTTCAACCATATACCCTCAAAATTATACCCTAAACCCTAAACCCTCAACCCCAAACCCTTCAACCCTAAATACCCTCTACCATCAAACCTATTCCCTCAACCCTCAAACCTTAAACCCTAATACCCTAGAAACCATCAACCCTATAGGTCCTCCACCCTAATCCCTCAACCCTATACCCTCAAGCCCTATAACTTTCTCTCTATCTATACATCTCACCTCTCCCTCCTTCCCTCCGTCCCACCCTCTCTAATTGTCTCTATCTATCGTCTCCCTCTTTCTGCGTACCTCTCGTTCAATCAATCCCTACCACCCTCTCTCAGTCCCTCTATCCATATCTCTTTATGTCCCTCCCACTCCATCCCACTCTCTCCCACTACCTCTCTCTCCCTCTCTCTGATGTCTCTTCCTCCCACCCTCCTCTCTCTAAGGTCTCTCCCTCTAGCAACCTACCTAGGTAACTCTCACTTTCTCTCTCTCCCCTCTCTCTATCTATCCATCCAACCCTACCTAGATAAGTCCCTCTCACTCCACCCCCCTCTTTATCTACCTCTATTAGGTCACTCCCTCTCACACCCTCTCCCTCTCTCAGGTCTCTCACTCACACTCTCTCTCTCTCCCACTCCCTCTCTCTCCCACTCCATCTTTCTCCCACTCCCTCCCTCTCACACCCCATCTCTCTCACACTCCCTCTCACTACCTATCTCTCAAGTCTCTCCCTCTCACCCCCCTCACACTCTCAAGTCTCTCCCTCTCAGCCCCCTCACACTCTCAAGTCTCTCCCTTTCACACCCTACCTACATAACTCTCTATGTCTCTCTCTCTCCTCCCCCTCTCTCTCTCCCTCTCCCTCAATTATCTCTCTCCCACCCTCTCTCTCTCCCTCTCCCTTAATTCTCTCTCTCCCTCCCTCTATCCCTCCCACCCTACCTAGCTAAATCCCCCTCACTCCAACCCCTTCTCTCCCACTCCCTCTCTCTTAAACTCTCACTCCCACCCCCTCTCCATCTCTCTAGACTCTCTCTAAATTCTCTCTTCATCTAAAGACATACATAAATGCATACATACAAGCATAATACATATAATCTTACATCCATACAAGCATACATACATACATGACATACATGTACATAAAAATATATCAGCATACATTAATATATTGGCATTTAACATAAATTAATACATAACGCGAGCGTGTTATAACATGCTCGTGTTATGTGTTAAATGACATGTTCACCGTAGAAGCAAAAACCATGTCAAAAGTGAGATATAACGCGAGTGCGTTATAACATGCTCACGTTATATCTTTCTTTTGGAATTCTCGAGCTTTAGGCTTGGTATTTTCTTTGTAATAGCAACCCAAAGGCTTGGAGGGCATTCCCAATCACCAGAGATGTGTTTTTAAAAAATCTACCATATTTCTCATAATTGAGATCGTGCTCACCGTCAGAATTGCACGTGGTTCAATATCGAAAAAATCGAACACATGGGTAATGTTGGGTTATCTCTTAGCTATCCAACGATGTAATTTTTTTCACTTTCTGAAAATGTTAAGTCTTTCATCCATAATTTATTTTATCTGTATGTCTTTTTTTTCCAAAAAGCAGTGTTTGGTTTTTTTTTTCTTTATAAATTAACCGTTCATCAATTTTTCAAATAAATTACATTTTTAGAAACTATATTCCATCCTACAAAATTAAAAAATTAAAAAAAAACAAATCAATTAGTTTCCAAAATTTGTAGGGGTAGCACGGCCAAAATTCTATTTTCAGGATATGTCCACTTCACAAATTAGTAAAGAATCAAATATTCATTAAAAAATTATCAAAAAAATCTTGCATCAACTACATAACGTTAGCTAACTTCTGACCATTGCGATTTTAAAAATACTAAAAAAAGTTCATTGTACGAGGGTCGTACAAGAGTTGCTATGTTATGTTTTTCTGACAAAAACAACACCAATTTGTGTACGTTCCTCATTTGAACCCCTTAATCTCAACCATTTTCAAAATAAATTAGTAGTTTAGAAAGTAGACTCAGAGCACTTGAATCCTTATTTTTGTTCCATCTCAAAATTTTGAGTGTAAGTATCCTCAATTTCACGTCCAAGGTC
This sequence comes from Sequoiadendron giganteum, assembly GCA_007115665.2. Classification (NCBI taxonomy): domain Eukaryota; kingdom Viridiplantae; phylum Streptophyta; class Pinopsida; order Cupressales; family Cupressaceae; genus Sequoiadendron; species Sequoiadendron giganteum. The sequence goes on from CM021105.1 coordinate 440,165,409, forward strand.
AGTATTCCTGATTTCAGAAAAAAGCTGTCCACTAAAGTCCCCATCTTGGTGCACTTACCCCCTTGTGGACTGTGAAGTAGTGATAATAGGGTTGAAGGATCTTAAGACCCACAATACCATGAAACAATGAGTTCCTTGTAGTAAGTAAGTAGGCAGTCTATAGGGCATAGTTTTATTTTATACAAGGATGCTCATGAAAGGAATCTTCAAGTGATAGTGAGTGAGTTGTTTGAGATTGTAGTTGAGGGTGCAATATCTAGTCTTAAAGGAAATTAGCAAAGCAATAAATGTGCAATAAAATAAAATCATACACAACAAACAATTCACAATGTTATCTTGCATAATGCCTTGAGTTTGAAGAAAAAAATCTCAGTGTATCTTGATAAAAGTAGCAATCTTAATGGCCAATCACTAGAAACCATGATTTTAAAACATGTTATTGTGCTTATGGAGGCAACATTTTAAGCAAGGCAATGAGTGGTGGTTTGGAATAATGGTAGGTATGAAGGAATTTCTTTATATGCATACTATGCAGTCTAGCTTAAGACAACATTCTTAGAAGAGATTGAAGGTGGATTATGGAACTCAAGGGTTACTATGATAAGGATTAAATAAAAGTCTGAGATCTATTTAAAAGCCACTATCATGAAGATATTAAAGATGTCACATGCAAAACCTTAGCATCTAGAGTAATGAATAGAATGCCAAAGAGGATAGTTTGCTAGGGAAGATTTAGGATATCTCCACATTATCTAATCACAGGAAAATACATGATTTATTTATTTTTTTAAATTAATTGAAATCATTCTAAACCCTATATAGGATACATTGATACTTCAAAAGCATCTGATTTATTTTTTAAAATTAAAAGAAACCATTCTAAACCCCATATAGGATACATTGATACTTCAAAAGCATCTAATTTATTTTTTTAAATTAAAAGAAATTATTCTAAACCCTATATAGGATACATTGATACTTCAAAAGCATCTGAAGGAATTTGAGCATTCTAAACCCTATATGGGATACATTGATACTTCAAAAGCATCTGATTTTTTTTTTTAAATTAAAAGAAATCATTCCAAACCCTATATAGGATACATTGATACTTTAAGAGCATCTAAAGGAATTTTAGATTATGCAAATATATGTCAATTAAATACATCGATTACAAACAGTAGCATGAACAATGTAACCCTTGTTGAGAAGATAAAGAATGAGATAAGAAACAATGAATCCTATGCATCCTATCACACACATCTCCTTACCATTCTCTATCATTCTTTACTAAAAAAAATCTCTATTTTGGTAGGCTCCACCTAAAAATAAGTTTTTGACAAAGGTTTTAGAGTATGTTTATTAAAATGAAAACTCCATTTTGGCAAGATATGCTTGAAAATAAGATTTTGACGAAAGTTTTAGAGTATGTTTATTAAAGTTATAGAGTATTTTGGTAGGTTATATTCTTGATTCCTTAAATGATTTATTCAAATGGATTGTGACTAAATAAATGACTAACTATTTAGTCATTTTTATTTGTGTGACTAAATAATTTTTAGTCAATGACCAAATTAGTCATTTATTTACTCATTTATAGCTGAGTTGCAAACAATTAGTAGAATTTAGTCATTTTTTAGTTGTTGTGACTAAAAATTTTAGTCATCTAGTCATTTATTTTCTAAATTCTACTAGTGAAAACAACTTCACAATCTCCAAGGAAAACTATAGTCAATTCGGTGATTCATAGCCCAGCTAGAAAATACATTCCATTTTTTTCTCATATCCTTCATAAATAGGCCACATTCAAATCGAATGAGAAGTACCAACACAATTTCTAGCAACTAAATGATTACCTTGCTTCACCACCAGTGTTGATGCCTCCAGTTCAAGGCAAGGCATTGATATTATACATCTTAGCTACAAAAACAACATCAGGGGATCTCTTAGCACAATGTGATGAGGCTAGAAAATAGAGAGAAATATACTACATCAACAAAAAATTAGTAGGATATGAGCTGAATTATACACCTATTGAGCAAGCATGTCTAGATGTTGTCTTCACATCACAAATGCTCTTAAACTACATGCTTAATAATCAAACTAAGCTCATCTCAAAAGTTGATCCACTAAAGTATTTTTTTCCAAAGTAATGCAATCACTATCGGAGGGTCCTCAAAGAGAACAGTCTGATCCATGCAATAAGAGTTGCACAATAGAAGCCACATGAAATATGGAGGAAAATGCAGATTCAAACATTCTTATTACCATAAATTTTAGTTACAATCAACCAACAACATCCGAGTTCACAGATCGGGCTCATAGGCCTACTACAACATGTTCAAAATAAAGTATTCCTATATGCTCCTTATTACGAGATGAAATATTACATATTGACTCTAATATTCATTCTAATTTTCTTTCTAATGATCAGTTACAATGATTTATATCACATTTGAAGATCTAGAATTCTCCACGTCGGCCAAAGATCATTACAATCCCCGATGAAGGAAACGTAATGTGTGTGTGAAATAGGTTGGCCTTAAATTTGAATTTATCCTTGGCAGGCGCATAGGATGAAGTGTGGACCAAAATTAAGGTCGGGTACACTCCATGGAATAATTCAAAACAACTCGCAAGGATTCACAAGTTATGGGAAGGATCCACAAGAGACAAAACTAGCCATTAGGCTTGAAACCACTCCAGTGCTCTAATCTAGAAATTGCCACTTAATCCAAAAGTGATAACTTACTGGAAAAATATCCAATCATTCTAAAATCTTGAAGTAAGGGAAAATGAAAATTTCCACGATGAAACATAGATCCATAGGGTTTGGTGAGAAAGTATGATGAAATGCTAAATATGCCTGCCAACTTGAACTGAACAAAAACAAAACTAAAATGAAAATATTTTTGGTTGATGCAGGATTGCAAAGAACCAAGGATGATCTTGCATCAGACATCCGAGGTTATTTGAAAAGTGAGTCCCTCACTTTGTTGAGGCTAAAGGAAAACCAATATGGTCTACCTCATCTTGAGAAATCCAAGAAGAATCCTCCACTGGCCTGCCTTTCCACTTTACAATATATTCTTTGTACTGTCTTCCACATGTTTTCCTCCCATTTCTAATATCCAAAATCTCTTCTATCTCATCTGATTGTTGTTTAGGAAACTAATTTTCCAAATTTTCTTTATTGTCTCCACTGAATTCTACTTCATGGTATTGATGTAGATCTGCAATGTTGAATATAGGTGATATACCCATGCCATTCGGTAACTCTACTTCATAGGCATTTCCTAAATCAAATTTCTTCAAAATATTATAGGGTCCAAACTTCCTCATTTTGAGCTTATTGTATGTGCCAATTGGAAATATTTCCTTCCTCAAATACACCATCACTTCATCTCCAACTTTGAACTCCTTATGTCTCCTCTTTTCATTTGCTCGCTCCTTATACTTCTGGTTCATATCTTCCAATTGTTGCTTTACTTGAGTATGCACTTTCTTCATATGTTCTACAAATTACTTTAATTCGACACTCCTTTTATCTTCCTTACTGATGTCTCACAACTCTAATATACCTGTAGGATGAACTCTAGTAACAATCTCAAAAGGTGTCTTTCTGGTACTCTTGTTCATTGAATTATTGTAAGAAAATTTTGCTTGTGCAAGGACTAAGTCCCAACTTCAGGTCTTCTCCCCAACCAAACATCTCAGAAAATTCCCCAAAATCCTATTTACTACCTCTGTCTATCCATAAGTCTGTGGGTGAAAATTAGAACTAAACTTCAAATCTGTCTTTAACTTCTTCCAAAGTGTCCTTCAAAAGTAACCAACAAACTTTGTATCTCTGTTTGAAATAATAATTCTAAGTAATCCATGGAATCTGACCACTTCCTTGAAAAACAGGTTTGCTACATGTACTACATCTGTTGTCTTCTTACAAGGTATGAAATGTGCCATTTTAGAAAATCTATCCACTACCACAAATATATAATCATTACCTCTCTGTTTCTTTGGCAAACTAAGTATGAAATCCATGCTAATATCCTCCCAAGGTATATTTAGAATTGTCAAAGGCTTCTACAATCCAACATTCTGAATAATCCCTTTTATATCTTGACAAACTCTACAACTCTGCACAAATTTCCTAACATCCTTATGAATCTATGGCCAAAAGTAATTCTCACTTACCAATGTTACTGCCTTATCAATTCCAAAGTGTCCTGCCAATCCTCCACTATGTTTTTCTTTCACCAAGCTATCCCTCATTGAACTCTAGGGTATGCGCAACTGATTCCCTTTGAACAACATATCCTCATGAATGAAATAATCCAACCACTAACTCCTATCCTCAAAGATTAGTTATTTACAATCTCTCCAAGGTTCTACAAAATACGGGTCTCCCTCATACAAGTTCTTCAATTCATCAAAGCCTAATACCTCCACTCTCATCTCTGCCAATAAATTCCTTCTCCTACTCAAATCATCAATGACTCTATTCGACTTTCCACTCCTATGTTTCAAAACAAAAGTATAACTCTTCAAGAATTCCACCCATCTCATGTGTCTCTGATTCAACTTACCTTGACTGTTCAAATATTGCAATGCCTGATGATCTGTATATAATACAAAATCCTTAGGCAACAAGTAATGTCTCCACTTCTTCAAGGCTTGAACTATGTCATAAAACTCTTGGTCATACGCTGAATACCTTCTCCTAGCATCATTCAATTTCTCATTGAAATAAGCTACTGGTCTTCCTTCTTGAATTAATACTACTCCAATTGCATCATAGTCTACCTGAAATACCTTATTAAAGTATGGTAAAGCCAACACAGGATACGTAGTCACCTTCTATTTCAACAACTCAAAACTATGGTCTTCTCTAGATGTCCACCTAAAATATTTCTTATCCCCTCTCATTTTTCTGTCATAGGACTGCAAATAGAATTGAAATTCCTAATGAATTTTCGGTAGATACTAGCCAATCCATGAAATGATCTTACCTCTCCAATTCCTTTCGATGTAGGCCACTCAAAAATTGCTCTTACCTTCTCAGGATCCATCTCCAATCCATCCGCTGATATCACAAATTCCAGATATACCAATTCTTTCTTCATGAAACTACACTTCTTAATGTTTATCAGCAACTGCACTTCTCTGAACCTCTACAAAACTTGTCTTATATGCAACAAATTTTCTTTTCTAGTCTTACTAAAAGTCAAGATGTCATCCAAATAGACAATCACAAACTTACCCAAGAATTTATTCAATACCTCATGAAAGTACTCGGTTCATTTGTTAGTCCAAAAGGCATCACCAACCATTCATACAATCCTTCATTTGTCTTGAATGTTGTCTTCCACTCACCCCCTTCTTTGATTATAATATGATGATATCCACTCTTCAAATCTATCTTTGTAAAGTATTTATCTCCACTCAAACAATCCATAATGTCATCCATCTGGGGCAAAGGAAATCTATACTTCACTGTGATTTTGTTTATGGCTCTAGAGTCTGTACACATCCTCCATTCTCCATCCTTCTTAGGTGCTAGTACAACAGGTACTACACAAGGAATTAAGCTTTCTTTGATCAAACCCTTCCTCAATAATTCTTGCACTTGTCTATTCAACTCTTCATTCTCTGTCGATGACATCCAGTGTGCTTCTTTATTAGGAAAACTAGCTCCAAGAATCAAATCCATGCAATGACTAATACTCCTCATAGGTGGAAATCCATCAGGTACATTATCCGAAATGATAGGTTCATATTTTTCCAACAACTCCTTTATCTCCTCTGGTTGTTCTTCTACATGCTTCAAGTCTTCATCCTTCCTTAGGAACCAAGGCATAGCACAATTTATCATGTCTCAGTCCATCTAGAAATCTCCTTCCATCAACTAGACAAATTCTAGCATTTGTACAAACCTCAACTTTAGGAACATCCTCCAATGGCAACAAAGTATGCTTCATCCCATTAGCAAAAATGGTATATGTATTCTTCTTTCCATCATGAATAGCCTGTCTATCATACTGCCAAGGCCTTCCCGACAAAACATGGCATACATCCATAGGCATGATATCACACAATACTTCATGATGATAATTTCCTATCTTCAATTTCACCAAACATTTTTCACTTATCAGTGTCTTATGCTCATCTTGAATCCATGCTATCTGATAGGGCTTCAGGTGTTTCAATCTTTCTAGCTTCAATTTGGTCACCATTTCTTCAGAAACCAAGTTCTCAGAGCTTCCACTGTCAATAATCACTCTGCAACATTTACTAGCTACCTTGCATTTGGTCCAGAACATTTTTTTTCTCTAAAATGGTTCCTACTCCATATCACTTTGACACAATACTCTTTTGTTCACCAACACTTCTCATTCTTCCAGTCTATTAGATGATTTGACATGATCCTCCTCAACAAAGGTTGTTCTTCTACTATTCTCTATCTTTCTATAGCCTCTATGTCCTTCTCCACCACACTTAAAAACAAGTTCCTTTGAATACTCTTTTCTCATGTCCTCTATCATCTTTTCTATAACCCTCATTCTGGTAACCACCATATCTTCCTCTTTGGTAAGAGTTTCGATCATCTCTACAGTATAGATTATCATTCTTAATGACTTCCTTGTCTTTATTCTGATCTGCAAAAGATCCTCTTCCTCCTCCAGTAAAAATTCTTCCTCTCTATCTCTGCTCATGTCTTTTATTTGGCTTCTCTTCTTCTTTTAAGGCACATTGATATGCCTCCTCCACACTCAAAAAATTGATCAAATTAATATCTCATCCTGTATAGATGGCTTCAAGCCATTCACATATTTGGCTACTTTCTCGGTCTCATCTTCTGAATTTCCAGATCTGATATTCAACTTGTAGAACTCCTCAATATACTCTATCACACTTGACTCCTTTTGCTTCAAATTTTGCAACTTTTGGAACAAACTGATCTGATAGTCTGCGGGCATAAACTGTCTTTAACTTATTCACCATTCGATCTCGTGATTTTATCTTCTCTTTTCCTCTTCTTTGCCTATCTATCTACAAATGTTCCCACCAAAGGGATGCATGTCCTTTCAACTTTTGCAAAAGAAAATTTCACCTTCTTGTCTTTGGTGGTACCTTCAAAATCAAAATACTTCTCCATCTCCATTATCCAATCAAGCAATTCATCTAAATCCAACTTACCACTAAAATCTGGTGGATTGAAATGCAGTTTAGTATTTACTCTGGTTAGGGCTCTTATGAACCTCTCTTCTCCCTGATCGAGGCCAGGTTGATTTTCTCTTTCCCCTTCTTCTTGTTCTTCTACCTTTTCATCACTCACATCATCAACTACTTGACCTCTCCTCTGGGCTATTTTGACTAGTTCTAATCTAGCAACAATTCCTCTCAACATCTCCATTACAGCTGGGTCTACATTTTTGCGCACTCCATTTCCTCTACCATATCTTCTTCCCATCATCTTTACACAAGTCCTCTATAGCTATAGATTGAATCCTCTGTCCACCACCCCACAAAAAATCTTCAACAAGACTCCACAAAATCTAACGATCTCTCACAGAATAAATCTCACTCTGACACCAATTTGGTGTAGCCACGGTAGGAGGGTCCTCAAATAGAATAGTCTAGAGCATGCAACAAGAGTTACACAACATTAGCCACACAAAATATGGAGGAAAATGCAGATTCAAACATTCTTATTACCAAAAATTTCAGTTCTAATCAACCGGCAACATCTGGGTTCACAAATCGGGCTCACATGCTTGCTACAACATGCTCGAAATGGAGTGCTTCTATATGCTCCTTATTACAAGACAAAATCTTAAATATCAAATCCAATATTAATTCTAATTTTCTTTCTAATGATCAGTTACAATGATCTATATCGCATTCAAAGATCTAGAATTCTCCACACCGGTCGAAGATCATTACAATCTTCGATGAAGGAAATGTAACATGTGCGTGAAATAGGTCGGCCTTAAATTTTAATTTCTCCTTGGCAGGTGCATAGGATGAAGTGTGGACCAAAATTAAGGTTGAGGAAACTCCATGAAATAATTCAGAATACCTCGCAAATATTCACAAGTTAGGGGAAGGATCCACAAGAGACAAAACTAGTTGTTAGGCTCGAAACCGCTCTAGTGCTCTATTCTAGAAACTGTCACTTAATCTAGAAGTGATAACTTTCCGGAAAAAGATCCAATCATTTTGAAATCTTGGAGTAAGGTAAAATGAACATGTCCATGTTGAAACATAGATCTGTAGGGTTCAGTGAGCAAGTATGATGAAATGTTGAATCTGCCAACTTGAATTGAATAAGAACTGAACAAGAACAAAACTAAAATGAAAATATTTTTGGTTGATGCAGGATTGCAAAGAACCAAGGACACTCCTACATCACAAAGCAACACTCATTGGTCACATGGCCAAATGGGTAATAATATTAAATGAGTTTGACATAGAATATGTGGATCAAAAGGTAATCAGAGGAAAAGTCATCAAAAACCAATTAGCATAAGAACCTCTATATGATGAAAATTTGCTTATATCAAAATTTCCAAATGCAACATTTTTTACCATCCCCCCAATAAATACATGGAAATTATACTTTGATGGATCCTACACTCAACATGGTTCAGGAGTAGGAGTCCTATTCATCACTCCTCAAGATGATTGTATTCAACAAGCATATCGACTAGCATTCCCATGTACCAAAAAAAATGTCAATAATGAAGCACTCATTATATGACTTAGAATGGAAATTGAATGCCACATAAAAGAGCTACAAGTCTATGGAGATTCACAACTAGATAATAGACAGGTTAATAATGAGTACCAAACAAAGGATGATAAGTTTTTGTCATATAAGAGAATGGTTGACAACTTCAAGAAATATTTTCTTAATATCTCGTTTGAACAAATACCAAGATTGAACAATAAAGTTTCAAACATTGACATGATAGTGGATTTGATAGCAGGGCATGAAATCTTATCCCTCATGGATAGCTTCTCAGGCTACAATCAGATTAAAATTTCTCTTGAAGATCAAATTAAGACAACATTCACTTGTCCTTGGGGAACTTTCTGTTGGAATGTCATGCCCTTCAGGTTGAAGAATGCTAGAGCCACATACCAACATGAAATGACCACTATCTTTCATGAAATGATGCATACCTATTTGGAAGACTATGTAGATGATTTTTTGGGAAAATCCTACACCAAAGCTAGACATCTAGAGTTCATGGACAAAATTTTCACAAGATTAGAACAATAAAAGGCTCGGTTGAATCCAAAGAAATGTTCCTTCAGGGTAACCTTTGGGAAACCTTTGGATACATTCTCATCTAAAGGAATTGATGTTGATCCAACAAAAGTAAATACTATACTTGAAATGCCTAAACCTAAGAATATCAGTCATCTATGATCATTACAAGAAAAACTTTAGTCTATCTTCCTTTTTATAGCATAACTTGTAGATAAATGTCAACCATTTCAACATGTATTACATAAAAATGTTCCACTAAGATGGGATGACAAGTGTGAACAAGCTTTTCAAAAAATCAAAGAGTATCTGATGACACCACTAGTATTAGTACCCCTATAGATGACAAGCCTTTACTCATTTATATATCCACAATTACCATAGCACCGGGGGCACTTTTGGTACAATAAGATTCTAAAGGAAAGGAATGTGCAATCTATTACACCAGTTGTACTGTAGTGGGATATGAGCTCAATTATAGTCCTATTGAAAGAGCGTGCATTGCAATATATTTTTCCTCATAGAAGCTATGACATTGCGTCTTACACACCAAACAAAGCTCATTGTGAAAATTGATCCTCTTAAGTAACTCTTGAACAAAGCAGCACTCAAAGGACGATTGGCTAAATGGGTGATGATTCTTAGCAAGTTTGATATTCAGTACGTATAAATAAAAGTAACCAAAGGATAAGATATAGTAGATCAAATCATCGATGCTCCTATGACATATGATCATCCTCTTATTATAGATTTCCTTGATGAGTCAATCTTCTACATGGAATCTACACATCTTTTGAATTTATATTTTGATGGCTCCTTCACACAAGGTGGTTCTGGCATGGGAATTCTCTTTGTCACACTACAAGGGGATTGTATACATAAAGCTTATAAGATACAATTTCCATGTACCAACAATATTGTAGAATATGAGGCATTACTTGCAAGGCTCTGTACGATTGTGCAATGGTAAATCCTATAGTTGTGTGTCCTTGGTGACTCTCAGTTAGTGATCTGACAAGTTAATGTTGAATATAAAACAAAATATGAAAAATTGAAGCCTTGCAAAATAATGGTGGATGATTTCAAGGCCTATTTCACATCAATTTCCTTTGAGTAGATCCCATGAGATAGCAACACAAATTTTGATGTAATGGTAACAATTGGTTCACTTGTGGAAATGTCAAGAAATGCTGCCTACTATGAGTTCTTGGTAGACCTCTTTTGGAACCTGCTTACAATGTATCACAATATAAAATGACTTGTCTTATTGTTGTTCCTAATTCACAATGGTATGGGGATATTTATACATATCTTCGTGATTATTTTTTTCCATCAAACCTATCCAATAAATCCCATAAAATCTTTATCTTTCAAGCCTCTCATTACGTAATCTTAGCCGATACCATATACCATCGAGGTCTCGATGGTACTTTACTCAAATGTCTTGAGCATGATGAGGTCAAAATTTCTTTACAAGAAATACATGAAGGTATATGTGAGGCACATTCTAACCATCCTACCTTAGCCAAGAAACTCATACGTATGGGTTATTGTTGGCCTAAAATGGAAAAAGGATCCTTATCAATTTTTAAAAAATGCAAGTAGTGTCAAAAACATGCAGACTTGATACATGCTCTTGCACAAGAATTGTAGTCTCTTGGTACACCATGGCCCTTTTATTAGTGGGGAGTGGATCTCATAGGAAAGATCCATTCACCTTCATCTAATGGTCATAAGTTCATTCTTATTGCCACAGACTATTTCAAGAAATGGATTGAAGTTGTTCCCCTCACTCATATCACTAGAAAATAAATAGCCACTTTTATAATGAACTATATCATCTGTCGTTATGGTGTTCCTTTATCCATTATCACAGATAATAGTCGTCCATTCAAAAATCAAGATTTTCATGAACTCTATGATAAATTCTATATACAACATCATTTTTCAACACCTTACTACCCTTAAGGTAACGGCTAGGTTGAGGCCTCTAAGAAGACCATTCTCAAATTTCTTAAAAGGATTTTTAATGAAGCTGGTTGAGATTGGCATATTCAACTAAATCCTACCTTGTGGGCTTACTACATGAGTGTTTGCACTCCCATAGGAAGTACCCCCTATGCCCTTGTTTATGGATCTAAATCCATCTTTCCAATCGAGGTTGATTTTCCCTCTTTGTGGGTCTCCTTGCAAAATCAAATAAGTGATGAAGACTATCGAGTTTCCCATTTGCAAGAATTGGAATTGTTAGATGAACAAAGACAAACTACTTTCAATCATCTTAGAGCATACCAGTAGTGGATGTGTCGAGGTTATAACCATAAAGTGAAACCACATACATTTGAGATTAGGGATCTTGTCCTTTGTGAAAATCCTTGCAATCAACAAGACAGAGAAAAGAAGGGTAAATTTGAGCCTAACTAGTTGGGTCCATACATTATCACTACTATGTATGGACTTGGGGCATACCAGTTATCAACTCTAGAAGGTGAATTGCTCTATGATCCCATCAATAGTATGCACATTCATAGGTTTTATACCTGAGTACTTCAAAAAGTACACTCTTTTAAAGTCCTAAAAAAATACAAAAAAATGGAAAAACGTCTTAAAAAAATAAAAAAAAGTAAAGAGAAATCAATTCTTTCAAAGGTGAAAACCACTTTGGTGGTGCCTTGATCAAGTACCATGGTGAAAACCAAGCAATCAGTGCTATGTGTAGAGGCTTCGTTCCTCTTTCCTTTGGAGCTCCACTTGATCTTTCCATCCATTTTCCATTCACCCTCCACTTCATAATAGCCTTTTCACACTCACCATGGCTTGTGAATTGTTTTGCATTCCCCTCGCTTGCTCGCTTTTCTAGGCATACTAAGTTGGTATTATCCCTCACTGGAGAATTTCCTCAACCTTAGCTATGGGTTGGGATACTTGGCATCTTGTGTTCAGAAAAAACTATCCTCTCTATCTATTTTCTTGCTCACAATTTATCTCATTCCATTGTAAAGCTCTAAAAAATCCCCCAAAAAAATCAAATATTCCAAAAATCCAAAAAAATCAAATATTTTGAAAATTCAAAATAATCACATAACTCCAAAACAATGATACTTTCAGATCACCACATAGCTTTGAACTTCAACAAAATTGAAACATGCCATGATTTATAAACGTTAAAAAATATCTATCAATCCCCCTTTCAAATCCAACCAAACTTATGAACTGTGACAAAAATCAGATTTACATGGAAGCATGATGCATGTTTGTTTGTCGATCATTAATTATTTTATGATTTTATCTTTGGTGGAATGTATTTTAGCTTCTTGAGGATGTCTTGGACTAGAGAGGTGAGGATGGGGCATGTTCACTTGTTTGTTGTTTGTGGATTGTTTCTTATTCATATGATGACTCGTCTTAAGACATGGTTGTCTAAAATCATTGAGGACCTATGAGTCTAGTGTGGATGAGAGAATTCCTTGTCTAATAGTGTCTTCCATGCAATAAGTATTCAGGTCATCTAAGGTCCTTATACCTATATGCTTATACTTTACTACTAAATAAAAAAACAAATAGTATTTAGGTCATTTAAACGTTCATGTTATCTAAACGCTTATACTAATTTGCAACAAAATAAACTCTATGATGATAAATCACTTTGTAAAGCACAAGAAACTTCAACACCTTCATTTCCTTCATAACTCTTTTTCATCTATCATATCTTCCATCATCCATTTCCTTCATCATTTCATTTTCTTCATGCTCCTTATCTCAAAGGGTAATTAATCGGTTTATCTAACTAATGCTTGTATTTTAATCCTAATATCAAATCAATCAAATTTCTTTTTAGGATGGTACTCCAATGCTCCCTGATCACTCAATTTATTAATCAATAATTTTTTTGTGCTATCATCAATATCAATTAGCTTAATTAGATTATGAACTTGGCTATACTAAGCATTTCCATCAATTTTTCAGTTACGCCTATCAGTTGTGCATTTTCATCAAATGTGCATCTCCGCTTAATTACTCACGTAATGTCAATTATCAAATTTTATCCTTGTGATCTATCGATAGATTACTATTATACAACTTGTTCAACTAGTCTCTCAAGGGGGAATATCATCCTTATCATCATCCTCACCAGGATATCCCTAGGGCATGTATCAGTTAATCAATTCTTTTTCTTTGAAAAAATGTGATAGACTGCATTGTCTCAAAGAGGGGAAAAATGTAGACACTCAAAATTTGTCCTCACAATCATCCTACTTTTTTTATTAATTAAATGGATATTATTATCTATTTAATTAATTCAATTAATATTTTCTTCTATTCATTCATTAATTCATTTAAATAATTAAAATATTATAAACATTTATCAATTTGCACAATCATTTATCCACAAATAATTTCATAATACTCTATTCATATTATTATTAAATTATCCATACATAAATTTACATTAATCTTTTATCCATTGCATATTTTAAATCATTTTTATTTTCATGTATAAATCCATTTAAATACAAATTCACTTTAATCCTAAATTCCTAAACCTCCACCCTATCATAAATCCTCTCATTTATCTCTCTCATTCCCATTGATTTCACTTGATTAAACAATATGGGATAAATACCAATTTATCATTTTCATGCTTTTAATCCCACATCTCTCCCGTAACTCGGATCTATTGTGAAGAAATCTATATAAACCCTCTATCTTCTCACCAAAAAGGGAGATTTGATTTTACTCACTATCAGTGCATCATAGCTTCTTGTTGCATTTGTGCTAGTGAAAATCTCAAAGCATCAAATGCATAATACAAGATCTTGATGATAGGAAAGCAATGGAGTTAGTTTTCTTTTGAATGCTTATGTTTGGTTTGGCGTAGTTTAGTTTTACATTTTTACATTTGTGTTCATTTAGAAAAGCTTCATTGATGTAATGTTGATTTTTTTTTGAATTTGGTTATAGTCTCATTTAGTTTTTCATTTTAGGCATGACCATAAATTATTGGATCTCTTTTAGATATGCCTCACAATAGTCAATAATATGAATTTCTAGTGGAACAACTTCTGGTTCCTAATTTAATGTCCTAGATTTAAAAATTGTGTGTGAAATTATTGGTTTTGATTCCCATGGTATCACGATATATAAATAACTTCATAATAATACCATTCCATCCAATCAAACTAGTAACCAAAAGAAAACCTTCATTTGTTACTCATCTTGCTTCACTATCTTAGTGATATGCTATATCAAAAGAGTCTTGATGGTATCTTACTGAGATGTTAAAATTTGGAAGAAGTTAGAACCACCTTACATGAGGAGCATGACTGTGTTTGTTGGTAATATTATAGTGGTCCTGTTGATGGAAAATTGACACACCAACATGCAAGCGAGGTATGACTACCCAACTTATCCTAAAAAGAGTAACTAATTCACAAAACTAACTACCCTCCAAGGTCTCAGTGGTTGGTTCACAATAGTAGTGCTTCACTTAGTGGTAAACATGACTATAAGTTTCAAGGGGCCTACTGGTTTGAAGATAACAAACTGGATATAGTGATTCTAAGTTTAAACTAACTAACAAATTTTAAAAGAAATAGCAAAAGATGATTCAAAGTTTATGGGAAGAAACATGCAAATAGATATTCATCTTAAATTCTAGACGTAAAATTCATTAAGGGAATCTTATTTATTTTAAGTAAACTAATGAATGAAATAATTCATAATACTTATGCAATCATTTTCATCCACAATGCAATATTCAAAGTACATCCAACAATCATCTTATTTATGATTTCAATTTTAGTTTTCTTTTAAATAGTTTTTTATTTTTTTATTCCATAAAGAAATTATAGATCAACAAAAATAAAGAAAAATACCATTCGTCAGTGATGATCCAAAGATAGTCTCAAGTACGGTTTCTTCTATTATTGATGAAAATAGATAAGAAACAAGTACAACTCTAGCAAGCTTCACTAGTATACGAAGGAAACTGAGTCTTCAAAATGTCTATTTAAAACTAAAAACTAGAACTATTGAATAGTAGAAAATAACTTAAAAGATTGCAAGTCACAAGGCACAAATTAGACTTCAATTTCCCCCCCTTTACAATGAAGAAAAACATCAAATATATAGACTAATTACAAAGCAATTTTCCCTCCAAAAATAATAAGTAGCCCAAAAATTAGAGTGCCCAAACACACAGATCCACAAAAATAGGCATCACTAGATTAAATTGGAGTAAAACAAGACACAAAATTGATCCATGAGGAAAGTGATTTATTTTTTCAAATCCACTACCAAGTCATCCTAGTTAAATTTTATTCATTTCCTGCAAAATAAGATGGATCCCATAGGTTGAATTTGTTAACTTTATTCTTTTTCAAAAATATCTTTGATGGATTTACTTTGTTTTACATTCCTCAATGTTATCAAAAATCTATCCCAAAACCTCCTCATCAGGCTTGTCAACCCATTCTACCTTGAACTTTGATTGCTCAAACTCTTTTGTAGCTACAATAGCAGTCTCCCTCAATTGAATGATACCTTTTGAAGCCCATCGTGTATCAAATCTGACTATCATTAACTTGTTGGTATGTGGCAACTGATCATTCTATACTGTACACTCTTCATGTATCCTCACCGGGGTCCGAGGCCGGGTTAGGCCCCGGGCGGGGGTTTGGGGGCAGCAGCCCTGAAAAACGGGGGTTCGGGGGCAGTAGTCCCCGAGAAAATTTTTTGTCTTGCTTTTTTCGCGAAATTACCGAAAAAGGGAAAAATCATAAAAAGGGAAAAAACCCCGATTTTGTATAACCCTAATTTATAAAGGGTTTGGGATAGAGTTATAGTATTATAAGAAACAAGCAATTATTCACGATATTGTAATAGGGTTTTGCACTGGTTAATAATATCATTGGATGGCTGCGGTTTGGTGTATGTAGCCCATATTGGGTGAACCACGTTAAATTCTCTATGTTAGTTTTATGTGTGTTTTATTTCTGGTTTATTTGATAAAATCTGCATTTAGCTTTTAGATATTTGCCTTTGAAAACCTAACAAGTGGTATCAGAGCAGGTTGTTTTCGATTATCGTTTGCAGGAAAGTCTTACGGTTGAGTGGGAGTCTCACGGTTAAGTGGGAGCAATGGCAGATGAGGGTAAGATGAAGGTTGATAAGTTCAATGGGCAGAACTATCAGTTATGGAAGATGCAGATGGAGGACTATCTCTATCAGAAGGATTTATGGTGGCCATTGGAAGGGAAAACCAAGAAACGCACAGCAATGACGGATGAGGACTGGGATATTTTAGACAGAAAGGCACTTGGCAGTATTCACTTATGCCTGGCACAATCGGTGGCGTTCAATATCACAATAGCAAAGACAACTCTAGAGTTGATGGAAACCCTAGCAAAGTTGTATGAAAAGCCTTCTGCTTCGAATAAGGTATTTCTTATGAAGCGTTTATTTAATATGAAAATGGTAGAAGGTGGATCAGTTACTGATCATTTAAATGAGTTCAATATAGTTACCAGTCAATTAACTTCTGTAAAAGTAAACTTTGATGAAGAAGTTAGGGCTCTTTTGATTCTGTGTTCTTTGCCTGAAAGCTAGAATAGCTTGGTAATGGTTGTTAGCAATTCTGTTTCTGGTTCAAATACATTGAAATTTGATGATGTTGTTGGTGTTATTTTGAGCGAGGAAATTCGTAGGAAAAGCTCAGGTGGAACATCCACATCAGGCAGTGTTTTGAATGCAGAAAGTAGGGGTAGAACAAAGGAGAGAAGAAACAATTATGGAAGTCGTGGGAAGTCACGAGGAAAATCAAGTTACAGAAGGTCTCAATCTAGAGACAAGAGGGATTGCTGGTATTGTGGTAAGCCAGGTCATTTAAAGAAAGATTGTTGGTCTTGGAAAAATAAAGAAGGAGACGAAAAGGAAGGAAATAAAGAGGTAAATGTGGTAAGTAATAAATCTGATAAGGATGCTTTGATTCTTTCTCTTGACAATGTTGATGATTCTTGGGTGTTAGATTCAGGGCCTTCATTTCATGCTACGCCCCATAGAAATTATTTTCTTGATTATGTCCAAGGGGATTTTGGGCTGGTTTATTTGGGAGATAATGAACCCTGTCAGATTGTTGGAAAGGGAAGCATCAAGATTAAGTTGCAGAATGGGAATCATTGGCTACTACATGAGGTAAGGCATGTTCCAAAGCTAAAAATAAATTTAATTTCAGTAGGGCAACTAGATGATCAAGGTTGTGTTGTTACATTTAGTGATAAAAATTGGAAGGTTACAAAAGGTGCCTTAGTGGTAGCAAAAGGTGTGAAAGTAGGCACCTTATATCTTTGTACAGGTCATACTGTTCCTTCTACTTTAGCTATTGTAGATAAAAATCAATGTTCAGGAACAGTTGCTGTAGTTCAGCAGGAAGAAAATAAGACAGTTGCTGCGAATTTTGAATCAACACTATGGCATAACAGACTTGGTCACATGAGTGCAAAAGGTATGAAAGTACTTCATTCAAAGAATGCTTTACCAGGTCTAAAATGTGTTAATATGGATTTCTGTGAAAGTTGTGTGTATGGCAAACAAAAGAGAGTTAGTTTTCTCAAGGATGGGAAACAAAAGAAGGATGAGAAATTGGAGCTTGTGCATATGGATGTATGGGGACCAGCTCAGGTATCTTCTCTCGGTGGCTCTCATTATTATGTCACATTCATCGATGATGCAACTAGGAAGGTATGGATTTATTTCATTAGGCAGAAATCTGATGTATTTGAAACTTTTTAAAAATGGAGAAGCTTGGTTGAGAATGAGACAGGTAAAAAGTTGAAATGTCTCAGATCTGATAATGGTGGTGAGTATTGCAGCAAAGAGTTTGAAGATTATTGTTCCTCTAATGGTATTCCTAGGCAGAAAATGGTTCCAAGGACTCCACAGGAAAATGGAGTGGCTGAGCGTATGAACAGAACAATAATGGAGCGTGCACGAACTATGAGATTGCATGTTGGGCTGCCTTTAAACATGTGGGAAAAGGCTGTAAATACTGATGTTTATTTAATTAATAGAGGTCCTTATAATCCTTTGGGTTGTGGTATTCCAGAGGAAGCATGGAAAGGTAAGAAGGTAAGTTATTCTTTTCTGAAAACCTTCGGTTGTGAAGCATTTGAACATATAGATTCTGAAAATAGAACCAAGCTTGATGCAAAATCAAAGAAATGTATATTTGTTGGATATGGCATAAATGAATTTGGTTATAGGCTTTGGGATTTTGAAAATAAGAAAATTGTGAGAAGCAGGGATGTCATATTCAATGAGAAAATGTTGTAAAAAGATCTATTGCAGCAGCATGAGAAGAAAGAACAGGATTATGCAGTGCTGGATGATATTACAAACACCAATGTTTTAGTGGTTCCTCATGCTCCGCAATAGCAACAACAAGAAATACCACAAACTCCAGTGAATGTTAGGTGATCTTCGAGGTTAAGTAGACCTCCAAAAATATTTTCTCCCTCTTTGTTCTCTATTCTATTAACTGATGCTGGTGAACCAGAATGTTATCATGAAGCTATGCAGGTGGATACCAAGGTTTAGTGGGAGCATGGAATGGAAGAAGAAATGGACTCCTTGCTGAAAAATCAGACTTGGGAATTATGCAAGTTGCCTGTAGGTAAAAAGGCTTTAGCAAACAAATGGTTTTATAGGATGAAAGAGGAGGATGGAGGTAAGAAAAGATTTAAATCCAGATTAGTTGTAAAGGGATTTGCACAGAAACAGGGTATTGATTTTGATGAAATATTTTCTCCAGTTGTTAAAATGACCTCTATTCGTACTATGTTAAGTATTGTTGTTGAAGATTTGCATTTAGAACAGCTTGATGTTAAAACTGCCTTTCTCCATGGTGATTTGGAAGAGGAAATTTATATGGAACAGCCACAAGGATTTGAGCTCAAAGGTAAGGAGAAACTAGTGTGCAGATTGAAGAAAAGCTTATACGGCTTGAAGCAAGCACCTCGACAATGGTATCTTAAATTTGATAGTTTTATGGCTGAGCAAGGTTATAATAGGTGTAATTCAGACCATTGTGTTTATTTTAAGATGCTAGGTGAAGATAGCTACATTATTTTATGTTTATATATTGATGATATGCTTGTAGTGGGGTCTAACATGGATCACATAAAGGAGTTAAAATAACAGTTAGCGAATTCATTTGCTATGAAGGATTTGGGGGCAGCAAAATAAATCCTTGGTATGAAGATTACAAGAGATAGAAAAAATAGGAAATTATTTTTATCTCAGGTTGATTATGTTAAAAAAGTGTTGCAGAGATTTCATATGGAGAATGCAAAAGCTGTCAGCACACCTTTGCCCAGTCATGTAAAATTGAATAAGGATATGTGTCCAAAGACACAAGAGGAGGAAGAAAAAATGTCCAAGGTACCATATGCTTCAGTTGTAGGTAGTTTAATGTATGCCATGGTATGCACGAGACTAGATATTGCACATGCTGTAGGAGTTGTTAGCCGGTATATGAGTAATCCAGGAATTGAGCATTGGAATGCAGTAAAATGGATTCTCAGGTATTTGAGAGGTACACCAGATAAATATTTATGTTTTGAGGGCTCTAATACAAATTTAAAAGGCTATGTTGACTCAAATCTAGCAGGGGATATTGATACCAGGCGGAGTACCATAGGTTATGTATTTATCGTTGGTGGGATAGCAGTAAGTTGGATATCTCGATTGCAAAAGGTGGTTGCTTTATGCACCACAGAGGCAGAGTATGTGGCTGCAACAGAGGCAGCAAAGGAGATGATATGGATGCAATTTTTCATGGAAGAGTTGGGAAAACAACAGGCTGAAAATTACTTGTTCACAGACAGCTAGAGTGCTATACATCTTGCAAAAAATTCTGCCTTGCACTCTAAAACCAAACACATACAGTTGAGGTATCATTTCATTCGGTCAGTGTTGGAGGATGGACAGGTAAAGCTAGAAAAGATACATATAGATGTAAATCCAACGGATATGTTTACTAAGGCAGTGATAAGGGAGAAGTTGAGCTCCTCTTCAGCTTCGGTTGGCCTTCAAGGTTGAATTAAAGTATAAGAAAGCAGCAGGGTCCAAGGTGCTTATTTTCCAGTGGGAGATTGTTTAGGTGTGGAGCCTGATTAGTCTACAAGTGGGAGATTGTTGGTATGTGGCGACTAATCATTCTATACTGTACACTCTTCATGTATCCTCATTGGGGTTCGGACAACCCCCAAAATGGGGGTTCGGAGCCAAAATTTTTTGTCTTGCTTTTTTTGCGAAATTATCGAAAAAGGGAAAAATCATAAAAAGGGAAAAAACCCCGATTTTGTATAACCCTAATTTATAAAGGGTTTGGGATAGAGTTACAGTATTATAAGAAATAGGCAATTATTCGCGATATTGTAATAGGGTTTTGCACTGGTTAATAATATCATTGGATGGCTACGGTTTGGTGGATGTATCCCACATTGGGTGAACCACGTTAAATTCTCTGTGTGTTTTATTTCTGGTTTATTTGATAAAATCTGCATTTAGCTTTTAGATATCTGCTTTTGAAAACCTAACATAACTTATCTAGAAGAGTCCCATTGAGACCATCTCCTTCTTCCATAAATTTCTCCAACCTTTTATTCCAATCATTTTTTATTTCTTGCATATGACTTAATTGGTTGTGTGTTGGTGGACCTTTAGTTGTGATGAATAAAACTATCTATTTGAACACCCCTAGTTATCCTATGTTTGATGAGGATTTTTTATCTGAAAATGAGTATATTAATGTGTTGAAATGCACAAGACAACTAAGAGGGGGGTGAATCAGTTGTATCAAATTCTTTACATCTTAACTTAATCAATTCCACTTTAACCTCAGTCTATTATTAAGTATGAACATGAAATACATGAACATGAAATACAGATAATAGAAACACAATACCAGAGACACTAGATTTACGTGGAAAACCCTAATGAGGGAAAAACCATGGTGAGGATTAACTCACAATATAGTAGTAATGCAATACCGGATGC
The DNA here is from genome assembly GCA_007115665.2 of Sequoiadendron giganteum. NCBI lineage: Eukaryota > Viridiplantae > Streptophyta > Pinopsida > Cupressales > Cupressaceae > Sequoiadendron > Sequoiadendron giganteum. The sequence continues at coordinate 440,186,737 of CM021105.1, forward strand.
ACAGGCTCAATGCCTGAGGGCTCACTGCCTAGATACAAAGACTCACTACCTAGATTAAGGGCTCACTGCCTTAGGACTCACTATCCAGAAAGAGAGGCTCACTACCTACAGAAAAATACAAAGAAATAGATAATGATCCACCACTAGGAGTTCCATACACTTCACAACTTGATCAGAAGATTATGAATACAATGAAGTACTTTTAATTGCCACAATTCTCTCTTCCATACTTTGTTTTTCGCACTTGTTCACACACTCTTCTCTTGATTGAATCGAATGATGGATGAATATGAAATTCGCTACAACTTATCTTGTATTTATACCATCTTCAACCTCAGGAACATTCTCCAAGGTCAGCTATACAATTTTATTTTACAAATTCAAACTAGGTCGACTACTCAACATTCTCACAGTGGATAAGAATGTGAGGGGACCAAATACATATTTAAATTAGGACCCAAACAACATCCTAAATCATGCACACACTTTCTTAGATCAATGCAAAAACATAATGTATCATGTAAACACCAGGTTGACCAAACCTAATGAAAACACTAATGATATTTGAAGTACACGCATCACCAGTCATTTTACCATTTCTTAGAACAACTCGGATACATCCTCAACAACTTCAACAAACTTCATTCATAGAGAACACTTCACCAGTTCAACTAGGACAACCAACAAAAACATAAGAGCTCTGGAGCAGGCGTTTTGAAGCACCAAGCTACATGAATTTTTGTCAAAACATAGAAACCATAAAAAGGAATAATCTCCCAGATCCACAAGATATGAAACCAAATACTAGAGAACTATAGAGCCAAAACATTTCTCCTAGTCAACAACAAGATAACTCTGACAAACCATTTCACACATCGGTGAACACAAATTTTACTTTCCATTATACCAGAAGCTGAAACTCAAAATATACAATCCATTTAAGCTCATTAACACACCTTCAGATCCACATGGGCATTGGATCAATATAGAGAAAACGCAGACCATATTACAGGAGCACACTTAGAACATAGCTTCAACACAACTTTCCTTATTTCTCAAATTTTCTCAAAAGCACTTGGAAAATACATAAATTACTCAACCTGTAAAGTGTTGACATCAATGACAACATTAATGACAACACCACCAAACACATCCATACTTTCAACAATCTCCCCCTTTTTCATTGATGGCAACACATGATGTGAAAAACCATCAAAGACAACATACATGTTTCTTAGAAGCGACAACCTGCCAAGCATAAAAGCTTCACATGATTCTCTCTCCCACATCCTACATGATTTTTTAGAAGTGACAACTTGCCAAGCATACAATTTTTAGATTATTCACTCTCCCCCTTTGACATCAATGGAAAAGTACATACAAAGCTTTGTTCACTCCCCCTAAAGACTACATCCACATCACAAATTGCAACAATGTACTTCTCTACTCCCCCTAAGGAGTAGACCTCAATCATCAGTCTCAAACAAAAGAGTATGTGAATACACTGGACTGATGCACCTCCATGTGCACTTAGTTCAAATAAGGAGGGGAAGAAACCCCTAACTTACCTTTTAGATACTTAAAAGTATCCTTCAAAAGGGACTTAGTGAATATGTCTGCAATTTGTTCTTTGGTAGGTACATATTCAAGTCTTACTTCATTCCTCAATACTTTCTCCCTCAAGAAGTAATACTTGATAGATATATACTTTGTTCTAGAATGTATCACTAGATTCTTTGAAATTTTTATAACACTTTTATTGTCACAAACAATAGAAGTAGGTTCATTACTCACCACACCTATGTCTATCAAAGTTTTCTTCATCGAAAGTACCTGTGTATAGTAGGATGCTGCTGCAATATATTCTACTTCAGGAGTGGATAAAGAAATTGAATCCCATTTCTTTCTCAACCATGAAATTAATCTTCCTCAAAGAAAGAATGCTCCTCCACTTGTACTCTTCTGGTCATCTACACATCTAGCCCAATCAACATCAATGTAGGAATTCAAGGCAAAATCATTGTCCTTCAGATACCATAGCCCATAGTCTGGAGTCCCTTTAAGATATATGAATATCCTCTTCACAAATTTAACATGTGCTTCCTTTGGTTCTACTTGAAATCTTGCAAACATACTGCATGCATAATGCCAGGTCTAGTAGCAATAAGATACAAAAGTCCACCAATCATGGATCTATATATGCTTTGATCAACTTTAGTAGATCCATCATCCTTACTCATCTTGCATCTAGTTACCATAGGGGTACATACTGGTTTAGAGTCATCCATTCTGAACTTCTTTACAATTCCTTAACATACTTAGATTGTGAAATGAATATCCCTTTGTTAGTTTGATTAACTTGAAGTCCAAGGAAGAAATTCAGTTCACCAATCATAGACATCTCAAATTATTTTTGCATCTCTCCAAAAAACTTCTTACACATACCTTCATTTCCATGGAAAATGATGTCATCAAAATATACCACAACTATTAGTATCTTGTATTTCTCAACCTTGAAGTAGAGATTATTGTCTGTAGACCCTTTGTTGAATCCCTATTTTGTCAAGTATCCGTCCAATCTAGCATACCAAGCTTTGGGAGCTTGCTTCAATCCATATAACACTTTCTTTAAATTACAAACCATGTTCGGTTTGTCTAAAAGTGAAAAACCTTTCGGTCGCTCCATATATACTTTTTCTTCCAATTCCCCATTCAAAATTGCAGATTTGACATCCATTTGACATACTTTGAAGTCTTTGTTGAAATAAAGTAGCATCGGTTAGATATAAATGATGATTGAATATATTCAACATCATCATTTATATATATCAAAATTGCTACATCCCAAGTATTGTTTTCGATATGAATTTAGAGGATATAAATTGCATATATAAATCCAAATCGAGTTCCAGATTGGATAACATTTATTTGTAAAAAGATAAATATAAATCGAACCGTCATGTTTGCTAAGTAAGTAAACTGATTGATGATTGGTTGTCTTAGTTAGATGAAGAGACACAATAACTAAGACACGTCCCATGAGCGGATCCACTCATGGGATGTGTCTCCCTATTTTATATTTACAGTAGATCCTATCCACAAGAACATCATCGAAATTAATAAATGTTTTGCTCTTGAGGATCAAATATCAATAAAAGAAAATTAGACTTAGAAATCCATGATAAATACATGCAAGATTTTATTTGACTTCAACTTCATAATTTCAAGTTCATTATTTTGCTTATAATCTGATCAATTTGATCAATATTTTAACATGGTAGATCCGATTAAATCTAGATATCAGATTATTTAAAAATCGTATTTTCTCTTGAAATCACAAACACGTTTCATTCTTCATAATTTCAAGTTTAATCAGATTTGAGGATCATCTTGAAGGTGCAAACAAATTTACTTGATGGAAATTCAAAATCATGATGATTCTGAAAGAAAATAAGTTACTCGTTTGTGAAAGAAAACAAGATAGAACCAAAGAATGATCTGGAGAAATCTCAATGGATTGAGAAAGATGAGAAAACTATGAAAATTATAGTAGATGCAATTAGGGATCATATAGTACCTATTCTATCTAAACATGAGACTGCATATCAAATGTTTGAATCTATTGAAAGCACCTTTGAAATAAACAACACCAGTAGGACCCTTGCTCTAAAGAGGCAAATTAATCATGTTCAAATAAACAAGGGAGAATCTATTCATGCATATTGCATGAGAATCAATGAACTAAGAAATCAATTGTCAACAGTCGGATATCAAATTGATAGCAAGGAGTTAACACTAATAGCTCTAGGTGGCCTACCAAATTCATGGGAGTCATTTTTTCAAGGAATAAGTGCAAGATCAAAACTCCCTAAATTTGATAGGCTAAGAACAGATTGCTTACAATAAGAAACAAGACTAATGAAAAAAGAAAACAATCAGAAACCCATAGATGAGGATATTCATGTGCTAAACACAAATTCTCATAAGAAAGGTAAGAAGAAAAACTTCAAGAGAAAGAATAATTCTTATGGAAAGGGATCATTTAAGAAAAGGCTCGACATCACCCAAATACAATGTTTCAGATGTGATCAATATGGACACTATGCAATGAAGTGACCTGATAGAACAAAACAAAAAGCATCCTTGTTAAAGCTGGAAGGAAAAATACATAATATGATTCTGAGAAATTTGTCTTCTACTCAACATTATCAAGCCAAGTATCAGACAAAGTCAACAACTGGGTAATTGATAGTGGTTCATCAAGGCACATCATAGGGTTCAGAGAACACCTAGATACTATGATAGAAGAAATTGATGAAGAAGTAACTATTGGGAATGATTCTGCACATCCAGTAAAGGGGGTTGGAACTTGCACCATAAATTTGAAGTCTGGCCTCTCTCTACAACTCATTGGAGTATTGTTTGTACTAGGAATAAAGAGGAATCTAATATCCATTTCTTCTCTTGAAGACAACGGATATAGGGTTACCTTTATGGATGGAAAAGTTCTGGCATGGACAAAGAACTCCACTATAAAGAAAGCACAAACTATAGGTATAAGACAAGGATATCTCTACAAACTGTGCACTAACACTAAACAAGCTCTTATTCATGAGACCTCTGATTCAAATGAAATTTGGCATCGAAGACTAGGACATATTCATTTCCATGCCTTGCCTTCTGTAGAAAAATTAGTAACAGGATTGCCCAAACTTAAACAAAATCATGATGGATCATGCAAAGGGTGTGCCCTAGGGAAGAATACAAAGGGGACCTTCCAAAATAGTTTGAGTAAAACTAGAAATGTATTAGAACTAGTACACTATGACTAATGTGGACCCATGTCTGTACCCTCCATGGCAGGGTTCTTATATTATGCAATATTTGTAAATGACTTCTCTAGGAATACCCGGATATATTTTCTTAAATGTAAAGAGTCGATAGAAATCCTTAAAAGGTTTAAGGAGTTTAGAGCTCTTACATAAAAAAATTCCGGGAAGAAAATCAAAATAGTAAGAATAGATAATGGGAAGGAATACACCTCAAAAATCTTTAAGGAATTTTGTGTAAATGTTGGGATTAAAAGGGAGTTTACTGTAGCCTACAATCCTCAACAAAATGGTGTTGATGAGAGAAAAAATATATCTATTGTAGAAGCTGCTAGAGCAATGTTGTTCGACCAAAACATAGAAACTTCATTTTGGGCAGAAGCCTCTAGGACAGCTGTCTACAGCCAAAATAGATGCCCCCACTCACATCTAGATAAAAAGACTCCTAAAGAAGCATTTACTGGTGTAAAACCTGACATAAGTCACTTAAGGATCTTTGGTTGCCCTATCTACATTCATGTACCTAAAGAAAAGAGATCTAAATTAGAACCTTCTAGAAAGAAAGGGATATTTTTGGGCTATAGTGAAACCTCAAAATCTTACAAAATATACATATCTGGACAGAAACAAATTGAACTAAGTAGATATTTCATCTTTGAGGAAGACATTTCTTTCAAAAGGAAAAAGAGTTCTAATGAGATAGAAATTCAAGATTCACCTAAAGTCATGGAGGAGGATCCTGCTCCTGAGATTTAGAGGGAGTATCTTGAAGAAATCATAAATGAAAACCAAACTGCTCCAGAAGAGAATCCTAATAACAACAGCAAGAGGAGACCACTTTGGGCTAGAAAGATGATTAAGGAAGCTGAGAATCATATAGCACTCAAAGGAACTTTTAGAGAAAGTAAGAGACCCAAAATATTCTCAAGCTATGTTGCCTTAATGAATGAGATCATTAGTTCAAAACCAAATAGTGTTACAGAAGCTCTCAAGCATCAAGTGTGGAAAGATGCTATGACAAAAGAGTATCAGCCCATTTTGAAAAATGATGTATGGGATTTAGTACCTAGACCAAAAGAGAAATTTGTTGTCTCTTCCAAATGGCTCTTCAAAATCAAACATGCTACTAATGGCAGTATAGAGAAAAACAAGGCACATTTTGTGGCCAAAGGTTTCTCACAAAAGGAAGGTATTGATTATGAAGAGACATTTGCACCTGTTGCTCGATACACCTATGTGAGAGCAATAATAGCTATTGCAGTAACTAAAGGCTGGAAGATCCATCAAATGGATGTGAAAACTACTTTCTTGAATGGTACCATTGAAGAAGAAGTCTATTTAGAGAAACCTGAAGGTTTTGTGATACATAAAGTAGACTCACATGTATGTATATTGAAGAAATCTCTATATGGACTTAAACAGGCTCCCAAAGCCTGGTATGAAAGAATTGATAGCTATCTTTTGGGACTAGGATTTTCCAAGAATGATGCAGATCCAAATCTCTATTTTAAGGTAATTAAAGGTGATATGTTAATAATAATTTTATATGATGACCTACTAATAACAGGAGATCACCTTATTACTCAATGTAAAAAGGACCTGGCTTCAGAATTTGACATGAAAGACTTGGGAATTTTACATTACTTCCTGAGGTTAGAAGTCTGGCAAAAATTAGATGGTATCATTCTAAATCAAGGAAAGTATACTATTGATATTCTGAAGAGATTTGGGATGTTAGACTGTAGAACCATGTCTACACCTATGTAAACCAACTTACACAAACTAAAAGAAGAAGCAACAAAATCAAAATTTGCAGATCCTACTCTCTATAGATAGATAATTGGATCATTATTGTACTTGGTTAACACCAGATTGAATATTTGCTATGCAGTGAATGCCTTAAGCCAGTTTATGTGTGAGCCAAAGGAAATTCACCTTGTTTCTGTGAAGCATATATTGAGATACCTTCAAGGTACTATTGGATATGGTCTTAAGTACAAGAATGCCAACCTATATTTACATGGATACTCTGATTCAGATTGGGATAGAAGTGTAACCAATTAGAAAAGCACATCAGGATGTTGCTTCAGTTTAGGATCGGCTATGATCTCTTGGATCAGCAGGAAACAGTCTTTAGTGGCACAAAGCTCAACAAAAGTTGAATATATTGCAGCCTCTATGGGAGAAAGAGAAGCAGTATGGATCAAAAAATTGCTTGTGGGATCATTTGGTGAGTCCCTGAATCCTACTATTATCCATTATGACAATCAGAGTTGCATTAAGCTTTCAGTGAATCCAGTATTCCATGATAGATCAAAGTATATAGAGATTCCTTACCACTATGTAAGAGACATGGTAGAAAATAATGTGATCCAATTGGAGTATATTAGTACAAATGATCAAACAACATACATTCTCACCAAGCCTCTCTCCAGAGTTAAAGTTGAACACTTCAGGAAGAAACTTGGTATGGTTGAAATGTAAATTATTATTGAGATTGAGATTCAAATTTTTTATTTTGTTCTAATATATTTAAAAGATGTTTAATGTGTAAAATATTTTGTCATGTATGTGACTCCATGAATTTATGGGCCCTCTCCCCCTATGTACATTATTGAAAGGTGATGATCTTTCTGATAATGAACACTTGTATTTTGACAATGTAAAGTGACGAATCTACAATGATTAGTTTCACTATCATGATGGATATCATGTGACTTGATATCTATGGATATGTCATGATAGTATCTCGTGGACATTTTGATAGATATCATGAGACTTGATATCAGTTAAAGATCATTATGATCCTTATGGGATAATCATGGTGGATAAATGTATCTGTGGATATGCCATGATTTATTATGGTATACATCATGAGACTTGATGTTAGTGCACATACCATAATGAAGATGTGTTATGAATAATTTTATGTGACTTAACACTGTTAGAAGCATACCATATCTCCTGATATCACGAGTAAGGTGATATCACTATATACTTAGTTAGAGTTATCTTCCCTAGCTAAGAGGGAGTGTTGAAATAAAGTAGCATCGGTCAGATATAAATGATGATTGAATATATTCAACATCATCATTTATATATATCAAAATCGATACATCCCAAGTACTGTTTTTGATCTGTATTTAGAGGATATAAATTGCATATATAAATCTAGATCGAGTTCCAGATTGGATAACATTTATTTAAACAAAGATAAATATAAATCGAACCTTCATGTTTGCTAAGTAACTAAATCGATTCATGATCGGTTGTCTTAGTTAGATGAAGAGACACAATAACTAAGACACATCCACTCATGGGACGTGTCTCCCTATTTTATATTTATACCAGATCCAATCCACAAGAAAATCATCGAAATTAATAAATGTTCTGCTCTTGAGGATCGAATATCAATAAAATAAATTCAGAGCTAGAAATCCATGATACATACATCCAAGAATTGATTTGACTTCAACTTCATAATTTCAAGTTCATTATTTTTTTTATAATCTAATCGATTTGCTCAATATTTTAATAGTCTTTATGAGATTCAAATGCCAAGAACATTTGAATTGTCTCCATTCTTGCTACAGGTGCAAAATTTTCTTCAAAATATATTCCTTCAACCTGTGAATATCCTTTACATACAATTCTTTCTTTATTTCTTACCACTTCACCATCTTCATTCAATTTTTTTTTGAATACCCATTTCAAACCAATTACATTCTTGTTTGTAGGTCTAGGGACTAGTTCCCATGTCTCATTCTTCTCTATTTGTTGTAATTCCTCTTTAATTTCTCTAACCCAACTTTCATCATTACATGCTTCATTCACAGTCTGAGGTTCTATTTTAGAAAGTAAACATAATTTTACCTCAACTATTTTGCTTCTTGTCTTCACTCCTTCACTTTTGTCTCCAATTATCTATTCCTCTGGGTGATTTCTCTGAACATATTTAGGAGTCTTAGGTGTAGGTTCCATATTTTCTTCTTCTTCTTCTTCACTTTGTTCTTTCTTTTCCTTTTCTTCTTCTTGTATTTGTACATAGATAGGCTCATTAGGTTTAACTCTAGTTATTTCCACAGATCTATGCATAGCTTCATCAACCTTCACATTAGTACTTTCAATGATTTTTATTAGTCTCTTATTAAAACATTTGTAAGCCTTTCCATTATTTGAATATCCAAGGAAAATTCCTTCATCACATCTAGCATCAAACTTTCCAAGAATTTCTTCATCTCTTCTAATGTAACATCTACTACCAAATACTTTAAAGTATTTCATAGTAGGATTCTTACTAGTCCATAACTCATAAGGAGTCTTAGTGTTGTTACCTCTGATTTGAAATTTGTTAAGAATGTAAACAATAGTTTGAATAGATTCTCTCCAATACACATCAGGAACATTTGATTCTTTCATCATGGCTCTAGCTGCCTTTTGCATAGTCTGGTTCTTTCTTTCTACAACTCCATTCTGCTATGGGGTTCTAGGAGCAAAAAAATGTATTTTTATGCCATGCTCTTCACATAATGCATTTAACTCACCGGATGTAAAATCTCCACCTCTATCAGATATTAAGCATTTATTTCTCAAGTTTTCCTCATTTTCTACTCTTTTGTTAAACAACTTGAATCTATCAAGAGCCTGAGACTTTTCTCTAAGAAATGTAACCCATGTCATCCTATAGTAATCATCAATTAAAAGTATAAAGCATGTATCACCATTCATGATTTATGTTCTTGTAGGACTATAGAGGTATGTGTGGATTAATTCAAGAATTTCAATAGAAGATTGATCTTTTCCTTTAAAACTAGCTCTTGTCTGTTTTCCCATTTTTCAACTTTTGCAAATTGAATTTGAAGGCTTTATGATTCTAGGTAGATCTCTCACAACTTCTCTAGAACTGATCCTAACTAGATTATCAAAATTCACATGTCCCATCCTTTGGTACCAGAGCCAACTCTCACTAACTTGAGAAAAAAAACATTGACTATCACCACCTTTAAGTTGATAGATGTTTCCATGAGTTCTTTTTCCAGCTGCAACCATAGTTTTGGATCCTTTTCTGATCTCACAAGTGTTATCCTGAACACAAGCTTAAAACCTTTGCTGCACATTTGTCCAACACTTAAGAGATTATGCCTTAAACCCTTTACATAATAAACATCATCAATGTTATGTTTTCCATCAAAGATAATTGTTCCTTTACCAACAATCTTAGCACCAAAATCATCTCCAAACATGACTATACCTCCATCATACTTCTCAAGTTTAGTGAACTTAATCTTATCTCTAGTCATATGATTTGAACATCCACTATCAATTACCCAAAAGTCTTCATCCTGTCTAGCATGAAAAGAAATCACCAGAGTGCCTTCTGTTTCATCCTTCTTATTCTCTAGACCAAATACCTTTCCACAATTCTTTTCTAGGGCTAGAAAAATTCATCTTTGTCTTCCTCAAGGTCAGATTCATCATCAGAAATTCCTACATCTTCTTTTACATAATACAACTTCTTGAACTTCCTATCCTTCTTATCCTTGTAATTATTGTTATTATCCTTGTTCTTCTTTTATGTAGCTCTATTAGGACATCTTGATGCATAATGACCAATATTTCCACAACTGAAACACTTAAAGGGCAACTTACTTTATATTTACTAGTACCTTTCCTCAATCTCCTTGTGAAATTTGCTTCCAAATCTTTTGCATCATCATAATCATCATCTTCTATCTTCATGGATTTAAAGGTTGTTTCAGTATTCTCCTTATCTCTTGCAAATTTTCTCATCTCAAATGCAGTCAAGACACCAAATAGATGTTCCTTAGTAAATTTCTTCGAATCATATTGTTCTTCAAGAGTAGATACTTTGTCACTGTAATTTTCTGGTAAGGTCATTAAGATCTTCTCAATTATATCTTCATCCTTCATGGTAACTCCTTGATTCTTGATTTCAGTTGCTATAGTTTCAACTCTCTGATAATAGCTTGCAATGTCTTCTCCATCTTCCATTCTCAAATTCTCAAATTTTCACTTAGTAGTTAGTTTCCTTGAAAACTTTACTCTCTCATTCCCTTCATAAATGTCTTTCAATTTTGTCCATATTTCATTAGTTGTAGCTAAAGAAATAATTTTTGATCTTTTAGTTTTAGATAGTGCACTAAAGATAGAAAACTTTGCTCTTTCATTTTCTTCAAAGGCCGCAACTTCATCAACAAAGGAAGGTCTGGCTACTGGAATCACATACTTTGTCTCCACAGCTTTCCAAGTATTCAAACTGATTGAAATCAAATAACTTCTCATCTGTTCTTTCCAGTCATTGTAATCAGCTTCATCAAATATAGGAAGTTGAAACTTGTACACCATCTGATCTACCTCAAGTGGTTAAGCTTTTCATCAAGGAACCAAATCTATGATACCAATTATTGCAATGCACAAGACAACTAAGAGAGGGGGAGGTGAATCAGTTGTATCAAATTATTTAATTCTTAACTTAATCAATTCCATTTTAGCCTCAATATGTCATTAAGTATGAACATGAAATGTAGATAATAGAAACACAATACCAGAGACACTAGATTTACGTGGAAAACCCTGATGAGGGAAAAAACAAGATGAGGATTAACTCACAATATAGTAGTAATGCAATACCAGATACACAGGCTCATTGCCAAAGGGCTCACTACCTAGATACAAAGGCTCACTACCCAGATTAAGGGCTCACTTCCTTAGGACTCACTGTCCAGAGAGAGAGGCTCACTACCTACAGAAAAATATAAATAAATAGATAATGATCCACCACTAGGAGTTCCACACACTTCACAACTTGATCAGAAGATTATGAATAAAATGAAGTATTGTTGCCATAATTTGCTCTTCCACACTCTGTTTTTCGCACTTGTTCACACACTCTTCTCTTGCTCGAATCAAATGATGGATGGATAAGAAATTCACAACTTAGCTTGTATTTATACCATCTTCAACCTCAAGAACATTCTCCAAGGTCGGCTATACAGTTTTATTTTACAAATTCAAACTAGGTCAGCTACTCAACATTCCTATGGTGGATAAGAATGTGAGGGGACCAAATAAATATTTAAATTAGGACCCAAACAACATCTTGGATCACACAAATTCTTTCTTAGATCAATGCAAAAACATAATGTACCATGTAAAAACCAGGTCGGCCAAAACTAATGAAAACATTGATGATCTTTGAAGTATACACATCACCAGCAAGGTAAAAACTTGCGGATTTCTCAACACACTTCACCAATCATTTTACCATTTATGAGAACAAATCAGATACATATGCAACAACTTCAACAAACTTCATTCATAGAGAAAACTTCACTAGTTCAACTGAGACAACCAACAAAAACACAAGAGCTCTGGAGCAGGTCTTCCGAAGCACCAAGGTACATGAATTTTTGTTAGAATATAGAAACCATAAAAAGGAATAATCTCCCAGATCCATAAGATTTGAAACCAAATACCAGAGGACAATGGAGCCAAAACATTTCTCCCAGTCAACAACCAAATAACTCTAACAAACCAATTCACACAATGGTGAACATAAATTTTACTTTCCATTATACCAGAAGCTGAAACTCAGAATATACAATCCATTTAAGCTCATGAACACACCTTCAGATCCACATGGGAATTGGATCAATATAGAGAAAATGTGGACCATATTACTAGAGCACGCTTTGAACACAACTTCAACACGACTTTCCTTATTTCTCAAATTTTCTCAAAAGCACTTGGAAAATACATAACTTACTCAACCTATAAAGTCTTGACATCAATGAAAAAATTAATGGCAACACCAACAAACACATCCATACTTGCAACATAATGGACTTCTCAATATAGCTTGGATACACATCTCCCAAGATCTAAAATTCAATTATTCTTTATCTGGGCAGTTTTTTTATGATCTTCAACTTCCTCAAAAATTCTCTATTCTTCTCTTCTTCTTCCCATATGTATAGGAGAAAATTTGCACCCCTTGTGTAAATTCCCCTTTTGCATCCCTCCACCTTAGAAAATCAAACCTAAATGTGAAATTCCACATCACCCATCCAGAATGAATCTACTTGGAACTTGTCTTTTGTGTCGATGGGGGAATTTTATTTAGGGACACAAGTGCGACAAGTGGACATCTGCTTGAGACACTTTCATCGCTGAAATATTCCTGCCTCTAGATTTTGCAAGGATGTTACATTCTCCATTGGGCATGAAGTGTAATGCCTCTGTGTTGACCAACCGGCCTGAAAATGGCTCTTTCCCTCCTAATCTATCTTCAAATACATAAATTTCACTATCACTACAATCTTAAGAAAAATTCTAGCCATTCGCTTGATCTTTCTTAGCAATTCATAAAATCTCCTGAGCATTACAATAGCTTGTTGGTCCATCAAATCCACTTAGGATGTGTTGTGATACCATAGAAGCTATGAGTATGGCGTCTTGTGAGACCTCCTTTGTCACCGTTGTGGTCGTGTCAACTTTTCCAAGCTCGTTGTCTTGCATTATCTCTTCATTGGCCTTGAGTGCCCTTTGGTGGAGGTGGTATTTCTTCACTATCCTTTTTTTTGTGGTTTGATAGAGTAGCATGATATTTTTCTTAGTGTTCATACTCTCTCTTTCTATTTTCCTTTATCACATTTTTTATATTATGGCTTTCTTGGTTGTCCATGGAGGTGGAAACACCAAAGAGAGGATTTGACTAAAGAAAACCCCTATATAGCCCAACATTTTCATTCTCTTGGTTTTGTGCAGGTGTACGCGTGCATGGAGCTTACTAATGAGTTAGAATTTTAGTGAGTTGAGCCTTGTCACCTTTCTTTTCATATATCTTCTTTACCATCTTAATAGTTATTTCTCGTATTTCGTTTTTCAACTTAGTTCATTAAATCTCATTAACTAGACTGTTAGTAGGTTTTCTTGTATTTCTCACTATATTTCACACTTTTTGGTCATGTGGATGCTAGTGCACTAGAGATATGCCAGTGCACTGTGTTTTCATCCTTTATCCACACTACTATCCTCAAGTAGAGAGCTATCTGAGGTGTAGTTCAAATTCCAGAAACTAGATCATTTAGTTCCATTCAGGTTTTCAAATCTGTAGAGTGATAGAAGCACTTGAGAGTGCTCTTCACCCTTTATCCTTGACCTAAAAAACCACTTAGCTTGAGGTAAGATAGGGCAACCCTCTACTCTCAACTCTCCATGACCTGGAGCCTTGGTGTGGTTGGTTCCCCTACCTTACATTTTTGGGGAACTCAATGTGAATCATTTGGGTTCCATTTAGCGATGCTGAAAGGCCCTTTCCTCGTATTCTAGGAGCATTGTGAGTTGTTTCTCCTTGCAACCCAACATGTGACCCCTAGTGGCATAGTTGGAAGGTTTCGTAGGCATTGTAGAATGAAACCATAGTTGGGTCATTGTCCAATTAAAAAACCTTTAGGGGCTTTGTGATAGCTTCATCTAGTGTGCGTGATGGCCTCCTTTTTACATTTTACCATCCCATCCATGCAACCTACAAGTAGTTCTCTTGGTGTAAATTTCACCTCACAGGACCTGTTGATGGGCTATAATAGAGAACCATCTCCATTATACATCCCCGTGCAAATCAATGGGAAAATTGTGATAGGTGTTCTTGTTGACCCCATGCATTGGGTAAATGTCATAACTGAGGAGATTATGTTGATCAATTTCCTACAAAAATATGGGTATGACACATATGAGAGCACCATCCATACCTCCCTTAGGATGCATCACCTTGTCGGTCCTCGTGGGACAAAAATTAGTAAGCTTACCTTTCGACATAATCCTGGGGTCTGAAATCTTCAGGGTGAAATTGGGTATCCCCTAGTTGGTCACTATGAATGTAGTTCCATTGGTTGTGCATAACTTTTTGAAATTCATTCATGGGGGTACAGTGCATGTAGTTCATGAAATCGGCTATAAATCAATGGTTGCACATGGTAGCTATTCATCGGATCACTTTTGTCCTGCACCCATTGGTTCGCTTCCTCCTAGGATGGACCTTTTGTACCAAACCTATGCAAAGTACAAGAGTGGGTGCTTAATACCTAAAGTGAGATACCCTCCATCTCCCTATGTTGTCTCACATAGGGCTTGCCTAAAGGGTGACAGTGATGTAGCCTTGGCTTCAAAAAGAGAAAAGGAGAAGCATTCTTGACACTCTTCTCCTTCCTTTGAGGCTACTGTCTTGGTTGATGCTTCCTCTTGCCTTGTTATGACATCATCAGATTCTTCTCAAATTTTTTGGAAAATCCTATGGTGTGCACTTGGTGAAAACCCAAGCATCCAACATTTGAACTTCCCGCTCTACCTACAGTGCCTAGGTCCATTGATTATGGTAAAGGAAAGAATCCTCATGGGGATTCCTCTATGTCTCGGCCTCCACAAACTCCTACCACTCCTACCCCCAAGGTAGTGAATGGGAAGAGGCCTTCCACAAAGGTGTTAGAGCTGACTCCCCCTTCTGTTACTCCAGTCTCTTTTTAGTCTCTCCCTCCTACTCCCATCTAGGTGTTAGGTGCTTGTCTTTTGTGTCGGTGGGGGAAATTTTTTCGGGGATGCGAGTGCAACATGCAAATGTTTGCATGGGGTGTTACCATTCATGATAGATTCCTACCCTTGGAGTCCACAAGGACGTTATGTTCTTCATTGGGCATGAAGCATAAAACCTCTATGTTGACCAACCAGCCCAAAAATGACTCTTTCCATCCTAATCTCTCTTCAAATGCATAAATTTCACTATCACTTCAATCTTCTGGATAATTCTAGCCATTCGCTTGATCTTTCTTATCAATTCAAACAATATCTTGAGCATTATAGCATATTTTTGCTCCATCAACTCCACTTAGAACATGTTGTGCTACCATAGAAGCTACGAGTTTGGTGTCTTGCAAGACCTCCTTCATCACCACTATGTCCGTGTCAAATTTTCCAAGCTTGTTGTCTTGCATTCTCCCTTCATTGGCCTTGAGTTCCCTTGGGTGGAGGTGGTATTGCTTCACTATCCTTTTTTCATTGTGGTTTGATAGAGTAGCATCGTGTTTTTCATAGTGTTCATACTCTCTCTTTCTATTTCCTTTATCATATTTTCTATATCATGGCTTTCTTGGTTGTCTGTGGAGGTGGAAACACCAAAGTGGGGGTTTGACTGAGGCAAACCCCTATACAACCCAACATTTTCCCTCTCTTGGCTGTGTGCAGATGTACATGTGCATGGAGATTATTGGTGTGCTGGAATTTTAGTGAGTTGAGCCTCGTCACCTTTGTTTTCATCTACCTTATTTACCATATTTATAGTTATTTCTCATATTTCATTATTCATCTTAGTTCGTTAAATCTCATTAACTAGACCGTTAGTAGCTTTTCTAATTTTTCTCACTATATTTCACACTTTTTGGCCGTATGAATGCAAACACACCAAAGAGATGTTAGTGCATCATGTTGTTGTCCTTGAACCGTACTACCATCCTTGGGTAGAGAGCTATCTGAGTTGTAGTTCAGATTCTAGAAATTGGCTCATCTAGTTCCATTCAGGTTTTCGGATCTATAGAGCGATAGAAGCACTTGAGAGTTCTCTTCATTCTCTATCCTTGACCTAAATACCCACTTAGCTTGAGGTAAGATACGACAACCCTTTTCTCTTGGCTCTCTGTGACCTAGAGCCTTGGTGTGGTTGGTCCTCCTACCTTACACCATAAATTTTGAGTAAATCCTTCTATTTTATTAACAAGTGTGTGTGCATCTTCATAGTTCTTACAACCTTCAACAATAAGTTCTATTTCAGTTTTAAGAGCATTAATCCAGCTATCAAACAACCCAACCTTTCTTTTCATATTGTTTAGCTCATCAACCTCCTTGCAGCTCATTAACATAGGGACCTCTGATGAAATTGGGTGCTCAAAAACTAGTGCGGTAAGCTCCTTCATAAATCTCTTGATTTGACCCACTTGAGTCTTCAACTCATCTTTTTCCTCTTTTTCCTAATTCACCATCCTTGATTTCACCAAGATTTTTGTGATGTCGATGAGTTCCATTTGTTGATTTCTAGTCTATTTACCAAGGTTGATTGTGCTTAATTGATAATCAGAAGCTTGTAACTTTTGGTCATCCTTGTCAACCATCGGGGTTGCAACCTCTGCCACCAAATCCCCATCATCTGTCAACCTTTTGGAGTGTATTTCCCTTGGATATTTCTTTGGCTTCACCTTCTCTAGATCCTTTCTCACATTATACCAGCCTATTGGTTGGGCATCGACTTGTTGTCTCTTCTCTAGATTCAGCTTTAACCAAGTTGGAGCACTTGCTGGCGCTGTCACCTGTTGAGTAATTGTTAGTGTTTTCTTGGGAGGCTATGAAGACTGTTGAATTAGGATAGTCATTTGTGCAGAGGAATCCTTATACTACTCCAATTTTTCCTTCTTAGCTTCATCTTGTTCTTTCCTTAGTGATTGTTCTTTCTTGGCCTTCACTTGAGCTACCTTCGCTTGTTAAACCACATGCTTGGCTACCAATTTTGATACACTATCAAAAAAATCCTTCTGCTCCTCCTTGGTGAGCACATGATCTAGATTAACATCAATTCCTTTGTCATTGGAGTCCTCCTTTTCTTCCTCTTCTAGAGGAGTCTCTTTAGTATTAGATGGAAGAGGAGAATTTGAAATATTCACCTCCTTGTCCCTCACTTCCTTAGCAACAACCTCCTTAGACTGTGAAGGAGAAATATGAGGTTCTTCTGTTATAGTCTCTTCTCTGAGACACACTATGGAAATGGGCTTGAAGATTGCCCCAAAGATCACTCGATCTGATGCATTAAGGAAGGTCTCTGTAGCCTACTGCATCTTTTCATTTGACTCATCAAATATATTTTCCTCCTCTTATACCATTGGCGAGTTCTTCCTTGTCAACCTTTTATATCCCTTTGGTGCAGTGGAATAAGATGGCTCACTTTTTGAATCTTTCCTCTTTCGATTGGTCCTCCCTTGGGGCCAGTTAATGCATAGATCAATACATTTTAAACTCCTTTCTATGACCTATAGTGCAGTTTTGCACACACACCCCACTGAAAGTAGGGACCCTCTTTTGCCTAGCCTTTTGGCTCTTTTCTGTGGCCTTGCCCTTTTTTGAGCTTGTCTTTGAAAATCTTGAGTTTTTGGTTTTTGGTGCTTTGGTCCTTTGGTCCTGGGATTTGTGTTACTTTGCAATGTTCCTTGATTCCTATCTTTCCTTTGAAAATTCTAAGTCTTTTGGATAATTTTGGGTTTTTCCCTATTTTCGAGATTTTTCCCCTTAGGGGGATTTCCCTGGCTGCATTGAAAACTAGATGGGGCTGGTTCTAGACCGTCTTCAGAGATTTTGGTGCTCCGTGGAATTCCATCTCCCTCAATTTTTTTTGAATTTCCTTCATTCCTTCGTTTCCCCGGTTTGGGTCTTTGGGTTGTTTACCTCGATACCATGAGGGCTTTGCATTTGGGCCGTGGTTGTGCGGTGGTACTGCCTTACTGTGGGGGGGCTTTCATTCCTGGCATGGTAGCATAGTGGTCTTGCCATACCACAGGGGTCTTTGTTCGATGACACGATAGTGCAGGGTCGGTCCATCTGGTGCAGTAGCATGGTTTACCTCGATACCGCGGGTGTCTCCGAGCTAGGTTGCGGTTTTGTGGTTCACCACCCTATTGTGGGGACTTCGTGCTTGGCTTACAGTGGCACAGTTTACCGCCTTACCTCGTGGTTGAGTAAGTGCCTTGCGGTAGTGCGGTTTTAGTTACTTTGGAGGAGTTGGGAGGCCAAAATTGTCGATCAACGTCATGAGAATTGTGTTGACTTCATAAGAATCTGTTACTTTGGGAAAATATTGGAATCTGTTCCTACATCATTTTCCTATGATGTGCTAAGTACTGTTGGTTTCAGAAATTTCCATCCTTGTCGGATTTTTCTGAAGATCTGTTATTTGTCAAGAACTGAGAGGATTCATGGTCTAACTATTGATGATTATGCATTGCATGGTTGATTTGGAGCATTTGAAGGTATTTGCAAGTGATTTATTGAGTATTGTGTGTTAATTGAGATAATTATGAGTGTTATTTTGAGTTTCCATTGCTAGAATCTACCTAGCCCGAAATTTCCCAAATTTCCTTCCTGACCTGAATTTCGCGAAGGGGTGAAAATCCCAAACTTTGACAGGGGCTACTATAATGAAGTTTTAGGGATTCTAATGGTTTTTTTAGGATTTCTCTAATGATTGAATATGTTGTTTATGATTGATTAACTAGATTTTTGATGCTAGAATGAATATTAATTGTGGCCCTTTTGCATGCAGGTTGGATCGGGTAGGTTGTTTTTTTCAGAGCCGAGGGAAGGAATGTGTGTACTTTAAGATGTTGTGAGATCTGCAGGATTGCAGTCCAGTACATTTTGCAGTTGCGAGCAAGTGAAACTTGCTCGTACACAGTTGGGTCAATGCGCTCGAGGGCTGTTCATACGAGGTAGATATGACATGGTAGATTCAAACTGGTTTGACTCAATTAGAGTCATTGGAGAGTCCCAACTCCGTTGTTGATCGGTGACTCATATTCACACTCATATGACACGTGCATTACCATTCTTCTACTTTGTGCCAGTGAGACATTAATGGTGAAGGGACCTATGGGGTTTGTTCAATCTAAATCGGGATTTATAAAGATCTCAGGCTGATTTGAAGGGGCACCCCATGCATTCAATGTAGGGTGGTGATTTATTGTGACCTGTCCAAGGCCGATTTGGTTGGTGGCCGACCTTCTCTATAACCCTATCTCGGGCTAGCACGGGACAAGATTTCTATAAGTATGGCATTTCACCTCATTTGTAAGGGTTAGAAAAAGGTTGTTCATTGGAAAATAGAGGTTAGAGAAGTTTGTAAAGGGTTAGACAGTTGGTTAGAAGTTAGAATTAGGAGTTAGTTTCATTTCAAGCAAATTTTGTAACACAAAACATTAGAATTGTTGCTATTACTGGTGATTCAATACAAGTGAAGACTTTGTGTTATTATTGGTGCCTTCTTTGGATTGATTAATCTCACATGTTTCTTATTCTATTTCTTTGAATTTTTTTGGAAATATCTGAATGCATTTTAGATTTAGAGTTAAATAATTTAATGGTGCTTGTGATTTAATGCTGGGAGTGTTGTAGCAATCTCTGGTTCATACTTTGGGAAACTTCTTGATTGTGGGATTGTTGTGCAAGGTCAACCTGTACCTGATATTTGTGTGCTTAGTTCAATTGTGGGCACTTAACCATGTCAATTGCAAAACTAGGGTTGGCTTGGATGAATGTGCATAATCTAAAAATATTTAATTCCTTAGAAGATTGCATTGTTTCTGTGAGATTGCAGGTATAGCCTGGGTTAAGCAGAAAGTATTTTTAAGGGATTGGTCTATTCCAAGTATTCCTTCATTGGTATTGTTGATCTTAGTAGTAATATTAATCTTAGGATTTATGAAACCCTTACCTTTAGCTATTTCTTCGAACTGTGGTTAAAGTAGGAACTCAAGTATCACCCTATTGCAAAATCTGATAAGTTTAGAGTCTCCAGCATTCATTTTGTAAGGTCCCTTTGTGATTACCAACATTTTCATATTTATTACTGTGTGGTTCCACTGTATTGTCATGACCTAACACTTGAGAGACCTTGGGGTTATCTCTTTTCTCATAGAGATTAACCTTTCAAGAGATAGGATATTATGTATTATGCCTGAGTTGTTGTGCAGAAAACACCATCAACAAGATTAACGCTAGAACGAGGGACCTGAATAAGCAAGATGAAGCATTTTTTAAATGCCCTTTCTCCTAAGAGACTCAGAAGGAGAACCAGATCTACCCCAGGAGAAGAAGAAGAGTTTCAAGAACTGCCACCTCCAAGTAGGTCAAGAAGGACCAGAAGAAGGGAGGAGTCGTCATCCAATTCATTATTTCCACCATCCTCACCCTCATCCACTTCATCTTCATCTGATTCTGAGGCTGGTTCCATTCAACAATCCACACCAATCATCACTCAACCTTTACCACCTCCACCTCCACCAATGGCTTTCTTGGAAAATGAACCATCACCTCTATCCTTCAACACCTACAATGTTATGCCCAAGAATAGTGAGCATTTTTGCTCTAAGTTTCACATGAGTGATCTTAATAGAACAACAAAGGAGCATATTAGGATATTTTAGACTTGTCTGAGGTATAGAGGGATTAATCATGAAGATGTTGCATGTAGGATTTTCCCTTACTCTCTAGGAGAGGAAGATTTTTACTGGTGCAACCGCTTGCCTGCTGCATCCATTCATAATTGGGGTGAACTTGAGGCTGCATTTCTGCAGAAGTTTAAAATTTAGATTCGTGCCAATGAGATTTACATGCAATTTACCAAAGTTAAGAGAGAAGTCAACATGCCTATAGGATCATTCAATAATAGGTTCCACCATGCATACACTAGATTGTAGGCACCTTAAGCTCTGGTGATGCCACTTCCTTAGAAGTCTATTTTGAGGCCCTAGATGTATTACATCCACCTTCTTTAAGTGGAGAACTAATCCTCCAACTACCTTGCTCACTGCATATACATAGGTTGTTAAGGTCAGTACCAATCTGAGACAACACCTGTCAGGACCCCTTCCATCTCTGGGACCAGCTGCTCACCCTGGGCAAGTCCAAGATTTTAATGAGGCACTGACTAATCACACTCCCATTATGAATCCCATTCCATGACTGCCTTTGGTTCCAAACCCAGGTCATCCAATAAGTCAGGTTCACCCAATACATAGTTATCTATAGCGGGGTGCCAATCAACACCTTCATTCACAACCAGAAATTGGTTTCCCTACATATTTACAAAACTCAAAAGTTTTGAATCAATCTACGGGTCCTAGAGGAGTGTCAGGGTACCCCCAAAAAAATATAAATCCAGTGCCCTACAGTAGTCTTGATAAGGAAAGGCTAGATGAGCTAACTGAACAAGTGAAAAAATTGAATATGGAGGTAACCTACTTGAGGAACTAGAACCACCAACTCCAATCTACTCAGAAGAGCATGCAATCAAATTATAATAGGGAAAAATAAGATGTTGCACGAGGGCAACATTCTGACAGAAATCAAATTTTTGAAAGAGGACAAGGTTCTGGTCAAAAATTTGATAGAGGTCAATAGGGTGGACAAGGGTTTGAAAGGACACAACCACCTAGGAAGAACAAGCCATGGAATACTAGACATAATAATGGAGGAGTCCCCACTCCACTGGATGAACCTTCCAATCAAGAAAAACCTTCGAGTGGTGTATATCTAGCTGAAGCGGCTTTGTTGGGGTGGTGCAGGCTTCATAAGACAAGTCAATACTTTGAGCTTGATTGTCTTGAGTTTCAAACTACTACTTCTATCTTTCAGTATGAAGTTGAGAACAACTCCACCGGTCAGGAATTGGTACCCTCAAATCCTTATGATTCCCTAGTTTTGGTGTTAAATCATGCTCCTTTCTTGAAGGATGAAGAGAATGAACTAAAAGAGGAGTCAAGTAGCCAGAATGATGAGGTTGAACAAGCACTCAATGAAGATGAAACCTCTTAGTTATTTAATGAGGGAACTGAGAATGATAACGGCCCCTTAGATGAAGAGGAAGCTAGTGTTGAAGAAGTACATATGTTTCAACAACCTACAAGAAAGTATGATTTGAGGAATAGGCCTAACATGAATCCACAAGCTGGAGGCCCATTTACCACATCTATTCCTCCAAACAATTTTACCACTCCACCAGAACCACATGCCAGTTTTAATCCATCTTACTCTCAGGTGCCAACACAATACTCTTCAAAAGGAGGACAACCTGATGTGCCAAAAGGAAGTAATGTCGATGCAAAAAAAGATAAGAAGACTAGTCATTCTACGGAGACCCACACTGACATGAATGTGGGACAATTAGGCAAATATGTGACTGAAGAACTCAGGAAAGTAAAGGTGATTCTTTCTGCCTTTGAGTTATTAAGGGTTCTTGAAATCAGAAATGTAGTCTCGGGGTCTTTCAATTCAAGTACAACACCACAAGGAGTAGCAGTAAATGAGGCAGTTGGCAAGCCTCCCAGTTCACAAGCACCTAAAGGCCTAATTCAAGCACAACCTGGAGACAAAGGGAAAGAAGATAAGAACCAAGTTGCACAAGTTGACACTCAATTAAGTTTGTTCCAGGGAAAAAGGGAAACCCCTCCCTTCTTGATTTCTGTTCGTATCTTTGGGAAGAATCTACATAATTGTCTTCTGGATTCAGGAACATCTACAAATGTTATGCCTTTTTTTGTCTATAGGGATCTAGGTATTACCCCTATAGCCTCTCAGAAGCTCACCCAATTAGAAAAAATAGAGGTAAATACAGTGGGAGAACTGAACATGATCCCCATGCAAGTTGTTTCAGATCCTAGAGTGCAACAAGTACTTAATATTCAGGTGGAAGATATTCCTGACACTTATGGTTTGATCTTGGGTCGAGATTTCACCAAGGAACTAAATGGATATACATGCATAGATCATTCACACATGTGGCTCCCATGGAAAGGAGTCCCAAATCAAATCAGAATTGAGAGAGAACCCAGAATGAAGTATGTGATCGTTGAATATTAGAATACTTCGAATGAGATATTGGTTTCATAAGTCAGCATGGGGAACTATGTCTTGGCTGCCCTTGTTTTAGATACAGAGGAAGTCTTTATGTTGCAAATTTCCTCTAATGAATCCACATCAGAAGCTAATAGTTCTGAAGCACTACTTGAAAAAATAGAGGAATTTGATGATCAAGAAGATAGACAACTCATCTTTCTGGATAATTTCCAAGATTTTATCCAGAACTATGTGGAGGATCAGATTCAATTGGGAAAAAATATGGATTTTAAGGAATCGTTGCTCCCCAATTGGTGTAGAGTTCACAATGCCCCTCACTCTGAGCTCGAATGTTGCCTGTGCCAAACTGCAATGGAGCAGATACAAAGATGTATTAATTTGACCCCAGCTATCGAGCATTCAAAATGATCAAAAAGGAAAGAACCCAAGGCCTCCTGAAGAGCCTTTGGGAGGTAGCAAGGACAAGCTTAGTTCAAAGAAATCAAGAGCTGATGGTTTTTGGACATTGAGATTTGATGGATCCAAATCAAAGCAAGGTGCTGGAGCAGGACTTGAGCTGATTAGCCCTAAAGGAAAAACTTATTTTGCTGCTCATAGATTCCAGTTCCAGTGCACTAATAATGTAGCTGAGTACGAGGCTTTGGTCCATGGTTTATTAATGGCCTTAAGAAAGAAAGTTAAAACTTTGCAAGTGTTTGGAGATTCCGAGTTAGTGGTCAAGAAAGTAAGGAAACAATACTCATGTCATGATAGAAGGATGACTAATTACATACATAGAGTCTAGGATCTTATTGAAGGGTTTGATTCCTTCAACATCCAGCTGATCCCATGAAGTAAGAATCAAACTGT
The DNA here is from genome assembly GCA_007115665.2 of Sequoiadendron giganteum. Classification (NCBI taxonomy): domain Eukaryota; kingdom Viridiplantae; phylum Streptophyta; class Pinopsida; order Cupressales; family Cupressaceae; genus Sequoiadendron; species Sequoiadendron giganteum. The sequence continues at coordinate 440,211,096 of CM021105.1, forward strand.
TGATTCTCTAACACAAACAACTAGTACATTGTAGGCTTTATCACTTTCAGGATTGAAGAGATTTACTGTGGAGCTCACTCCAATACCCTCAGTGCCTGACAATGTCACCAATTTCTAGGTGTTTGAGGATGACAAACATATTCTTGATTTCATCACTAGCTATGATGTGTTTGCTTCTCAAGTGATTGATGAGGTAGAACCTCAAGAAGCTGAAATGGACCTAGAAGGATTCATTAACCTGAAAACTAATACTATCCCAAGGGGCGTGGTGCAATTAGAACAAATTTTTGATCTGGATAAGATAAAAGATTAGGAATAGCAAGTGAAAAGGGAATCTCTCAACAGCCAATGTGAAACATACAACATGGGAGCCTAGGATGGTGTCAAAAATGTCTTCATTGGTAAAGTGTGCACTACAAAGGAAAGGAGAGGAATTATTGATGCCTTGCACACTTATCAAGATGTGATAGCATGGAACTATGCTAACTTAAAGGCATATGATACTTCAATCATTACACATACCATCCCTCTGAAGCTAAATGTCAAACCATTCAGGCAAAGACAAAGGCCAACTAATAATTTGTTGGAGCCCATCATTCAAAAGGAGGTGTAGAAGCTACTTTCAGCACACATTATATTTCCAGTAAGGCATTCAACATGGGTTGCAAACTTGGTTCCAGTAAGGAAGAAAAATGGAGAAATAAGACTCTGTGTTGATTTTCGAAACCTTAACAGGGCATCAGAAAAGGATAATTATCCATTCCCTTCACTGGATGAAGTACTTCAAATTGTTAATGGGTCTCAAATGATTTCTTTTCTGGATGGGTACTCTAGATACAATTAGATTATGGTACAATATGATGATAGGCACAAAACTACCTTTACTACAAAATGGGGAAATTTTTCTTACAGAAGAATGCCCTTTGGATTAATCAATGTCAGGGCTACATTCCAAAGAGCAATGGATATTGCTTTCAAAGACATCCTTGGTAGGTGCATCATTATCTACATGGATGATTTGATAGTCTTTTCTAAGAGGAGAGGTGATCATATTGCATATTTATGCAAAGTATTCCAAAGGTGTAGGGAGTTTAGTATCTCGCTTAATCCAAAGAAATACATTTTTGGAGTCACTGAGAGAAAATTGTTAGCGCATTTTATTTTAGAATGGGGTATTGCCATTGATTTGGAATGAGTAGAGGCTATACTGAAGATTCAATGTCCTACAAGCAAAAAGGAAATGAATTCCTTCTTTGAGAAAATTAACTTTGTCTGAAATTTTATCACTGGATTTGCAAAAATAGTAAAGCCTTTGAATGCCATGCTGAAACAAGAAGCAAAGGTTGAATGGAGTGCGGAAGCTAGGGAGACATTTGCAAAAATAAAGAGAGCTATTACTGAGGCTCCAATATTGGTAAGTTCTGATTATGCCAAACCCTTTTACATATACTCGTTTGCTTCAGAGCATTCTTGCACTGGCATGCTGACCTATAAATCCGATCAAGGGAATGAACATCCCATAGCTTTTATGAGTGCTCCTCTAAAGGATACAGAACTGAGATATCCCAATGTAGAAAAACAGGCTTATGCCCTGGTCCGAGCAATAAAGAAATTTAGAAATTATATCTTGAGAAATAAGGTCTTTGTTATAGTACCTGATCCTAAAGTAAAGTTGCTATTAATGCAGAATGAATTGGGAGAATGCAGGGCTAAGTGGGTAACCATGTTACAAGAATATGATATTGAGATCCAACCCATGAAATTGGTAAGAGGGCAAGGACTGACAAAGACAATTGCTGAGATGGGTCCTGACCTCACAGCCCAACAATATCACCTCCAAGAAGTGTCTCTAGGAGACTAGTATGATGAAATCATTTACTATTTGTTGAACCAGCAGTGTCCTGAACACCTTAATGCAGTTCAAAGGAAAGATCTGTGTTTGAAGGGTGGCAATTTTATGATGAAAGGAGCTATCTTGTACAAGAGAAATCATGAGGGGGTTTATTTGAGGTGCCTAGGGAAGGAAGAAGCTGGGAGAGTGATGTCTGAATTTCATGGAAAATATGGCACAAGCCATGGCTCAGAACCTTCCACTACAAATTAGATCCTGAGGGCAAGCTATTATTGGACTAGCTTATTCAAAGATAAACATAATCATGTGAGGACTTGTCATGTATGTCATATTGCAGCAAGTAGGGAGAAATGTGCAACCATTCCACTTCAGCCAATCATAGAGGTAAAAACATTTGCACAATGGGGAATGGACTTCATAGGTCCAATCAATCCACCTTCATCTGTAGGCCACAATTATATTCTTATGGTAGTTGATTACTTTACCAGGTGGACCGAGGCTCTTGCATGCAAACAATGCACTTCTAAAGTGGTAATCAATTTCGTAGAGTCGGGTATTATTATTTGCTTTAGATGTCCATTGGCTTTAGTTTGTGATAATGGTTATGCATTTGCATCATTGAAATTTTATAATTGGGCTTTTGATCATGGAATTGTCATAAAATTTGCATCTAATTACTACCCACAAGGTAATAATTTGGCTAAGTCTTCCAATAAGAATATGTTGGCAGTCATCTGTAAGCTGCTAGAGAAGAACCCTACGGATTGACACACCCAAATTAGATTTTATCTTTGGGCAGATCACACCAGACGGGAGACATACCTAAGAACCTCTCCTTATCACTTAGTTTATGGATTGGAACCTATATTTCCCATCCAGCTGAAGATCCCTACCTTGCAGTTTATTAATGAATATTATGATGGAGAGGATAAGCGTGAAGCCTACTTAACTGAATGGTTACACCTTGAAGAGAGAAGAGATGAAGCCTTAGAAATTTTTTCCAAACATCAGGGTGTAGTGAAAATATGGTTTGATGGGAGAGACAAGGTGAAATACTTTAGAATCTCTGACTTGGTTTTATATTGGGATAAAGCCCATGACCGAAAAAGGGAGCATGGGAAATTTGACAGACTTTGGCTTGGCCCTTATCAAATTGCAGAGATTCTGGGAGATAATGATTTTCGTCTGAAAACTCTCACTAGAGAGGATATCCCATTGCCTATCAATGGGTAGTATTTGAAGCATTATTTCTAGTCCTGAGCTATTTACAACTCTTTCCTTGTATAGGATTAGATTAGGTTTCCTTTTTGTTCTATTTTTTCTTTTGGTTAGAGTAGGTCTACTTCGGTTGGTTTTGCTTTCTGCTCTACTCCTGCTTTGGGTTTTCTTGTTTTCTTCTAAGCCTGTTGCATCTGTATGATTGGTTGCTTTCCTGGGACTATTCTAGGAAGTTATTTTACAAACTCCAATCATCTTTTCAAGGTCAGTTGGTGGATTTCCTTCATCTAATGTTGCATATGCTTGTAATTGGAGTCACTTGATTAAGTCAAATTCTAGAATATATTTGGGTCTCATACATACACACAAATCTTAAGGTTTCCAAGGATGCATATGGTCTATGTGAGGTCTAACTGGGTGACAAATCTTATATTCTACTCCAGTGTCACTGTGGTTCTCATCCCTGAGTGTGGGCTTCATTGCTTACAAGGTGAAGGAGAAAGTGTAAAATATCTCAAAGAGAATATCAAAAGAAAAAGAAAAGAAAATGCTGAAAATCAAAATAAATGTTCACCTTATCAGGGGATCCTAGTATCTCTACCGAGGATATGGATTCTTGGCTGGTAGTAGAGCTATGATAGGGGGGTCACAGTGATAACCTTGTTGGAGCTATGGATGCCTGACTGGCAGCGAGGCTCTATCCAGGTTGTTTTTGGAGTTGGAATCCTTATGTATTCCCATCAGACTAAGTTTGGTCCCTGTTGTCGCTGAGGAAAAGGGAAATGGATGCATACACACACACTTTGACCCTGGTATAGGAAAGGTTTGCTTGTTTGTGATTTCTGAAACCTTGTCCATAGGTAACTTGATGCATGGGTTGAAACCAGAGTTTCTCGGTTGATTCCAGTTTGTCATTGAAATGCTTTTCCCTAGTGGAGTCACCAGTTATTGTGCAATTTTGCACAGATGCCCCACTGAAAGTAGGGACCCTCTTTTTTCTGACCTTTTGGCTCTTTTCTATGGCCTTGCCCTTTTTTGAGCTTGTCTTTGAAAATCTTGAGTTTTTGGTTTCTGGTGGTTTGGTCCTTTGGTCCTAATATTTGTGTTACTTTGCAATGTTCCTTGATGCATATCTTGCTTGTAAAGTTCCCTCATTATACTAACACTTTGAAAATTCTATCTTTTGGATAATTTTGGTTTTTTCCCTGTTTTCGTGATTTTTCCCCTCAGACGGATTTCCTCGACTACCTGGAAAACCCAATGGGGCTACATCTGCACTGTCTTCAAAGATTTTGGTGCTCCGTAGAGTTCCATCTTTTTCAGTTTTTTTTGAATTTCCTTCGTTCCTTCATTTCCTCGGTTTGCATCTTTGGGTTGTTTACCTCGATACCATGAGGGCTTTGCATTTGGGTCATGGTTATGTGGTGGTACCGCCTTACCGCGAGGGGATTTCATTCCTGACACGGTAGCATAGTGGTCCCACCATACCGCGGGGGTCTTTGTTCGACAAAGTGGTAGTGTGAGGTTGGTCCATTTGCCACGGTAGCATAGTTTACCTTGATACCGCGGGTGTCTCCAAGCCAGGTCATGGTTGTGTGGTTCACCGCCATACCGTGGGGACTTCGCGCTTGGCTTGCGATGGTGTGGTTTATCGCCTTACCTTGGTGGTTGAGTAAGTGGCTCGCAGTAGCTTAGTTTTAATTACTTTGGAGGAGTTTGGAGGCCAGAATTGTCGATCAATGGTGTGAGAATTGTGTTGACTTTGTAAGAATCTGTTGCTTTGGGAAAATCCTAGAATCCATTCCTACTTCATTTTCCTATGATGTGCTAAATATTGTTGGTTTCATAATTTTCCGTCCCTGTCAAATTTTTCTGAAGATCTATTATTTGTCAAGAACTGAGAAGATTCATGGGCTAACTATTGATGATTATGCATTGCATGGTTGATTTGGAACATTTGAAGGTATTTGTAGGTGATTTCTTGAGTAGTGGGTGTTAATTGAGATAATTATGAGTTATTTTGGGTTTCCATCACTAGAATCTTCCTAGCTCAGAATTTCCTAAAATTCCTTCCTGACCTGAATTGCTTGAAGGGGTGAATATCCCAAACTTTGATAGGGGGTGCTTTAATGAAGGTTGGATTGGGTAGGTTTTTTCTGTCAAAGTCGAGGGAAGGAATGGGCATACTTTAAGATGTTACGAGATCCATGAGATTGCAGTCTGGTACATTTGCCAGCTGCAGGCAGGTGAAACTCACTCGTACACAGTTGGGTCGACGTGCTCGGGGGCCATTCATCTGAGGTGGACGTGACATGGAAAATTCAAATTGGTTTGACTCAATTAGAGTCGTTGGATAGGCCCAACTCAACTGTTGATTGGTGACTCATATTCACACTTATATGACACACACGTTACCATTCTTCTGCTTCGCGCCGATTAGACATTAATGGTGAAGGGACCTATGGGGTTTGTTCAATTTGAATCATGATTTGTAGAGATCCCAGGCTGATCTGAAGGGGAGCCTCATGCATTCAATACAGGGTGGCGATTGATTGCAACTTGTCCAGGGTTGATTTGGTTGGCAGCTGACCTTCTTTGTAACCCTAGCTCGGGCTAGCACGAGGCTATATTTCTATAAGTATGGTATTTCGCCTCATTTGTAAGGGTTAGAAAAAGGTTGTTCATTGGAGAATAGAGGTTAGAGAAGTTTGTAAAGGGTTAGACAATTGGTTAGAAGTTAAAATTAGGAGTTAGTTTCATTTCAAGCAAATGTTGTAACACAGAACATTAGAATTGTCGCTATTACTGGTGATTCAATACAAGTGAAGACATTGTGTTATTATTGGTGCCTTCTTTGGATTGATTAATCTCACATGGTTCTTATTCTATTTCTTTGAAATTGCTTGGAAATATTTGAATGCATTTTAGATTTAGAGTTAAATAATTTAATGGTTCCTGTGATTTAATGTTTGAAGTGTTGTAGCAATCTTTGGTTCATACTTTGGGTAGCTTCTTGATTATGGGATTGTTGTGCAAGGTCAACCTGTACCTAATATTTGTGTGCTTAGTTTAATTGTGGGAATTTATCCATGTCAATTGCAAAACTAGGGTTGGCTTGGATGAATGGCATAATCTGAAAATATTTAATTCCTTAGAATATTACACTATTTCTATGAGATTGCAGGTATAGCCTGGGTTAAGCAGAAAGTAGTTTTAAGGGATTGGTCTATTCCAAGTATTTCTTCATTGGTATTGTTGATCTTAGGAGTAATATTAATCTTAGGATTTTTGAAACCCTTACCTTTAGCTATTTCTTTGAACTGTGGTTAAAGTAGGAACTCAAGTATCACCCTATTGCAAAATCTGATAAGTTAAGAGTCTCCAACATTCGTTTTGTAAGGTCCCTTTGTGATTACCATCATTTTCACATTTATCACTGAGTGGTTCCACTGCATTGTCATGACCTGACACCCGAGATACCTTGGGGTTATCTCTTTTCTCATAGAGATCAACCTTTCAAGAGAGATAGGATATTATGTATTCTGTCTAAGTTGTTGTTGTGCAGAAAACACCATCAACATGACCACCTATGAGACCTTGTTTATATAATTTTTTTCTTTCTTCATCTAGTTGATGGGATCCAAATAATCTATTGCTATTTCATCCACATCATATTAAGGATCAAGAGTGATTTCATCATTTGACATCCCTTCTAGTATATCCTCTTTTACATTGAAGTCTTTCATACCCTTTCTTCCTCACCTCAAATCAATCTTGAAGATCAACCCATAAGTCCTCAATGTAAGGCTCATGATAAGGGAACAAAGATTCATACAAACCATTCATCTTCCCTTTTGGGTCAAAATTATTTCTTGCCACATAGAACTTCAAATTGAGAGCTTGGAACCCCTCCTTTGCTATTTTTTCTACTACTAAATTTGAACAAGAGTAAAATCCCAACTCAAGAGGGAATGCAAGCCAACTTTCCTTATGATTTCTTGTAAACTTTTCATTCATCTCTACCATTTGATGAGAGAATTCCATTAGGATCATTCTGTCACTACAACATCTTGGCAACTTAAATGCAGTTTTTGTCAAATCCAAACATTATGATGTAAGTAACTTGGGGTACTAGATGAACCAATTTCCCCACTCTCCAACAAATTCCGTAGCTTCTTTGGTTACCCTAAAACCAATATCTCCTATCAAATGGTTAATAATAACATACAAGAAGGTTTCATTAACTCTTTTGAAGTGCTTCTTTTCCTTCTTAAGCTCCAATTGATCATAATACTCCCATATGTTGTTTTATCTAGGTTCTTTTTTGAGGATTCCTACTGTGTTTAAACCTGATAAGTTCCCCATCCTTGCAACACAATAGATAACATAGGAACTCATATAGAATTACTTGGTAATAACTTGGCTATGAATGACATTATATACCATTTTCTCCCAATCAAAGAATTGGTTCCCCTCAAAGATAATCTGAATAAAGTGAAAAATCTATGTTTCAAAATTGTGTGAATCCTCCTTCCCAAAGGCTCTAGATAGTAGTGTAATAACATCCCCAACCTTAGAAGATAAATCTAATATTTTATGCTTAGGGGGAAGTTTGGTTATTGAATTATTCTCTCTTTTTAACCACTTCTTATTCATATACCTTTTATGGGTGTCCACATCAGTTTCACATTATTGTAATGCATGAGCCTCTGTCATGGTTTTGAGGTTGGCATGGGGAGCAAGTCAAAAAATAACCTTATCATTGCTAGTGTTAGATAAATAATAGCATTTATCTAGAGATCAATGCATTTATTTTGAACTGGGTTGTATGCATTGGCAACAAATAATATGAACTTAGGGAACTACATTGTTATTGAAAATGAAGCCACATGTGCCAATCTTGAATTAGCAATCTTTTGAGCCCTTGGGCTAGCATCTAATGAGAAAGTATCCTTGACAAATTTCTCAAGGTCTATATGGCCAGCCACTGTATTAATCACTTTCATCACCTCTGATCCAAATTTTGATACTACCAGAGCTCCTTGGAACTTGTACTTCATGGTAAGTGGGAGTTGTTCACGTTTCAACTTCTTAGCCTTTTTTTTCTTTTTGTACCTCCTTGACACTAAGATCTCCCTCTAAATTAGACATTTAATAAACCTAAAGTCATAACATCCATAAGATAGAAATAATTATTGCAATGAATAAAGCATTAAATGCATCCCATATTAAGATCATGTACTCTAAAAAAAGTACTCATTTTCAAGATATTTCTATTATTTTTGGGTATCGGGTTTGGGGTGGAACCTAGGATCTAAATTTTTGATGGGAGAATTCAATACATTGGTGGAAATCAGAATCGGGGTGGAACCTAGAATGAGAACAATATTTTGGGAGTAGGTATGGTTTCATTCCAAGACCCAATCTTGCTGAACTAGTAGAAGTAAGAATTGGGTTGGAACAAGGAGCAAGAACTTGTGTTTGATCAAGGTTCAAGTTTTGTTTTGAAACCCAATCCTTCCACATTGGAAGAATTCAGAGTCAGAATGGAACGTGTGACATGGAACATCCTTTAAGAAAAGGTCTGGGTTCTATTCTGAAACTTGACCTCGCCACATGGGCGAAAGTTACAATCGAGATGGAACTAGGGATGCAAACATTCAATGAGGAAAGTTTAAGGTTTTGTTCTGAAACCTAATCTCACCATAGTGGTAGAAACAAAAATCAGAACTAAACATGGAATGAGAACTCATGAGAGAAAGTTTGACCAAGTTAAGGAATCATTGATTAAGACAAAGAATTTTTTAGCCTCAAAAATCGAGAGCATGATCAGATCAAAGTGTAGAACTCAATTAAAAGGGGAGCACAAGTTAAAAAACCACGAGGGTTCAAGATTTTAAAAATTTAAACAAATGAACAGTGCCATACGAAAACTCGAGGTGACCTAGGGCATGGTGAGAATGAGGAAACCCACCTGCAAAACACAACCAAACCAAAATGCAAAAAAAAGAAGAAGAAAAAGATAAAACAAAAGGGAAAATAAACCAAACGAACAAGAAAAAAAAAAAACAAGTAGAAAGAAATGAAATAATGAACAAACCAAAAATGCAAAAGGGAAAGAGAACAAAACAAGGAAACAAGGAAACCAAGAACCCTACCTCAAAAAACGTGAAGGTGAGATAACCAAGCACGATCATAGATCCTCTAAGTTCTAATCGACACTCTACTCTTTCTCTCTTCTTAGGGTATCACTCACTCGAAATCCAAAAACAATTGTGAGAAAAAATATGGAGGCGATCTGATTATATACTAGTTCTACATGTGTGAAGTGACCCGACATTAATGTGGGTAGGTCAAAACTCATAATCGAAACTGAATGTGGCACACAAACCAACATGAAGAAGGTAGGGTAGAAATCAAGATTAGAATGGAACTTAGAACATGAACCTTCCAAAAGTGAAAGGTTTAGGTTCTCACCTAAAACCCAAACCCGACAAGGCACAAGAAACCAGGACGTGGAAATCAAGATTATGTCGGAACCAAGAAAATGAACCTTACATAGGATCAAGGTTCAAATTTTGGTTTGAAAATTGATTCTGAAACCAACAATAGGACAAAATAAAATAAAATATGGAAGTGATAATCAGAGTCGAAACAGAATATGGAACATGAAACATTCAAAGGAGAAAGGTTTAAGTTTTGACCCAAAATCTGATTCTTAAACCAAAAACAAAGAAAAGGAAAATATAGGGGATCATAATCGAAACAAGAACTAGAACACATACCACTCAAAGGAGCCAGGTTCATTTTCCAACTTGAAATCTGATCCTGACAAAGAGAAAGAGATAGAAAAATAAAAAGGAAGAAAAAGACAACACCCAAAGCTAAAAACAAAAACACAAAGGGCAAAGAAAAATAAGAGAAACAAAAGGGGAAAAGATGCCAAAGCAAAGAGGGGGACCCATTTCGATTGAGAAGAAAATGGGGTGGTTATGTAGGGCATAACAAATGTCATCTCGACTGAGAAAATGGTTTATCAATTTTGAGGATAGAAAGACACTCAATCACCCTAGAATCTTTGGTTTATAAATTTTTCAACTTAGTACAATCCATTAATATAGGCAGGAGTGAGTTGAAATCTCTATCATGGCTCTATTGAAGAAACTTTGAATCCTAGTGTGAGAAATTTATTAATTACCTTACTCCGAGGTTTGACTACTTGCCAGATGAGTTCACCTTGGATTAAGCTACGTGAAGTGGGTCACGCTACTCTCGTGCAATGATATCATGGGCATTTCTCCATTTCCAACAAGACATCTATAGCCCTGATAGATACCTCTGGCTTCCCCCAAGAATCGCCTGACTGCTAGCCAGGCATCTATAGCCTTGGTAGAGATACTGGATTACCCATGTCCAATTGAGCCTTTGCGGTAACATTTTATTTTATTTATTTTTCTTATCTCTTTCCTTTTGTATCTCCCTTTTTATTACTTTTTACATTTTTACAAATTACTCAGAGTCCCAGAAAAGGAATTTTGAGAAACGGGTTGGAAACCATAGTGAACCTCATGATAGCATTATGACACCGAATTTTTCACTCAAGACAAAAGTACACCCTCCTTTGAATAGGTGAACCTAAGAGCTTTAATTTTATTTTATGCTAAATGTTGGATTGAACCATGATATTCATAACTGTTTTTAGTGTTCCCACCTCATAACAATCTTTGTATTGACATTGAGACACCCATAAAACACAAATTCCAAAATGAGAGGGAACCAAAATATCTTGAGAATACTTAAACCAAATTCTTAGCTAAAACCACCTCACACATGTCTTTGATGACCATCCAATTGTCTAATCAACTGAAGAGGGAGTCACCCGAAACAAAAACAAACAAATAGGAATACCAAGCCAAAAGGAAGCAAAAAACAAAGCAAGAATGAATGACGGGGATAGGGAAAACAAAAAAGAACAAAATGAAACAACAAAAGAAACAACACCTAAACTACCAATATACAAGGAAGAGGGGAGTAAAACCCTCATGGGCTGAAATAATGCTTTATAAAATTTCCATTCATAGGTAGTGGAATAGGTTCCCCTATTAAAGTGGTCAACCGAAAATCATTTTCTCCAAGGATCTTAACAATTTGGTAAGGTCCCAACTAGAGTTTGTCGAACTTATGATGATCTCCTTTATTTTATTTTGCTTTATCCCATAGGGGAATAATATCTAAGATGCTAAAGGCTTTAACTTTGGCTCTTTTTTCAAACCAAGGGTTGACAACAACCTCGTGTTTGGAGAACTGCTACAAAGTAGTGCCTCTTTTCTCTTCTAGACTCATTAAATTCATTAGCTTGAATTCTATCCCATTGTCCTTGATGAACAGTTCTTGCATAATCTTTAGGATCGGGATTCAGAGATTGACTGGAAAGATAGGATCTTGGTAGGAAACTAGTTGGTATGGGGATTTTCCTAAAGTGGCTTTGAATCTAATTATATCCGCCCAAAAGGAAAGCTTCAACTATTATAATGACATCTCACAAATTCTTAATAGTAGACTATGTTACCCCATTTCCTTGTGATAATGATTTGAAGAGTATTTTAAAATGATTTTATATTTAAAATCCCATTGAATGAATTGTGTGGAAGTAAAAGCAAGGTCATTATCACATACCTGAGAGAATGGTACCCAAAATCTGGTGATTATATGATCATAGAGGAACTTGGTAACAATGTCGATAGTATGATTCTTGCATGTCTGGGCCTCAATCCATCATGTAAAATAATATGTCACTATTAATATGAACTTGTTTCATGTAGAATAATTTGGATTGATCACTCTTATGAATTCTAATGCCCATTGGGTTAAAGGTCTCGCCTCATGGACTGGATGTAGGGGCATCACTAGATTGCACTCTCTTCGAGCCAATGTTTGGAAAGTATAGAAATTTTGTATGTGTTAGTGAGAATCCTTGAACACATAAAGCCGATAATATCCTAATCTAAGAATCCAATGTGCAATGGTATCCACAGACCCATGTCCAATACCATACTTCTCATGAAATTCATTCAAGACCCGTTCAGCCTACTATTGATCCAAGCATCTCAAATACATCCCATCAAAATTATTCTTGTATAAAGTCCCATTCTTAATCACATAGTGGGCGCTTTTGAGCTTAAGTTCTCTCATCTACGTGGCTATCATCCCTTCTAGACATTTTTTGTTCAACAACAAGAAAACCAAATCTGCATGCTAGGGATTGTTGGTGAATGATTGCACTGTATACTGTTGACAAACAATTTTAGGATCCAAATTTGCTATTGCTTTCAATAGACCTTGTCCTCAAACTCATTTCATGGGGTGGATTTGGAAGTCAAATTCTTGTAGAATATCCATCCATTTTTCTCTTCTCTCTCCTAGTTCACTCTGCATTAACACATATTTCACTGCCAAATCTAGAACTACACTAGTGGTTTTTCTAAAAAATATGTAATGTTTAAATCTTTTTACTACTCTCACCAAAGCGAAATCCTGATTTTCAAGATAAAAAAACCACACTTCAAAATTCTTGAAGGGAGATCTCATGAATGTGATTAGTCTCTCATCCCCTTCCTTCCACTACATCAAGATAGTTGCATAGGAAATCTCTAAAGCAAATGAATAGATGAAGAACGACTATTAGTAATCTAGGCTAGTTAGAACTGGAGCCTTTGAGATATATTGTTTAATTTGTGTAAAATTTTCCTTAGCTTCATTGGTCCATTCAATCTTGGCATCATTTTTCATTATTTCATTTAGGGGCTTGACAATATCTACAAACCCAATGAATTTACGAACAAAATTGATCTTACCAAAAAATGGCATCATTTATTTCTTGCTACTAGGCATGAGCAGTTTCAAGATTGCTTCTACTCTTTCAAGATCAATAGAAATCCCTTTTTTTGAAATTACGTGCCCCAATAGCTTACCTTTCAAAATTCTAAATACACTTTTTTGGGTTCAGGGACACACCATACCTTTTGCATATTTCTAGCACTTTCTCCAAATCAACAATGTGATCATTCCTATCCTTTGAGAAAATCGTTAAGTCATCCATGTAAATGATGATGCATTTTTCAATTAGGCCTTTGAACACTACGTCGAATGTAGTGATAACTTTAAGAAAGCCACTCAAAAAAAGATATAAAATCTTGGTGAATCTTTCATTTTTTTAGGAAAAAATATTAATTTCTATTTTTGAATCTTTCCATTTTTTCAAAAAAAAAAATTATTGGCGATTTTTTTACATCTCTAAAATTTTGTAGAAAATATTGGTGAATCTTGAAAAATAATAAGAAAATGCATTAATTATGATGGCAAATCCATCTAATCTAAAAATAATTCTCCTGGAAAAGTAGGGTCCCAAGGGTGTAAATTATTGATTGGTTTAAGGGGTAGACTATAATATTTACTTACCACCATTGTTTTAAAATATACTATAATGACCCTCATTGTATTTTGTAAGGAAAAATGTACCATGATCTGTAATTTTCATGGGGCTTGAAATTTCTTTTAGATCATTGATATAACAACCCTCATACTCTATGAAGTAAAATGTACCTATAATCTATAATGCTCATGAGACTCGAAATTGTGGGCCCCATGAGAAGTATAGATCATGGGTACATTTTACCTAGTGGAATACAACAAAGGCCATTAGATTATATTATAAATCAATGGTGGAAACTAAAGATTAGAAATATGATCCTAAAGTAACTAATAATAATGATATACTATTGATGAATAAATATGGATTTCTACTATAATTTATAAAATTTAGGCAAATATGATCTAATCATGTGCCAAATATTGTGGAAATTTTTTGAGTCATGTTTTTTAATAAAATAAATTCTTTGGAAATTTAAATAAGCCTACAATATAATTTTGTAAAAATATGGTGATTCAAGTCACGCTATAGCTCAAACTATTAGCCAATTTTGGATTCCTGAATTTCAACTATTAGAAAACTGGCGAATATTAGCCACTAAAAAAATCCCTAGTCCATTGCTCACTGAAAAGTTGCTCCAACGTTGATCAGTCCAAATGACATCCTTCGATATGAAAATGTACCCCACTTAGTTGTGAATGTTGTTTTCATTTTGTCTTCGTACTTCACCATCACTTGATCTTACCCTAAGTATCCATCAAGAAAATACATCATATGAGACCCATTGATGATCTACAGTACCTCATCTAGTGATGGGAGAGGATAATTGTCCTTCTTTGAAGCTTTGTTTAAATTTTAGAATTCTACACACAATCGGATTTCTTTTTTCTTCTTGTAGATTGGTACCAGGTTGGCTACCCAAGTTGAATGCCTAATTGGAAATATTATCCTTGCTGAAAGAAATTTTTGTACCTCTTTGAGAATGAGAGGTTTGAGCAAAGCGTTGACTAGCCACTACTTTTAATGAAATAACTTAGACTGGGGTTTCAACGAAATCATATGAGTAATGATTGAGGTGTCTAATGTCTTTAGGTCTTTATATCCCCAGGAAATTACATCAATATCTCCTTTCAACACCTTAATTATTTCATCACGTATGGCCTTTGGGCAATTTTTTCCAATGAAAATATTTTTCTCTGGGCTGGAGTTTGCTAGATTGTAGGTCTCATACTTTCATCCTTCAGTGTTCATAATAAATTTATCCTTAGCCCTGGGCTCTGAATCAAAGATCTGGTCCAACACCACCATTCCTTTTAGGATAATGTTCATTTTGAGGTTGAGGATACTCTTTGAGCTCAAATATTCTGAATCCTAGTCTCCTAGATCCCTATAAGATTCATCAATGATTTGATCCTCAAAAACCCCTAAATTTTCAATAAAAGCTAAAATATGTTGATCATCCTCAAATATTTGAAATTTTTGCACGTTGTCTGGGATGGCGAGGATTGAACCAATTCTATTGAAAACCTTTAAATTTGAGAGTGCTTCATTGGTTGTAGGGTACTTGCAACAATGACCAGTGCATCCACAATCTAATTATTTTCCCTCGAGATTAACTGTATATCAAATACATCCAAGTCCTCAATCAAATTCCATACCCGGTTCTGATACACTGTCAACTTCTTATTGTGGTAGGTATATTGACTTTGAACCTTCTTTACAACCACTTCAAAGTCTTCCAATACCTTGAGGCATTGGAATTTCTGCTGGTGAGCAAATAGGAGTCCCCGAGTCAATGCTTCATACTCTACAACATTTTTAGTGCAACCGAATTGCAACCTATAAGAAGAAAAGTAATTTTTTCCTTTGGGATTAATTATCTCAACTCCTACCCCGCTCCCTTATTTGGATTTAGAACCGCCAAATTTAAGTGTCCATAGTTGGCCATGGGTAGAGGTGTCTTTCTTGGGGTTAGTTTTGGACTATTGTGGGAGAGAGATAATGTATGCATCTAGTTTATTGAGATTACCTGGATGGAAAGTTTCTTCCATAGTAGGCTGGATAGGTGTCTCTTTTGTGATAAGTAAGTGAGTAGGGGAAACATTATGCACTTCATCTACTTTTACTACTAATTTGATTGTATCTCATTGAGTCTGACCAATTAATTCCTCCATCTTGTTTTCCTTGCCACCTGTCAATACCTTTGCACCTTTAAGCAATTCACTTGGGATCGAAAATTGAGTTGGGGAAGGGATGTGCATTATTTCTTGTAATTCCTGCACTTCTACGTGCAAATCTTTTGCTGTGGGCTAGGTTTGATCCACTAACTTGAGAATTCCAGTTAAGTTTCTAATCTCCATTATGGTATGTGCAACCTCAGTCTCATGGGATTTTTGACATGATGTTATCATTGATTTGTTGGGTTGATCATATTTGGACTAGAAAAATTGGTTTAGGTTATCTAAGAAAGGTTGGCAGGTTAATTCAGAATGATTTTTTTAGTGTACCCTGCACTAGTTGGGGAGTAATAGACTCCATAAATATGCCTCTTCTTCAAGGACCAATCTATCTTGATGCAAATTCTTTGTTAGAACATCTCGATTGACGGTTGTCATACATTCATTATTTTCCATGGGTAGGGGTGTTTTTTCATTAGTGACTAGTGAAAAGGTCATGATTTCGTCAACTCTATAAAATCTCGGTTCAGTTTTAAGGTATGCAACTTCATTGGGATGTTCATAATTTTTTCTCATGTTCTTTAGTTGGGGTTCACTATCAATCCTGATTTGGTTATCCAACCCCTTCAATGGAATCTACATGTGTTAAAAATACAATGCTAGGTGTCCTCCTAAGATCCTTCCCTAGTCCCTACTGAGAATCATCCCATACATTTTTGGAATATCAACCACTTTAATATCTATGTAATGTTGGATTCTTGGGTCTGATCCTAGTTGCACAAGGACATCTTTCAATTCCCCTACCACAGTAACCTTAGTTTTTTCCAACTGTATGACCCTCTTGTTGGTTTGAATGGGAGTCAAACCTAACTTTTTGTAGATAGAATATGGCATTACATTCCCTGAGGCCCCCAAATCTAGGAAGTGATTATGCAAATTCTTTTCAAATATCTTTAGGCTAACCAAAAAAGTTGGGACACCTATCCTTCCATGATATACAACTACATTCATATCCGCAGTGGCCACTACTTTGGCTTTTCCTTTTGAAGGGTTGTCTTCTTTTAAAGAGGCTATAAATGGGTCACGAATATGAGGAAAATATTTGAAAAAATCATACATAGACATGTTGGACCCGATCTTGTTCATTTCTCCTAGTCATACCCGTGATGACATAATTTTTTGGCTTGGTAATAGAGACTGAGTGAACTTGGTTTGGATTTTCAGTTGGTCCTTTAGGTGTTAGATGGTTATTATTTTCTTTAGGATTGAGTAGAACTAGAAAACTTCTTGAAGGCTTAGAAAGAGTGAATGGCCCTTTGTTCTGATTTCTTAGAAAATAGCCTCCCTTGGCTTGAAATGCGTGAGCATCATAAGTTTCAGCTTCTAATTCATTTTCTTCCTGAAAGAAGTGCCTCCAATCCTCACCCATTTCGAAAGGCATGGCAATTTTGGGAGTCCCATTATTCCCACCTATATTGTCTTGAATATGTTGGGAATTAGTTTGAGCCATTTTAACCATCTTTTCCATATGTGGGCAATTTACTTCAGAATGGGAAGAAGTGCCATGTAGTCTACACCAACTAGTCATGGGATTTAAATCTACGGAATTGGTTGTGTGAGTATGGCCATCATTGTTCCAGTTGTTTTTTGTAACTCTTTTGCTGTTCAGACTTGTATCCCATTGTCTATTGTAGAGCCTTGTATTATAACCACATTTCTGGTTTTGGAAGTTCCTCCAGTTTTGATTGTTGGTCTGATTTTGATAACCTCTTTGATTTTGATACTGGTTTTGATTTTGAGGGGTTTTATCCTTAACTAAGCCATCTCATTTTTCATTTGAGAGAGATTTTTATTCAAAGTATCAACCTTAGAGGATAAATGACCAGTTTGTTCATTGTCCATACTATTTGTTGTTTGGTTCATCTACTGTACTATTGAAAAATTCACTTGAGGATTATGTCCCCCATGGATATTTGGGGAAGGTTATTGAAATAAACTTGGAAGTCTTGTATTTTTTGTTGTGTGATCATTTCCATGAGGCCAGGGCAGTCTGGGTGAGGGGTGTATTTCAGAAAATGGCCCATATGCAAAAGTGAACATCCCAGGGTCAATATTCATCAACAAAGTCTCATTGGTGAATGCATTATTAATTGCAGCCAACTGATTGGGCATTCTTGGGCACTTTAGAGAAGGCAGGGTTCCTCCTATACCACTTGGTGATGGAGTAATCTATTATTACAAGTGAATATATAAACTGTATACTTTTGCTAGAGTGTCAATTTCTTGCGCAGTGTAAGTCCTTTAGATGAATAATGTTGTTAGAGGATCTAGGGCCTTGAGGTACACCTAAATTTCTATGTTTTTAGTGATGAGATATGATTCTTGCAATCATTTATAGATCCTCTGGAACCATGTATTGAATATAGACAGTGGTTCATTGCGTTCTTTTTGAATGGTAGCAAACTGATGGTAAAGGATTGTTGGATTAGTATATACTCAGAATTGATTGATGAAGGTTGTCTCTAAATTTTACAAGCTAATTATGGATCTAGTGGGTAAGTTAAAATACCAATTTTAGGCGGTGTCTCAAAAGGAATACGGAAAGAGAAGATATTCCATGTATTCATGTTGAATTTGACCTCTTACACATGCATCTTTAAATGCTTGGATATTCTCTTCAACACTCCTTGACTCTCCATGGGAATATCTAGAACAAAACTGTTCAGGGTTCTTAGGCATATCATGAATCCCACTTGGGATGGTTCCTAGTGGTGAAGGGTTTCTAGCGAAGAATGCCATTGGTGGTGGTGGTGGTGGATTTTGTGGTTGAGCTTGTGGTATGATAGGGAATCTAGGCGGTGTCAATGGTGGTTTCAAGGGTCGTGGTATGTTTCTATGAGCAGTTATAGGTTGAGTAGAAAAATCTGAGTTCCAAGAGTGGCTTCTGGCGAGGGGTAGACCTCAAAACTCGCTCAAACCTGTTAGGTGAGAAATACCCAATGCGCTCCTTGAGATTGTTTAATAAGTGGCCCTCCTTCTAGTGCCAATTTTGTTGATGGACAAATTGACACACCAACATGCAAGTGAGGTATGACTACCCAACTTCTCCTGAAAAGAGTAACTAATTCAGAAAACTATGTACCCTCCAAGGTCTCAATGGTACTGCTTCACTCAATGGTCAACATGGCTATAACTTTCAGGGGGCCTACTAGTTTTAAGATAACAAACTGGATATATTGATCCTAAGTCTAAAATAACTAATAGATTTTAAAAGAAATAAAAAAAGCTGATTCTGAGTTTGTAGTAAGAAACATGCAAATAGATATTCATCTTAAATTCTAGAGATACAATTCATTAAGGGAACCTAAAATAAACTAATGAATGAAATAATTCATAATATTCATGCAATTATTTTCATCCACAATGAAATATTCAAAGTACATCCAACAATCCTCTTATTTATCATTCTAATTTCAAATATTAAAATATTTTTTGTATTTTACTATTCCCAAAAGAAATTATAGATCAACAGAAATAAAGAAAAATACATTTTCCATTGATGATCCAAAGATAGTATCAAGTCTAGTTTCTTCTATTATTGATGAAAGTAAATAAGAAACAAGTACAACTCCATCAAACTTCACTAGTGTATGGAGGAAATTGAGTCTTCATAATCACTATTTAAAACTAGAAACTAGAACTACTGAATAGCAAAAAATAACTTAAAAGATTGCTAGTCACAAGGCACAAATCAGACTTCAATTTTCCCCACTTTACAATGAGGAAAAAATAAAATATATAGGCTTATTACAAAGCAAGTTTCCCTCCAAAAATAACATGCAACCCAAAAATCAGGGCACCCAAACATGCAGATCCACAAAAATAGGCATCACTGGAATGAATTAGAGCAAAATGACATGCAAAACTGATCTTTGAGGAAAGTGATTTCTTTTTCCAAATCCACTGCGAAGCCACCCTAGTTAATTAATATTCATTTCCTGCTAAATAGGATGGATCCTAGAGGTTGACTTTTTTGGCTATTCTTTTTCGAAAATAGAATATTCTTTATTTTTCTTTGTTGTCTTTACTCTATTCTAGATATTCCTCAAAGTTATTGAAAATCTATCCCAAAATCTCCTCATCAGGCCCATCGACCCATTCTATCTGGAACTTTGATTGCTCAAGCTCTTTTGTAGCTACAATAACAGTCTACCTCAATTGATTGATATCTTTTGAAGCCCATCATGTATCAAATTTGACGGTCATTAACTTATCTAGAAGAGTCTCATCAGGACCATCTCCTTCTTCCATCAATTTCTCCAACCATTTATTCCAATCATCTTTTATTTCTTGCATAGGACTCAATTGGTTGTGTATCGGTGGACCTTTAGTTGTGATGAATGAAACAATCTCTTCGAACACTCTCGTGTGTTCACATATATCCTATTGAGCTTTAAGAATAATTATCCTATGTTCAATGAGGATTTTTGATCTAGAAATGATTATATTAATGGACTTCTCAATATATCTTGGATCCTCATCTCCCAAGATCCTGAATTCAATTATTCTTTCTCTGGGAAATTTATTTATGATCTTCAAATTCCTCAAAAATTATGTAATATTCTCTTCTTCTTCCCATAGCTTCTGAATAAATATTTCTATTTTCTTAACAAGTGTGTGTGCATCTTCATAGTTCTTAAACCTTCAACAATAAGTTCTTCTATTTTTGTTTTAAGAGAATTAACCTAGCTATCAAACAACCCAAACTTTCTTTTCATATTGTTTAGCTCATCAACACAGGGACCTTTGATGAAATTGGCTACTTAGAAATTGGTGAGGTAAGCTCCTTCAAAAATATCTTCATTTGACTCACTTGAGTCTTCAACTCATCTTTTTCCTATTTTTCCTTCACCATCCTTGATTTCACCAAGCTTGTTGCGATGTTGATGAGTGCCATTTGTTGATTTTTAGTCTATTTACCAATGTTGATTATGCTTAATTGATAATCAAAAGCTTGTAACTCTCGGTCATCCTTGTCAACCATCAGGATTGCAACCTTTGCAACCTTTGCCACCAAATCCCCATCATTTGTCAACCTTGTGGAGTTTATTTCCCTTGGCTATTTATTTGGCTTCACCTTCTCCAAATTATCTCTTCTTATCTCAACTTATTGGTTGGGTGTCAACTTGTTGTCTCTTCTCCAAATTTAGCTTTAACCAGGTTGGAGTGGTGGAGCTATCACCTGTTGAGTAATTGTCGGTGTTTTCTTGGGAGGTTGTGCAGGCTACCAAATTGGGCCAATCATCTATACAGAGGAAGCCTTCTACTGCTCCAATTTTCCCTTCTCACCTTCCTCTTGTTATTTCCTTAGTTTTTCTTCTTGCTTAGCCTTATCTTGAGCTGCCTTTTCTTGTGTTGCCTTCTCTTGTTCAGCCACATGCTTGGTTGCCAATTTTTCTGCACTATAAAAAAATTCCTTTTGCTCCACCTCGGTGAGTGCACGATATAGATTAACATAATTTCCTTCCTCAAGGGGCATATCTTCATCACCAGAGTCCTCCTTTCCTTCCTCTTCTAGAGGAGTCTCTTAGTATTAGATGGAAGAGGAGAATTTGAAATATTCACCACCATGTCCCTCTATTCCTTAGCAATAACCTCCTCGGACTATGAAGGGGGAATAGGAGGTTCTTTTGTTACAGTCTCTTCTCTAGGATACACTATGGCACTGGGATTTATGCTTTTCCAAAGTTCACTCCACCCAATGCAACAAAGAAGGTGTCTGTAGCCTATTGCATCTTTTCATTTAACTCATCAAATATATTTTCCTCCTCCTGTACCACTAGTGAGTTCTTCCTTCTCAACCTAGGATCTAAACTTATGGAAGAATTCAATACACTGGTGGGAATTGGAATCAAGGTGGAACCTAGAACAAGAACAATATTTTAGGAGTAGGTATGGTTCTGTTTTGAGACCTGATCCTATCAAATTTGTGAAAGTCAAAATTGGGTTGGAACAAGGAGCAAAAACTTGTGTTTGAGAAAGGTCCAGGTTCCATTCTGAAACCCGATCCTACCACATGGGTGGAAGTTAGAGTAAGAATGGAAACTAGAACATGGAACATCCTTTGAGAAAAGGTTCAGGTTTTGTTTTGAAACCCAATCCCACCACATGGGAAAAAGTCAGAATTGGGACATAGCCAGGGATGTGAATGTTCAGTGAGGAAATTTTAAGGTTCCATTTTGAATCTTGATCTTGCCACAACGGTGGAAATCAGAATTGGAATGGAACATGGAATGAGAACTCATGAGATCAAGTTTGATTAGGTCATGGAATCATTCATTAAGACTTAGAAAATTTTGGAGCCTCGCAAATCGAGAGCGGGATTAGACCAAAGTGCAGAACTTAATTAAAAGGGGAGCGTAGGTTAAAAAACTGTGAGGGTTCAAGATTTTCAAATTTTAAACAGCCAAACAACACCATACAAAAACCCTAGGCGACCTAGGGAATAGTGGGAACAAGGAAACCTACCTACAAAATGCAACCTAACCAAAATACAAACACAAAAAAAGAAGTGACTGAAAAAACAAAAGAGAAAACAAAACAAACTAGAAAAAAAAACCAAACCAACAAGAAAACAAACAAACGACAAGAAGAAATAAATATAAGAACAAACAGACCAAAAACGAAAAAGGGAAAGAGAAAAAAATAACAAAACAATGAAACCAAGAACCCTACCTCGGAAAACATGAAGGTGAGATGACCAAGCATGATTACAGACCCTTTGAGTTCAAATAGACACTCCAGTATTTCACTTTTCTCAAGGTATCACTCACTTGAAACCCAAACACAATTGTGAGCAAAAATATGGAGGTGATCTGATTATATACTAGTTTGATGTGTGTGAAGCAACCCGACACTAATATGAGTAGGTCGAAACTCAAAATCAAAATTGAATGTGATAAATGAACCAACACGAAGAAGGTAGGGCAAAAATCAAGATCAGAATCACTTAGAACATAAACCTTCCAAAAGTGAAAGGTTTAGGTTCTCACTTGAAACCCTAAACTGACAAGGCACAAGCAACCAGGATGTGGAAATCGCGATTGGGTTGGAACCAAGAACATGAACCTTACATAGGGTCAAGGTTCGAGTTCCTTTTTGAAACCTGATTTCAAAACAAAAAAAATAAACAAGAGAAAACAAGAAATCAAGAGTTAGATTCGGGACAAAACATGGAACATGAACCATTCAAAGGAGCGAGGTTGAAGTTTCGACTTGAAATCCGATTCCAAAACCAAAAAAAAAGAAAGGAAAGGAAAACATAGGGGATTAGAATCAGAACAAGAATTGGAACGCAAACCACTCAAAAGGAGCCAAAAACAAAGAGAAAGAGATAGAAAAAGACAAAGAGAAAGAAACAAAAAAAGAAAAAGGAAGAAAAAGACAACACCTAGAGCCAAAAATAAAAACATAAACGACAAAGAAAAATAAGAGAAACAAAAGGGGAAAGGAAACCAAAGAAAAGAGGGGGAACCATTTCAATCAAGAAGAAAATGGGGTGGTTATGCAGGGCGTAATAGGTCCTACCCTTTCTAAGAAGTTACTAAGAAAATGATACTATTGGCCTACTATGGATCAAGAGGCAATAAAGAAATTCCTTCAGTGTCAACAACATGGAGATCTAATTCATGCACTTGCTCAATTGTTGCGATCAATTATTACTCTTTGGCCCTTTTCATAATGGGGACTCAACCTCATAGGTAAAATTCACCTCACCTCATCTAACGGTCATAAATTCATTATCACTATCGTTGAGTATTTACGAAGTGGATAGAAGCCATTCCATTGACCTACATCACCAGTAAATAGATAGAAAATTTTATCCTTGACTACCTTATTTTTGGTTTGGTCTTCCCCACACCATTATCACATACAATGGTACACCTTTCCATATACATCACTTTTTCACTCCATATTACCAATCATCCTCTAGTGAAAACCACTTTAGTGGCAATTTGGAAAAGTAACATGGTGAAAACCTATTTACATCCACCATGTATAGTAAGCACCATCTACCATCCATCATGTTCTTATCCATTTCATTCATAATAAATTCAAAATCCAACCACATCCATCTACCTATCATATTTTCACTTACCCACCTAGCATGGCTTGGCAATTACCAGTGTCTAGTATTACCTATTCATCCCACCTAATACCATAATAAATTTATTCCACATAATAAATGATCCTATACCTGATTGGGAGAATTTTCCTTAGACCTAGTCATCAAATTGGATCCTTGTTATTACCTTAAACTGAAAAATAAAAAACTAAATAATCCAAAAAAATCCAAAAACATCAATATTTCAAAAAATCCAAAAACATCAAATATTCAGAAAAAAATCCAAAAAGATCAAATATTCCAGAAATATCAAATATTCTAAAAATCCAAAACATCAAATATTCTAAAAATCCAAAACATCAAATATTCTAAAAATCCAAAAAAATTCAAAAAAACAAATATTCCAAAAATCTAAAAACCATCAAATATTTCAAAATAGCCAAAAACATCAAATATTCTAAAAATCTAAAAAACATCAAATATTCTAAACATTCAAAAACATCAAATATTCCAAAAATCCAAAAATAAATCAACAGGTCTACAAAAATTCACTCATCCATAATAAAATGATCATCCATAGTTTAAATCATTCATCAACCCAATCATCTTTGACAATCAAGCAAAAAAAATCATTAGTTTAAACATATAGCTTATGTGATAAATTGCAAGCTCAGATAACTATTGAATCAACCTACTAACTACATAGATATTACCTAATCATTTTATTCATCATCCATGTCTATGCCTTAATGAATACATCTTTCTTACAATAAGCACAATCCAAGATAACAAACACACCTTTTTGGAAAGAGATATGATGGTTGTTGATATTTTTTTGTCAATCATTCTTTTCTTTTGATTTATTGTTCACCCCTTTCCAATGCTTACTTGAATCCACCTTGGTATTTTAGTATCTTGGTGTGTCTAATGGATCATGGAATTGGGCATAATAATTTCTTTCATATGATGTTCTTGTGGTATGTTCTTATAATACGACCAAGTAAAATACTTTTCTTGTGTGTTGAGATAGATTCTTGCATAAACAAACACCCTTTGTACATCATCATTCATACCTTTTTTGCACTTGGAATATCATGCTCTAAGTCTTATTCTCTCACACATTCAAACACGGTTTATGTATGTCTGGTATGAATAAGGATAATCCTTTTTGTTTGTAGATTCAACGTCCATGCAAGGGATACACCACATTGGTTCTTCATACCTTGGTGCATAGTATCCATTTGGTATATCAAAATAAGGATTTCCCTTACATTTTTTGCATAACCAAAAGAAAAGAAAAATCACTTTTTCATCTTATTATCACTTGTCCATTTAACATTCACTACCCATCAAATATCCTAACTATAGCTTTCACTCTTTGATATTTGATAAAAAAAATTAATTTATTCATCATTATACTATATCCTACATTACTTCTTCTATCTTACTAATTCATCCCCATTCTATTAACCATTCTATCTAGGTATCATTACACAAAATATAATATATCCCAATGCATCCATAAAATCCCTACATACATAATCATGAGCATATAACATCATCAACCATAGCATCAAATCACATTAATCATAGCATCATTATCATAATCCATCATCATCGTAACCCAATACATCATAATCTATTTTATAATCATAATCATCATAACATCAATAATATCCATCACATGCATATGTTTATCACATGTATATAACATCATAAGAGAAAATATTTGTTACACGTATATATC
This sequence comes from Sequoiadendron giganteum, assembly GCA_007115665.2. Classification (NCBI taxonomy): domain Eukaryota; kingdom Viridiplantae; phylum Streptophyta; class Pinopsida; order Cupressales; family Cupressaceae; genus Sequoiadendron; species Sequoiadendron giganteum. The sequence continues at coordinate 440,236,644 of CM021105.1, forward strand.
CATCACATACAACACATAACATCATCAAATAATATTATCATTACATACATACATCATCATACACATTATAAATCATCAAAAATGAATCTCACCTCATATATATATATATCAAAACCATGTCATGATACATCATAAATAAAGGTTTTGTACAATAGGTTATATGATCCATGAATATACATAAATACAATAGACTGCATGAAAATCATACATGTCTACTTTAAAATATACAATATAAAAATCATCTCTCTACATAGAACTCCCACCCTCTTAGTGATTGCGTGACGGTGCATAAGAAGGAAGACCTACTACTAGCAATGTTGTTGGGCCTTAACTTTTTGGATCCTATGTTGTTGGTGCTAGTGGTGGTATTGATGGTTCCCCCATGATTGATATCCCCTCTAATATTATTGATCGAGAGGCCCTTGACCAACTTTGAATTGATAAACTAGAAGCCCAATGATTTGCAAGTACCTCTCTTGTAGAGGGTCCTTTAGTAATTTGTCTCCTAGGTGGTTTGTCACATCTCTCAAATAACATACATCATGAGCATCCCACCTATTGACTTTGCATGTTGCCACATGGATATGTGTGCATATCTCTATGGTCAAGTTTGAGTTAGCAATACATAGAGGCTATCCCTCTCTGCTCATGCCTATTCTCACTCTAATAGAAATGAAACCTTCTCCTATCAAGCCTAATCATGCTCAAACATGGTAGTCACCAACCACACCTTAGATTCCCAATCCCCTCTATCATCCCCTCCAACAACCTCAACACCACCTCCAACCCCCTCTTCTTGCATTCCCCATCCACCCGTGATGGACTCCTTCCCCCATACACCATCTCCATCCCCTCATCCTTGACCACCATCCCCACCTCCATCTCCCCCATCTCCACCTCCCTGACCTCCATCTCCTCCCCCCTCTCTTCCATATCCTCCACCCTATCCTCTATCCCATCCATCACCTCCTACAACTACCATCAATCAAGCTACCTCTACCAAAGAGCCATCCCTAGCTCTGAATCATGCCTCTACCTACCAACCCCACCAACAACTGGTTGTGTTAATCTAATTGGAATGTGTCATGCCCACCATGAATCATACTCATTCATAGTGCCTACATCTGTTATGGCTACCCCTATTCCCATTGTATTGGAACTAAAGTCTCAAAATCTACAATAGTAGTATTAGGGGATATCATAGGCCCCCACTCACCAATATCTCTTTGGGTGCAAGAAAAATGGCCTCTACTCATGGTAGACCCAACACCTCATTGAATTGTCTTTGAACCCACTCTAGAAAATATCTCTCAATGATGTGTGTGGTCTGACCAATCAAGTACCTAGGCTACCTACAATATAAAAGATGAGTAACATCATCTACCCAATCCTCACATAATCACCATGGCCTCTAGTCAACACTATCCAACACATAAAAAATGTGTTTACAATATATGAGATCACCTAGTCACTGATGTGTAAAAATACCATCATATACAAAAAGAGGCATACCACTACCACAAATCATCCATCCAATTGGACATGTCATTTTGATATGCTGCCAAGCCCAAATATGCAGCAATGTGACTCTGCATGATAGACTAGCTTCATATTTGTACACCACTCGATGCATGCTCTCTAAGCATATACTAATTTTTCATTGAGTATACTCTCCAACACCCTTCCCCAATCAATGGGAAACCTACAAGATCTATGATCAGGAACTAAGACCCCCCAACCACCCCAACCAATACCAATGATAGTGCCTCAAATCTCCCCATCACCCTCCTCAAGTCCATCTCACCATCGTTGATGCTTAGGTCATCATCCAAGAACACTCTCTCCAATATGATTTCTCCATAATCGATATCATATATAGCCCACTCACCATGAATTGGGATTCTCCAAATCCTCTAGATATCCTATAGAGTAATCATAATCTTACCAATAGGTAACACAAATGCACATCACTCAAGCTCTCTTCACTAGGGCTGATATCATGGTCCTATATGTACAAATCTCAAGCATATAGGTAATATACCATAACCCAACCATTGATAGGAAGGCCTAATCTAGCTCATCCAACTCTATCCTCATATATAATGTCACGGGATGATACTCCCTAAACATAATTGAATCTAGTACAACCTGAAAAAATAGTGCACGTAGTGTCAATCAAAATGCAAAAAATAAAAAATCCTTTGAAACGTGACCTTTACATCAAATGTGTCAAAACCTTAAAATCAATTACGACCCATTTTTTTAATTGTGTCACTTTAGTATCATATGCAACCCATTTTTTCAAATATGCCAATCTTCCATCACATGTGGCCTATTTTATCAAATGCGCAAAACTATCTATCAGATGCGCCAAACCAATTGCGACCCTAAAATCATATGCGACCTAAAAAATCAAATGCATTCAATTCACTTTTCAAATATTCTAAATTACATCAAATGCACCATTTTAGGCTTTAAATGTATGATTTCATACTTTGGTGTATTTGATTGACCTACTTTGCCTAACATTTATTATACCTAAACCTACACCTAGGGACCTAAGGATTGGATACATACTACCGCAAGTGACTCGATTGGCCACTAGAACTGATGAATGTGCTTTGCATAGTGGTTGCTCCTCGAAATACATGTCATCTCACCAACTCCTTCACACTCTAGAGGCTCTGAAATATATAACTAAGAGCATGCAAATGAGGTGAAATTGGCCTTCCCATGCCTATGTGTAGCCACCCAAACCCTAATTCATCACCCCTACCCCCACCCAATCTATTTTTTCATCCCCTATCCCTCAAATCTTGTTCTTTCATAATCTAATACTATTTTTTGACCTCTAGTCCACTAAATCTAACTTGATTTCCTATTATGAGCCTAACCCAAAAATTATTTTTTAGCTAATCTCTCGATGGGGCAACCAACCTCCATCCCTCAATCCACTAGGGAATACAAGGTATATCATTATCTAAAATTTTCATACTAGCAACATGTCTTTGAAACAACACAACATACACATTGTCTCAAAAGGGGTAAAATATAGACACCTAAAAATGACTAACACAATTCATCTAAATCACCATCACTTATCGTTATCATTTTTTTTATCTATCTATCTATCATTGTTAATTAAATAATTAAATGAGCTAACACATTTTCCTCAATAATTAAGCAATTTCTTATTATTTAATTATTTCATCATTTTCCATCATCAACATTAATTAAATGATATTTAGTTATTTAATTAATTTATCGTTTCCTCTTATCCACACTAATTAAATATTTTTTTAATTTTTAATTAATTTATCATTTTGTTCCAACCAATTTAATTAATATTATTTAATTATTTAATTATTTCTTCAATTCTCTTTTATCCATTGAAATTAAATAATTATTAATTATTTAATTAAATCCTTAATTTCTTCTATCCACATTTTTAATTATTTAATTCATTCATTCATTCTTTTCATCCACCATAATTAAGCAATTTTAGCTAATATTTTCTCTATAATTAAATAAATTATTTTATTTATTTTAATTTTCTTTGTTATCTCTAAATTCTTCTAAAAATAAATAAAATCAATATTTTATTTATTTCTTATCTATATTTTCATTTCATGCACATAAATTAATTAGATTTATTTATTTAATTCTATGTATAGTCTTCTATCTCCTAATTTATGGAATTGACTAAAAACAACATTAGTTCACTCTTACTCACTTTCACTTCACTCATCCATGCAACCAGTTAACTCATCATCCTAGCCTCTCATCTTGATATATGTCACTTGCACATACATCATGATCTCTCAATCAATCTCATCAATTGATCTTCCAAATCATCCTACACCATTGATCAAGTATAAGGTGAAAGCTATAAGTGCACCATCATTTAGCCATTTAATCTCTCCATTAATTTTGAGAAATCAAGTCATCTTTGCATTCGTTTTGCAAATCAAAGTTATGCTAAGTTAAGAGCAATCCACATAGTATTATTTACAACATTATCAAACACAATGGAATAAGATTAAGCATGTTTGTGGAGGTAATTTGATTTACTTTATTATTTGTGCACACACTCTCATTGATGTAATCATTTATTATTGAATTGGGTTTCATTGATATTCTCACTTTCAACTTTGATAATTTGATAGACTCACATTTTCATTTGTATACTTAAATCGATTCATTCTGATTTATATACATCTTATTGAATTCGTATGAATAACTCTAAAACAAAAATGTATGCCACTTATGCTTAGATATAAGATAACTCCACTATTTTATTCCTTCCTAATCCACTCTCCTAAATAGATATGTAGTTAAAAACATAATTTTTCCAGTTTCTTCCATAGAAGAGTAACAAACTGGTTATGAACACCATACTTAAATATCCACAAGTCAATTAAATATCTGGTCTTTAGTCAACATCACGTGCTTTTCTATTGCTTTTTGAAGGGTTTACAAAGACGCAATTTTCTTTACTTCTTAAGGAAATACATTATCTCTGAACAAGTGAATAAGTTTGTCATCCTTTACATTATCATGCTCAGGAATGTTTCACTCATTCAAAAGTTGTTTAAGAAGATCAATGGTTTTCCAAGACTTATCATGATTTCAACAAACTGTAATCATTCTTATTCATTGATCATAAAATTTCAAATTCCTTATTAATTGTTCAAAATACCCAACAGCCATTTGAAAGAGAAAGTACTAATTACAGTTCATTATTTTACTATAATAATAATAACCATCTATCACATAACTGGTTTCATTATTGTTATTTATAAGTTCTTACCATGGAGACATGTCGACAAACAAGTAGTCTGAATCCTATGAAACCAAACTAAAATAATGGTTTTCTTCCCTCTTGAATGACACATAATAAGGTAAAACTAACATACTTGAATGCCATCATGGCCTGTTTATACTCTCAGTTTGAACGCAATGATAGTGTTTCACAACGATAGGACACAAACATTAAATTAATCTGTATTCAATATGAGAGTATCATTCCATCATACCATATAATGAAACTGAGATTACCCAATATATATAAACGTTTCTTCTCTCATACAAAGGATGAATAGACCATTGTAGATCTAGTACAAGCTGTTAAAATGCCAAAAAATGGATAAACCGTACAGAATTGAAAGAGACTTAAAGTCTCTGTTCCAACAATTTAGTTATTGATGATAAAAGAATAGTAAAGTATGATTGGTCTTTCACATCTGTTAATCTACATATCATGTTCAACTCACTCAATACAGTTTTCAATCAGTAGATAACACTGGAAAATAATTTAAAAGGGAAAAAAGATACACAGTATTGTTCATAGCTGTAAGTCGACAATGTGAATGAGTGTTTGTCTCTTCCCAAGGTTGTATCTTTTTTAAAGATCTACCATCAATGCTTCTCAACTCAAGGAATATCACACTACTCTTTCCAAGTAAGAAAATGATTAGATTATTTTTTCTTTTCAAACATAACATTTCCAAAATGGCATAGTTTGCTTCACAAATGTATTCTTTCTTTTAATGGTAGTATTAGAATTCTTAAATAGTTTGATAACTATCAAGTTTTGTTTCAATATACGATTTAAAATTTTATGCAATGGATTTTTTCTTTTACAAAGAAACACTAAAGTTATCTAAGTAATGGTAGTACTAGTATTCTTAAATAGTTTGATAATTACCAAACTTTGTTTCAATATACGATTCAAAACTTTATGCAATAGATTCTTTCTTTTACAAAGAAACACTAAAGTTATCTAAGTAATGGTAGTACTAGAATTCTTAAATAGTTTCATAATACCAAGTTTTGCTTCGATATATATGATTCAAAGCTTTATGGACAATAATTGACCATGAAGAAAGGCTTTACCACCAACCATAAAGCTAAGAGTAGGCTCCTCCTACGCTCCCTTGAAAATTTTCCTACTTTGCTCTTCACAAGGTGAAATCAACGAGGAGATAGAATTATATAAACAAAAAAAAATTTAAATCATCAAAGAAATGTTAGAAATCATCAAATAATTTATGGATATTCAATAGATGGGACTTATTAGTAAGTTAATAGGAAGTATTTGAATTTGTTTACATAATGTATAAATTTCTTTTAGTTTCTTAATAGTATCTTGATTTTATTAACTCTACCATTGGAATCATTTATTTGAAAGTTTGAGAGGATTAAATCATGTAAATTTAGCGAATGAATGTTTTCAAATTACATGATGATATTGTTTTTATAATAGAAAAACATAAAGGTGGGTTAGTGGTTGTAATTTTTTTGTGGAAAAATATTTTTTGGTACATCAAATGAAGACCTATGTAGCATGCATATGCACCAATTACATAAGTAAGATTGATGGTAGGTGTATAACATAGTTTTATTTATGTGTTCAAAATTTAATTAGCCAAAGTTAAATGTTGTAGACATGTGAAAGAGTTTTGTAATGTTAGAAGTTGCAAACCTAGAAACATATACTCTACATACAATACTCAATTTAGTATCCACTCCTATAGCATAACATAGATCACATTTAATCAATTGTCTTAGCCTTAGATCCCTCATTGGATTTTTAAGATTCAACATCACTTTCATCCCTAAACAATTTTTATAACCTTATGCTAGCTTTGAAGGAACATAAAGACCACTGAGAAGGGGGGTGAATAAGTGGACTACAATTTTCAACCTCTAAGCAATATGATAGTGAACTCTAAAATCATAAACCAAAAGCAAGGAAAGGTATTTAAGTCAAACACTCAAAATGCATCCCACAACACAAGATGTATGAGGAAAAAACCAAGATGGGAAAAAACCTCAGTGAGAATAGTTGTTGGAGGATACTGCTCCAATCCAACCTCACAATGCAAATGTTTCCTCTTACAATTTATGGGCACCAACCCAAAGGAACACCAATTCCTAGTTTATGAGCTGCAACTCAAAGGATCCTCTACCCCTAATCTGAGCACCCACTCACATGATTACACTAAGAAGGATTTCTAATTATAATTCAGTTTCATGTTGCAAATGAATTTTTGCAACTTAAATAGATTTTTGCACTTTTATTGTTTTGTTGTCCTCAAACAACCTCTGGTCTACAAGTTTTCCTACACTCACTCAACAAGACTCTTATTATTTGCATCCACAAAGAAGTCTCTGCAAAACTAACATATGCCTTCTCACACTCTTGTAGAAAAATAAAGCATTCAACACTCAAGAAAATACATACTCTATTTTCACAGAGTTATCTTCTCTTCTCCACACTCGTACTTCTATCTCACACTCTCTAATCTGATTATTGCATTATGTTCTCATCACACCAACAATGAATAATAAAACCCTTTTTATTATTACTACTATAGAACAAAGAAAAAATTTGTAGCCCTAATTCTTAAACAAAACATTTTTGCAATATTTTGTCAATAACAATATGATATTCCTGTAGCAGTTTCTAGAAATTTATGATAAATGCTTGCAGTAGTATGCTTTTTAATCTGAGACACCTTATCTCTATCATTACAACTTCTGCATCTGCCCTAACCTTCTTTATCAGTTTTTTTCATTTTTATATTCTTGCAAAACATTAAACAAAAACTAAATCTTATTCTCTTCTTGTTCTTCCATCTACAAGTTTTTAATGCTCTTATTGAGAAACTAAAAACTTTGATGTACTACTACTTCTTTTTAAACTAGTTGTCATGCATTTAAAAAGCATCCTTATTTTAATCAAAACAAACAGCTTCTTGTAGCATCAATTTGATTTTCCCAGTTTACCAATAGCTTACAATTCTAATTTCTAATCTATAATAAATAATAAATCTTATCTAGGGCATCCCCAAAAACCATAGAGATTTGAATATACAGTGCTACTATAGAAGGAAACTTCATTAATAAGAAAAAAATGAATAAAATCTTATTTCATTTGAATCATCCCAATGCATCTTGAAGACACAAAAACATGATTATAAAACCAGATGAAAATTTGATTTGCATCGATTCATGGAGAAACATCTTGTGGAAAGGAAGAGAAGACAAAAATATTTAAATAATATTTTAACATATTGCTGCTACAAAGACTTCACCGTCAAGCAAGGAATGACTAAAAAATCTGATTAAAATATAAAATAACAGCCTTGCTAGAGTGGAGGAGAAGACAAAAAAGTGATGTGTCGATTTAGGGTTTAAACCACCCTATGTGGTGTTTGAACAAGAGCTTTGACTCAGGGTTAAGTCAGCTACATATTATCTTGTAGTTGTCAATGTCTCAGAGCACTGACAGAAGTAAATCCAATCTTTTGTAGCCGCACACAACAAAAACTCTATGCATGCATAAAACCCTAAAAAAACATTCGGCCAAAACTAAACCTCTTCACCAAGTGATTACTAACACATCATCATGCCACAAATTATTTGCCATGTGTATGCCATGTCAATAGTATCTAAAGCTGTCTTTTTTCATATTTAAAATATTGACCATGTTGACTTCAAAATAAGTTGTTAAGTCTCTGTTACTGGAAGCTCTTGTCGCTTTATAGTCATCTTCCTATTGCATAAACTGCATAATACTATAGCTGCAAAGTGTGAGCTTCTTGTAGCGATGCATGGTCTTGTAACTGCATATAGACCTTTGTATACCATGAGTTGACATCAATGGAAATCTAATGCCAACAATCTCCCCCTTTGGCATTGATTTCAACCAATCAATCTGGTCCCCTATGGAAAATAACTTCTCCCCCTTTGACAACAATGGCAAAGGGTGTCATTAAGACCACTAGCAGATCGAATAACACCATGCTAGCAAAAATGTGCACCTGTAGCAACATAAAAATAATGAATGGAAATGGTCTGAACATTACTATTTGGAGATTATCTCCCCCTGTCATGAACATAACAAGATTTAGATTGGTATAGTTCCAATACTAAGGAAAACAATGAAATATAAGGATCAAAAATAATCATGGACAATAAATATTAGTAGAAGCTACAAGAATTATGATATTGCAAACTTGATACAAAAATTAGCATAGAGCAGCAATAAGAAACAATAAGCGTATGACATGAGAAAATACCTTTTCTCCTTGAAGAACCAACTCTCCTTGAACTTCAAACTTGATACTTCTACCCCCTTGGAGTAGAACAAATGTAGGGATGTAAGATGAAGTCTTAATAAGCTCCCCCTAAATCATAAACTTCCATATCCAACTAAGTGTTAGAAGAGGGAGATACAACTCCCAACCTCATTCTCAAATACTCAAATGTCTCTTTGGGCAATGGTTTGGTAAGGATATCAACTATTTTCTCACCAGTATTCACATATTCAAGTTGAACTTCTTTTTCACTCACTTTTTCTCTCAAGAAATGATGCTTAATAGCTATGTGTTTGGTTCTTAAGTGCATGACTAGACTCTTAGAGATATTGATTGCATTGGAATTATCACACATAATGGAAATAGGTTCTGAATATTTTACTTGAATATCTTTGAGAGTTTTCATCCAAAGAACTTGAGAGCAACATGAGGCAACAACTATATATTATGCTTCATCTATAGACAGTGAGATAGATTCTTTTTTTTGTTGTGCCAAGAGACCAATCTACCACCAAGGAAGAAATCACCACCACTCGTGCTCTTCCTATTATCTATGCACCCAACCCAATCAACGTCTATGTAAGCTTGCAATGTGAAGTCATTATGTTTAGCATACCATAAACCATAGGTCAAACTACCTTGCAAATATTTGAAAATTCTTCTTACAACATTCAAATGAGATTGTTTTGGAGAAGACTGAAATCTAGCTACCATACATACAACTTGTACAATATCTGGCCTAGAAGCAGTAAGGTAGAATAAACTTCCAATCATGGATCTAAACATGGTTTGATCAACATCAGGTGAATCATCATTCTTGGACAGCTTGCATCCAATCACCATAGGTGTACCAACAGGCTTACAATCATCCATTTGAAACCTTTTCAACATGTTTTTAGCATACTTGGTTTGTGAAATAAAAATTCCTTTGTCTAATTGTGAAATTTAAAAACCAAGAAAGTAAGACAACTCACCTATCATTGACATTTCAAATTCTCATTGCATTTGATCAGCAAACTTCTTACATAAATTATCATGGCTTCCAACAAAGATGATATCATCTACATAAACAACAACAACAATCATATGATTACCTTCCACATTGGTGTATAGATTGCTATCAACACATCCTTTCTTGAAGCCTTGATGATTCAAATAGTTGTCTAATCTAGAGTACCATGCTCTAGGTACTTGTTTTAACCCATATAATTCTTTTCTCAATCTGCATATATAGTCTCCTTGTTCAAGTGACTCAAACCCTTCAGGTTGTTCCATGTAAACTTCTTCCTCAAGGTTAAGATTTAGATTGCGGACTTAACATCCATTTGATAAAATTCATAGTTCTTATATGCTGAGAATGCTAAGAATATTCTAATAGCTTCTAGTCTTGCAGCAGGAGCATATGTTTCCTCAAAATCTATGCCCTTCTAGCTTTATTTCTAATCACTTTACCTTCTTTATTTACCTTATTTCTGTAGACCCATTTTGTGCCAATAATGTTCTTATCAACTGGCCTTGGAACTAAATCCTATGTTTTGTTTCTTTCAATCTTTTGTAGCTCCTCTTTCATAGCCTTTATCCAATCTTCACTCTTGTTGGTCTCCTTGTAATCCTTTGGTTCTATTTCAGTTAGAAGACACAAGCTGACTTGATCATCATTTCTAGCATGTCTTCTTCTAGAAAGTACACCAAGATATTTTCTTCCTATAATCTGATTTTTAAGGTGGTACTTCTGAACATACTTACTTGGGGGTTTATTTGGAGTTCTTTCAACTACATCTTCTTCACTTTATGATTGCTCTTCACCTTCATCATGATGTTCTTCAATCTGATTTTCTAATTTTTTCCTTGATTTTTGCAAATCTTCATCTATTCTCACATGTACACACTCAACTACTCTCTTGAGGTGTTTGTTGAAACACTTATATTCTTTACTGTGAGTTGAGTATCCTAAGAATATCCATAATCACATCTTGCATCAAAACTACCAAGCCCATCATCATCTTTCTTAATGAAACACTTACTACCAAAAACTTTAAAGTATTTGAGAGAAGGTTTCTTTCCATACCATAGCTCATAAGGTGTCCTTTTTCTATGCACTCTTAGTTGGGCTCTATTTAATATGTACATTATTGTATGAACAACCTCTTTCCAATAAAGATCTGGTAGGTTTGACTCATTAAGCATAGTTCTTTCCATTTATTTCACACTCCTATTCTTCCTCTCAACAACTCCATTTTGTTGAGGTGTTCGAGCAACATAATATTGTCTTCTAATCCCATGTTGTTCACAATAGTCTTCAAAATGATTTGATGTAAATTCTCCACCACGGTTTGATCTTAAACATTTCAACTTGAAACCACTTTGTTTCTCAACCATTTTTCTGAATACTTTGAATCTTTCAAATAACTGTGACTTATCCTATAGGAAAGTTGCCCAATCCATCCTTGAGTAGTCATCAATCAGAAACATAAATTATTTGTCACCATTCAAGGATCTTGTCCTTGTAGGACCACATAAATTTGTATGTACTAACTCAAGTGGTCTTGTGGTTGAGTACTCTTTTGTCTTGAAACTCACTTTGGTTTTCTTCCCTTTTTGAGATTCACCACAAATAATGTTTGCAGTTTAGTTATCTTTGGCGTATGTCTCACATAACCTTTTGAGCTTACTTTGACAAGATTGTCAAAATTTATGTGTCCTATCCTTCTATTCCATAACCAACTCTCATCCATTTTTCCAAACATACATTGAGCTTCATGGCATTCTCTCAAGTTGTAGACATTTCCATCTGTTCTTTTACCTTCAGCAAATGAAAACTTATAACCAATGTCATACATTTGACTTACACTGAGTAAGTTGTGTTTCAGCCCTTCAACATAGTAAACATCCTTTGTAAGAAGTTTTTCATCAATTCTTAGAGTTCCTTTACCTTTTATCTTGATTGAGGAGTTATTACCAAGCTTAATTGAACCACCATTCCAATCTTCTAACTATTTTAATTTGTTCCTATCGGTAGTCATGTGGTTGGAACAACCACTATCTATCACCCATAGATTTTTCTTCTTTGCATGTAATGTTGTTTGTGCTATCTTGCTTTACTAAACTTTGACTTTACTTACCTCTTTCCATTCTTTCTTGGTTTCATTCTTTGCTGCTCGTGTTTGTTCATCTTTATTCTTGGGGGCAGCAACTAAGTTCTTTTCATGTTTAGTAGATCTTGCTCTACAAAAATTTGCAATGTGTCAATAGTTATGAAAATAGTAGCATTCTATATTCTCATTGAACATAGGCAAGTTAAAGCTCTTACCAGTCCGATTTAAACTTCCATAATCTGCACTTCTATGTCCCAGATCATTGCAATGGTGACACTCTATATCCAAATCTCTCAAGGGTGCAAAATAATTTGTTCTTATGAAACTTGTAAATTCTCTTCTCACCATTTTGCAATGAATCAAATTATGGCCATATGAATTGCATCTAAAACAATAACCATAAAATCTAAGGGTATACCAATTATTATACCGAGAAATGTTTCTTGTTGTTTCCATGGAAATAGTAGATCTTCTCACCCTTGGGGCAGCAACATTAACATTAACATGGATGTTTCTTCTACTCCAGAAGGCATAGTTAGTGCCATCAAACATAGGTACTTTCACATAAGAGGATTCACGCTTAGACATTGTGTTCACAAATCAGAATCTACCCAAGCTGGAGAAATCTTTCTAACAGGGAACCTAATGCTCTGATACCAATTGAAGGGACACAAATACCACTAAGAGTGGGGGATGAATCAGTGGACTACAATTTTCAACCTCTAAGCAATATGATAGTGAACTCTAAAAGCATAAACCAGAAGCAAGGAAAGGTATTTAAGTCAAACACACAAAATGCATCCCACAACCCAAGATATACAAGGAGAAACCCAATATGGGAAAAACCTCGGTGAGAATAGTTGTCGGAGGCTGTTGCTCCTATCCAGCCTCACAATGAAAATGTTTCCTATTATAATTTATGGGCATCAACCCAAAGGAACACCAATTCCTAGTTTATGAGCTACAACTCAAAGGAGCCTCTACCCCTAATCTGAGCACCCACTCACATGATTACATTAAGAAGGATTTCTAATTATAATTCAGTTTCATGTTGCAAATGAAGTTTTGCAACTTAAATAGATTTTTGCACTTTTATTGTTTTGTTGTCCTCAAACAACCTCTAGTCTACAAGTTTTCTTGCACTCACTCAGCAAGACTCTTATGATCTACATCCACACAAGAGTCTCTACAAAACTAACATATTCCTTCTCACACTCCTATAGAAAAATAAAGCATTCAACACTTAGGAAAATACATACTCTATTTTCACTGAGTTTTCTTCTCTTCTCCACACTCGTACTTATATCTCACACTCTCTGATTTGATTACTGCATTATGTTCTCATCACACTAGCAATGAATAATAACAACCTTTTTATTATTACTACTTTAGAACAAAGAGAAAATTTGTAGCCCTAATTCTTAAAAAATCATTTCTACAATAGTTTGTCAGTAACAATCTGATAAAACTGTAGCAGTTTTTGCAAATTTTTGATAAATGCCTATAGCAAGATTTATGATAAATTCCTACAACAGTATGCTTTTTAATCTGAGACATCTTATCTTTATCATTAAATTTTTTGCATCTGCCCTAACCTTCTTTATCAGTTTTTTTTCATTTTTATATTCTTGCCAAACATTAAACAATAACTAAATATTATTCTCTTCCTGTTCTTCCATCTACAAGTTTTTAATTCTCTTCTTGAGCAACTAAAAACTTTAATACTACTACTTCTTTTTAAACTAGCTATCATGAATTTAAAAAGCATCCTTATTTTAATCAAAACAAACAACTTCTTGTAGCATCGATTTGATTTTCCTAGTTTACCAACAACTTACAAAACTGATTTCTAATCTACAATAAATAATAAATCTTATCTAGGGCATCCCCATAAACCATAGAGATTTGAATATGCAACGCTGCTATAGAAGGAAACTTCATCAATAAGTGAAGAATGAATAAAATCTGATTTTATTTGAATCATCCCAATGCATCTTGAAGACAAAGAAAAATGATTATAAAACTAGATGAAAATCTGATTTGCATCAATTCATGGAGAAACGTCTTGTGGAAATGAAGAGAACACAAAAAGATTTAAATAATCTTTTCACATATTGCTACTACAAAGACTTCACCATCAAGCAAGGAATGACTAAAAAATATGATTAAAATATTATATAAGCACCTTTCTAGAGTGGAGGAGAAGACAAAAAATTGATGTGTCAATTTAGGGTTTAAACCACCCTACTTGGTGTTTGAACAAGAGCTTCAACTCAGGGTTAAGTTAGCCGCATATTATCCTATAGCTGTCACAGTATCAGAGTACTGAAAAAAGTAAATCCAATCTTTTGTAGTCGTACACAGCAAAAACTCTACGCATGCATAAAATCCTAAAAAAAATATTCGGCCAAAATTACTTCACCTCTTCACCAAGTGATTACTAACACATCATCATGCCGAAAATTCTTTGCCATGTGTATGCCATGTCAATAGTCTCTAAAGCTATCTTTTTGCATATTTAAAATATTGACCATGTTGAATTTGATATAAGTTAAGTCTATGTCACTGGGAAGCTCCTATCGCTTTGCACTCATCTTCCTATCACATAAACTGCACAATACTATGGCTGCAAACTATGAGGTTCTTGTAGCAATGTGTGGTCCTATAGCTGCATACAGACCTTTGTATACCATGAGTTGACATCAATGGAAATCTAATGCCAACCAACAAAACTCAATGCCAACAAGCTTGTATACAAGTGGATGTTGGCATGATTGATGTTGGTGTAAATAGTTGGTTTACCTATCTAGTTCACTAGTGGTTCATATTTACATGTTAATTCCTCTTAGGTAAAATATCTCTAGAAGTCTTAGGTGTCATGCGATATTTTATTATCATATCATGACATTTAATACTTGTGTACTAAGTCATTTAATAATGTTGAGATAGTTATTTCATTGTACAAGATTGAGACACATGTCATGATCTTATCTAATCCTATCTCACAACCTTACCTATATAAGAAAGACATCATATGTATATTTTACATATTCAATTGGTCAATATTGCATCCTTAATCATAAAAAGATATTCTTGTCATTTCTCTCTTGTGGAAGATATTTTAGTTTGGTAATTGATCCTAGGATGTTCAAAGTTTACATTCAACTCCTAAAAATGCACTAACATCTGTAATGTCTCATTTTATATAAACATAATTTTGTAATTATTAGGTTTATTACTTATTGCCTAGGATTATTAGTGGTCTATTTTTTGTATTGACGTAGTTTTCATAGTTTCCCTTCCGAGTATGCACTTCCACCCAACTCTTATTTTTCTTTATTTTCCATTGAAGTTTTAGACTTACCCTTTTTGTAATGCATTCCATTAATCCTTCACTCTTTTTCTTGTGTTGTTAGACTTTTATACTTTTCCATCCCAACATGCATATTTCTCAACCTTTGACACCTCAATCAATGGTATAATTCTTGTGGCATCCTTGACTCCCAAACTCTAATATTCTTGTATTTGTTCTTTTTACATGTCAGATCACCAAATTTAGACACTTTGTACCTAGGGCATCAGATGTTTTTTCTCCAATTAGTGTATTTCGTACAGTTGTACAAATCTGTACCCAATTGTACCATATGACATCATCATTAGCAATCTACAGTTTGTGGGTATTATATCATTAGTGAAAATTCATAGGGCATATTCTATAGATTCCTTGGTTTTTGTTAGCATTGTACTCCTCTAGCATCAGTCAATGCATAAGGGTACAAATTCATTGTGTTTTTATTAATTATTTTTGCAAACCTATGAATTAAACTTATTTCATCGGCTATTCGGTTTTAAACCCTTGGTTTGGTGGCTTAATAGCTTTTATACATCACATGTAGCAAGGGCTTATGCCTCGGGCACCATAGCCTATAGCTCATTGCCCCACCACCAATTTGATGCATGAGAGCTACCACTATGATGTTTCCTTTGGGCAACATTTGTTGGTGTGAATAAATTTCTTGTAAGTAGTTAACTCACTCACTAGGGACTTAGGGGACATATTCACATGTTAAGTTTACTTAAATCCTAAGATTATTTCTAGAAGAATTAGCTGTCATTTCTAGATCTTATCTTATCCTAGGTTTTTATGAATTAATTTTATCATGTGATAGGATTAAGACAGTTGTCATGATCTTGTCTAATCCAATTCACCACCTTGCCTTTATAAGCAAGACATCATATGTATATTGTCATATTCAGTTTGGCATTCTTGCATCCTTAATGATAGCATGATATTTCTTCCATTCTCTCTTGTGGAAGTTATTTTGTCTTGTAGGTGATCCTAAGGTGTTAAGGAGTTCACCATAAACTCCTACATGGTATCAGAGCTTTATTGAGCTGCAAATCTAACATATTTTGTTAGATTTGTAAGGGTTTGAAGTTAGGGTTTCAATTGCAAAACCTGGAGGGTAGTTGATATTTTAGAGTAGTTTGGGTGAAAATTGACCTCACCATCACATCCAGAAGGCCCAATAACCCTAAGATTGACTTTCAAATCGTCAATTTTTGACTTTTAGTCAAAGGTCAAGGCAAAAAAATTTAGGTCGTACGGATCCATACATGGCCATACGGTCCCGTGTAGCAATTGAGTTCACCAAATCTATGCTTGGCCAGTAAAAATAGAAATATTCATGACATATTACAGAGAATATTCTTTGGTTGTACTCCTGCCTATGTCATCATTTGTCACCTCTTGCTGGCATATTGTTTTTGCAGGTCCTTTTCTATCACATCACCTATTTTTGGTCGATACAAATTCATTTAATTTGTCTACTTTCGTCATCGTGGTACTTTTTTGTGATAAAATTTGTTGACATACCTATGCATGGTTATTAACCCTATACTCTACATGGTCAAATCACCTTTATTGATTGAGACTATTAATTTCGTAGGTTTCATTTTATAAACCTTGGTTTATATTTTATAAACTTTAGTTTTATTTAAAAGTTTATTGGCCAACATGTTTTTATTATATAAACGTTTTTTTTTAAAACCTTATAAACGCCAATTTTTTATTCTACCAATGTGGGGGGGGGGAGGCGGTGGCTCCTTGGAGCCGCCATCAACCTATGTCATTGGGAAACCACCCTGTTGCTGCCCTCAGGTGTCATGAATTTTTATAATTCTTTAATTACCTATGGTCATATGAAGGTCTAGGGGCCAAAAGTTTTAGCCCCTAGCCCCATTTTTTATCCTCTAGAGGGCCAAATAGGTCATTTTTTTCAAACTTTCATAACTTACAATCCAAGAGGTGAATATTTTCAAACAAGATATCGTCGAAAAGTTGGCACTATGAATTATATATATATATATATATATATATATATATATTTACTATGGTGTAGGTTATTTTTTATAATTTTTTGTTTGGTAGAATTTATTATTGGTTGAAGTCAGATGTTATTTTATGGCTCTTGAGCTTATAACGTTTTTCCACAATCTTCGATTTTGATGATTCTTACGGTGTTAAAAAGGTATTGAGGAGCTCCACATTGCCATCCATACACTTTTTGTGAATTTGTCCTAGGTTGATCATTATTTCAATTTTTCCCCAAAAGGGTGTTTCAAAGATTACTTGAATGTTTTGACAGTTGGGAGGGTACAATTTTCCTCTCTACACTTCATTTCAATTCTAAATCATTTCTTAATCAGTTGTTGCTTCACAGACTTTAGGGTTGTACCAGTTTGTGAGTTTTTAGGTGTTCCTTGGCATCTGGTCTACTATTGCTTATCATGATTCCAACCTGAGTCCTTGAGTGACTCTAATATAGTTTCTAGAAAATATAACTATCCTTCCTTGCTTGTTGAATTGAGGATTCTAGTGTTACTCCACAAGTGTGCTTCTAGTGCTTCTTTTACAATAGGTTATCTCATTATGAGGGGGTTGTATGATCTCTCTCAAGTCATCCTTTGTGTAGATGGAGATTCATTGGATTTGTGATGCATATCATTATTGTATCATATCTCTCTTTTGGGGAGAAGTTTTGGTCCATTGGGTTTCCTCCTTTTCTCTGTTTGTGAGAGAATGCATTTGCATTGTACATGGGTACCTAATATGGCCTAGTAGTTGGGACCAATCTTTGCATATTTGTATCAGTTTCATAATAATATTCTCCATAAGTTGCACTTAAGGGGGTGGTTGGTGTGAATAAATGTCTTGTACCTAGTTAATTCATTCACTAGGTAATTAGGGGACATATTCACATGTTAAGTTCACTTAGGCTCTAAGATTCCTTCTAGAAGGATGAGTTGTCATTTCTAGATCTTACCTTATCCTAGGTTGTTATGACTTAGTTGTCTCATGTGATAGGATTAAGACACTTGTCATGATATTATCTAATCCTATTAACCACCTTGCCTTTATAAGCAAGGCATCATATGTACATTGTCATATTCATTTTGGCATTTTTGCATCCTTAATGATAGAATGATATTTCTACCATCTCTCATGTGGAAGTTATTTTATCTTGCAAATGATCCTAGGGTGTTGAGGATTTCACCATAAACTCCTACACCATTTACTTTTAAAACTATATGCAACACAATTAGTCATACGGGTGCTTGGGGGCCCAAATTTGGCCCCCTAATTCCTAAATCAAGTTTTTTTTTTCAAATGGCCATAACTTTTCACCACTTTAAAGGATTTTTGAAAATGATATACAGTTGAAAAGTTGGTTTTAAGTAATTTACAATGGTGAAGTTTATTTTTCTAGATTTTATTGTTTGGTGCAGTATTTTCTGTTTGAAGTCAGATTTAGATTTTTGGCTCTCGAGCTCATAAATTTTTGCCACAATCTCAAATTTTTATGATTCTTGTGGTGTTGGAAAGGTATTGAGGAGCTCTATCATGCTATAGATGTAATTTTTCCAAATTTATCCCCAAGTATCTTTTATTCAGATTTATTTGTATTCCTATTTTAGTTGATCACTTTGACATCTTATCAATTAGGAAGGTGTTGTTTTGACCCTTACACTTATTTTGAGTCCTATATATTGTATTTATATCCTATTGCTTCAATTAGATTCTAGGGTTTCTACATATCAAGATTTTTCGAGTGTTCATCAACATTGAGACTGTCAATCTTTATTTTTGTTGCATTATCATTATTCCAAAGTTGTTCCAACAATCAAGAGTTTCTAGTTTTTCAAGAATCAAAATAATCTTGTCCTTTGTTTCTTACATTAAGGTTCTATAGTTACTCTACCAGTGTTCTTCTAGTGTTTCTTTGTAGTAGGTTTTCTCATTAAGGGGGGGTTGCAGGGTCTCTCTTTTCTCTTATGGGAGATTCTTTTTCATTGTATGGGGTTTTGTCATCCTAATTCTTCATAGAGAGTATTACTATATATTTACTCTCTTTTGGAGAGGAGTTTTGTTTCACTATATTTTCTTTGATACTTTGTTTATGAGAGATAATTTGTAAATGGGTACCTAACATGGCATAGTACCCAAGACCCATCATCATATTTTCATCATTTGCATAATAATTTTCTCCCTAAGTTGCACTTAACAGGGGGTGTTGGTGTAAATAGGTGTTTTCCCTATCTAGTTCACTAGTGGGTCCTATTTACATGTTAAGTCCACTTAGGTCCTAAAAATATTTCTAAAAGTATTAAGTGTCATGTGAGCTTATCTTATCTTATCATGACATTTAATACTTGTGTACTAAGTAATTTAATAATGTTGAGATAGTTGTTTCATTGTACAGGATTAAGACACATGTCATTATTTTATCTAATCATATCTCACAACCTTTCCTATATAAGAAAGGCATCATATGTACATTTTACATCTTCAATCATTCAATATTGCATCCTTAATCATAGCAAGATATTCTTGTCATTTCTCTCTTATGGAAGATATTTTAGTTTGGCAGTTGATCCTAGGGTGTTGAGAGTTTATGTTCAACTCATACAATTGCACTAACATCTATAATGTCTCATTTCCTATTGATAGAATTTTTTAATTATTAGGTTTATTACTTATTACATAGGATTATTACTGGTCTATTTTTTTTGTTGATGTAGTTATCATATTTTCCCTTCAAAGTATGCACTTCCACCCAACTCTTCTTTTTCTTTATTTTCCATTGAAATTTTAGACTTACCCATTTCGTAATGCATTCCATTCATCCTTCACTCTTTTTCTTATGTTGTTAGACTTTTATATTTTCCATCCTAACATGCATATTTCTCAACCTTTGACACCTCAACCAATGGTATGATTCTTGTGGTATCCTCAACTCAAACTCTAATATGCTTTCCTTTGATTTGATTGATCCTATAACCTATCACAATTTTCTTAATGGTATATTTGGCACCATAAGTTATTGTAATACCCCTCCGTTTTGTCCTTTTGATCGAATAGTGTTTTGTTCTCTTATGTTGTACTTCGTATTTGTACCTTGACTATGGAACTCGACTTCTATTTGATCGCTATCTATAAAGCGACTTTAATGTTATCTTTCGATGTGATGGTATTTTAATATGATGTTATCTTATGCCATGTTTTGGATTAACATAAATGGATATTCGAATTAATGATGTTTATGCTTTGGATTATTTTAGTATGTTAGATTTGTCATTTAGTACTACTGTATTGGTGAAGAGGACAGTACCGCATCACTCGCTTGCGAGCGCCCTGTGATTTCGAGATTTCCTCTTCACGGTGTGTTTTAATGATGACATATATTGCATGTGGATATACTCTTTGTTCGTAGGTTGACAGGTACAGGACATCAACTCTACCTGGTTTCACAAGGTTGAGTGTGTCCAATGGCCAACGGTATTCGATTGGGAGATAGTAGCTAGGATTTTGTGGCAAGACGTCACCCTAGTCATAGTGTGTCGTCGGTCTTAGTTTGGTCCAGTTGCTTTAATATTGTTCAATTTTCTTTGTCTCAGTTTAATTCCAAGTTAGAAAATGGTAATTAATTGCTTTATGTATTTAAAGTTATTGATTAATTAATTGGGTTATAACGTTAGAAACATTGTTTAATTTACTAATTAATTTAACTTGATTAATAAAATGATTTAATCTTGGATTAAGATTTATTTTATTAATTAATTAAATTAGATTGTGTTAAATTAAATTATTTATGTTGAAAGGAATTAGATCCTTCAATTTGGAAATGCATATTTGATTTTAAAATAGAAATAAAAGAAATGCATTAAAATTTCAATTTAGCAATTTTTTTTTTTTAAAATTGAAAATTTAAAAAGAAAGACTTTTGCTATTCTGTTTTCAAAAATTTATGAGGGTGGTTGTAGGATTTTTTGAGAAAAATTTGCATTATCTTGGAATTTCTTCACAAGTCTTGTGAATGGAGTTTTGGAGAGAAAATTGAGAAGAGAAGAGGAAGGATTGCTAAATTTTGTGGGTTTGGAGAAAAAGGTCAAATATTCTGTGGAGCTCAATAGGGTTTCAAAGCACCATCAGGATCTTCAGCATACTTCAAGAAAAATCAGGTTCTCATCTTGTTTAATTGAATTCGTTTGATTCAAAGGCACATGTGTTGTAGGGAAAACAGTTGAACATGTTGATTGTGTGCAAACAAATAACCATTCAAACTCTAGCTTTCCAAACTTGTAGAACACCACTCTTTGGAAAGATTGTTTGCAAAATTAAAATGAAATCTTGTTTATAAAATTAGTTTTTCTTCAACTATGTGTTCTTCAATTTGTTGGGAATCTCATTTGGAGAATAAAATGTATGTATATATATATATATATATATATATATATGAGATATATATATATATATATATATATATATATATATGAGAATATACCATGTTTATTATTTTTAATTTTTTTCCCATAATAGGGTTATGCTAGCCAACAGAAAGTTTCTTTTAAAAAAAATTAGGGTCTGGTTTTTTTTTATGAATAATAAAATAAATGTGATTTTTTTAATGAAAAAGTTTTTTTTTTAATTATAAAAAAGAAATTATTGGTTTGGGGGTTGGGGCTCACCCCACCGCCGCTCCCTTGGGAAGCGGAGTGAAAGGAGCACGCCCAACATCCCCCGTCCATGGCCCGCGTGGACTGTGCAGCTTGCGCCACACGGTTGGTGGCCGACGTTGCCAGCTTCGCCTGCTCGCCGCCCTCCGCCTCCACGCCCTGCATGACATCTATGCCCACGTCCGATGCTTCTCTCTCCACCCAGCGTTTCCTTCTCTGCTTGCCCCTGCGTGGTGACTCCTCCGCCCTTGCCTTCCCCTTCCGGCGGCGCCGCCTCCTGCGGCCGCCCACCCTAAAAATGCCACCTCAGCCTCTCTAAACTGCAGCCTGAGATAAGAAACACGACCGCCGCCCAGGTAGATCCATCGGCCAGAGGCCTTTGGGAGGAATAAAATAAATAATATATATATATTTTAATATATAATATTATATTTAAATAATATAAATATATTAATATATTAAAATATATAATATTATATTTATATAATATTAATATATTAATATATATAAGATAAATAATATTTATATATGTGTATTTTTGATATGCACGTATATGTGGGAATTATTTTGGTAATTTGGATTAAATAACTTTAGATATGTCACTATGGTTTATTGTTAAAATACGGATTTAATCAATGATAATATTTTAAATGATGGCAAGATTTAAGTGAAATCGTGGAAATTTTATATTAAATTAAAATAGACAAAATACTGGATTATTCTAAAAGATTAAATTTTGTTAGATCAGTATATTTTATTTTAAGGGATATGTTTAATTAGATGAGTTAATTATTTTTAAATGACCTTATTAAAATGAGGAAACAATATCTATTTTAAAGCAGCGTATTTGTGTTATATGCTAAACTAGTTAATCTATCATTATTTAAATGCAAGTAGGGAAATAAAATGATTAGTTAATTCCTTCCTTATTAAAATGACATATTTAATTCAGTTATCTAATGCAATGCATTATTGAATGTTATTGAGTATATGGATTTAGTGAATCCAAAGTAGGTTTTAATGCTCACCTTGATTTTGAGCTAGTTATGTCATCATTTGGGAAATGTGGGTCATAGCGTTGGACAAGTCTTCCAGTTGGGTTTTCTAAGAAGTAGGTTGTCGTAATGTGTAGTCAACCTATTTTAAATCCCTTGGGTAGTGCATGGGAAGTTATCAGTTATTTACCCGGTTTCTGTGAACGGGGACGTTTGTGTCTCCTGAGAAAGGAGTGGATTATGGGATCCATGTCTCCTTGTAAGGAGTGACCTTGTTA
This sequence comes from Sequoiadendron giganteum, assembly GCA_007115665.2. NCBI lineage: Eukaryota > Viridiplantae > Streptophyta > Pinopsida > Cupressales > Cupressaceae > Sequoiadendron > Sequoiadendron giganteum. The sequence goes on from CM021105.1 coordinate 440,260,133, forward strand.
TATGATTTTTTGCCTCCAGTGTTGGAGTGTGGTTTAGTTTGTGTCGCCTCCTAAGAAAGGAGTGGTCGTGATATCTGGTTTGTTTGCACCTTGTTACCCTTGATGTTGGGATGTTATGTGTGTGGTCAAGTAGAAGAGTGGCTTCCATTTGGGGCCAGAGCCTGGAAGAGGTAAGATTGGGTAACCTTCGGAAGTGGTTTAATCAAGTGATAACTAAAAAAAATTCTTAGAAGTTTGGGTAGTACTTCACACTAAAAAGATAATTATACCTCACTCATGGACCCAGGTGCTCAGTTAGGCTTGGGATGGGTGGGAAGGCCGGTAACGGCAAGGTCATCTATCTTGTCTGTATGAAAGGTATTTGATTCCGCATTAGTAAGTATGAGGGTCGGGGATTGGTTTGAGGCCACCATCCTGACGATCCACGGTGGGTAACTCATGACGAGCTGTGTGATGACACTCTATCTAGGACAACAGTTGGCTTTTGTTTTTGCATTAGTAAGTATGAGGGCCGAGGATCGATTGAGTCCACCAGCTTGATGATCCATAGTGGGTAACTCATGATGTGATGTTTGATGGCACTTTTTGTGACCATAATTGTTACTTATTTATTATGGGTATGGTTTCTGTGACATACCTAATGTGACCATGGTTGGTGTTTGGTTCTATGGGTATGGTTCTCATAACATACTTGATCTGCTTTATATCTAGGAGCAATGTAACCATGTTGAGTTGTACGTGTGATGCACTTGTGATGTGTGTATGTTGTACTTGTGTTGTTTTTGTGAGGTTCTATATAACCTTTGTCTCGTAACCTTAGAGGTTGCTGGCATTAGTTGTGAGCTTGCATGTTAATTGTACTAAAGCAAAAAAAAAATTAGCCTATTTAAGTAGTTGTTTGCAACTTCCTCTAGGGTTGCGTGGCGGGGCATTACAGTTATTCCACCTAGGTTTTCCAACCTAGGAATACTTTTAAAAGTGAAAGGTCTACTTTTGCATGTAAAATCATGGTATTATTGGATGAAAATGTCATTGCTTTGATTTAATGATGGAATTACAATACAAGGATAACATTTCTAATAAGATCTAGTATTGAGAATTTCTATGGAGGATATAAAAAGGAATGTATCATTTTGAGGAGGATAATCTAGAAATTTATAGATACAAACACTATTTTAAATCATTTTGAGCATTTATGTTCAAGCATGTGGATCTAAGGATGAAAACCTATAGATCTATACAAGATCAAATGAAAAATAAATTTTATTTTAAAGTTCAAAGGATTCCACACCTTTGGTTAGAGTATAATTTTACTTAGGGTTCACACTAGAGCTTCATTTGGTCATGGATCAATCATGTTGTATGGGATTTTGGTTGATTTCTACTATGATTATGCACATGATATTTTTATTGTAAAACATTTAAATGTTCTCAAAATTTATTGTAATAAGGAAAAATATTGGGAATTATATTATACATTTCTATTTAGAATGCAATGATAGTAACGTGCTTTAAATAATGACTAAATATGAATTTAATAAGATTTGGGTTAAATACTAAAACATAAGATTATTTTCATAAATAGTTAACAACTTTAAAAGGGATTTAAAATTAGTTTAGGTTAATATTTACATAATTATTTTTTATCAAGATATTACAACATCACTATAGCCACAATAGTGTCCCTAGCTAATAAAAGGCTCTAATATGTCTTATCTCCCTTCCCAATTGATGCATGAGCATCCAATAGTGTAGGGAAAATCTTGCATCACCTGAAAAAATGGTTTTCCTTATTTTATTTTGTGGTTTTGAGTCCCATGATGACACTTAAGGGGTGTAAGACTATGAGAAGTTCAAAAAGGTCAAAAACGGTTACTTACTATTTTTAGTAAGTTGGCCTAAATAGGAATGTATGGACCTAAAAATTTACGATAAGAAGTGGAATTAAAACATGTATTTGATGGTAAAATAATCATCTCAACATCCTATATTGTTTGGGAGATATTAAAGTTTCCATTTTAGAAAATTTCTCCAATGTAGCTTCAAACTCAAATTTTAAGTCCTTATAATCCTCAACAAAGCTTAAAAAATGGATTGAATTTTGTTCAAATAATTTTGGCATTGTAAATATTTTTGAGATCTTTCCAATGATATATTATAATAGAAAATTAGACACTCAAATCAAAATTTATGGCTCTAGGAAGATATTCCACCATAAAGTGAATTTCAATCAAATATCTTCTTGGGCAGGAAATTGAATGTCTAGACGTTTGGTGCCAAAACAAAAGGGGGGTGTTACACTTTCCAAATTATTCTAAGGTGGTTATTTCTCCCAAATAAAGGGTTGAAAATAGCTTATGTGAGGTGGATCCATTAGTGAAAATTGTGGCTCCAAATAATATATTTTCTTATAGATTTAATTTTATTTTTAATGAATCAAGCCCATATGGTTGTATCATTGTAAATTTTGAATTTATAATTTTATTTTCTAAAATTAATTGAAAGTGTGTTGTTTTTTGTCCTACATTTTCTGTATTGATATATGTTGTTTTGTTTTATGTGGGTGTTGGGTGGAGTAGCCCCTCATAAACTGGTATTAGAGAAGGAGTTCTAGAGTGTGTAAAAAAATCACCAAACATGAGGCAGTTTACACTAGGACTTGTGGTTGTGGGCTTATGAGAAAAGTGATTAGAATTCCTCTGTGAATAAACCATGGTGATGGAAGGAATATTTTGGTATTGGATGATGGTTTTAGAACCCTATGGAGATAAGTTCAAGCATTGAAAGAGGAGCTACATAAAGGTTTTAAGTTGAGAAGAAGAGGTGAAAGTGAAGTTGCAACTGAAGAAGAAGAAGAAGAAAAGAATGCAATATATCCCAAGAAATTTAGATTAATTTGAGTATGAAAGTTGGAATATCCTGAGAGGGTCAAATTTGTGAAGACCAAGTTAAAAGGTCATGCTATTTTTTGGCAGAAGGAAGTATAATTAGAAAGAAATATAAGAGGGAAAGAAAAAATAAGAAGATGGGATTGAATGGTAGAAAATATAAAGAGATAGTTCATTCCTATTTATTATGAGTTAGAATTGTTGAAAAGGATGCAATGTTTGAAGTAGATAGGTAGGCTCATCAAAGAGTATAGAGAAGAGCTTTATAGGTTTATTATCAAAACAATCCATTTTGAGGCCAACAAGGAGAAGGTAGCCCATTATATAAATGGGTTGAAGCCAAGCATTCAAAAGGAGTTAGGTTTTTTCATGATGACTACTATTGAAGATTCTTATCAATTTTCCATGAAGGTAGAAGAGAAGGTGAATAGAATATTTGAAAGAAAGGAAAGAGGAAGAGGTCATGGTAGAAGAACTAGTGAAAGATCATATGGAGAATGAAAGGAAGACCAAAAGAAGAAGGAAGAAGATAGCAACACTAAAAACCAGAAAGGAGATAATTCCTACCACCCTTGTGAGAAAATTAATGGTGACCAAAGAGGAAGAGGAAGGTTTGGAAAAATCCCTAGAAGAGGAGGATTTTGTGGAACCTATTTCCACTATGGAGAAGAAGGAAATCAAGTGTATGAGTGTCCAAAACATCAAGGAAGGAAAAGTAGAAGGTCTCAAGGAAATGCATGAGTTGCATGTGTAGATGAAAATGTTGAATATCGGAATTCTGAAGATGTAGAAAGAGGATAATTTCTTGTCATAATGAAGGTCTTGATAAATGAGGAGAAAGTTATAGTTTAGAGGAAGAGTTTATTTCAAACAAGTTGCAAATTTGAAGGTAAATTTTGTAATATTATCATTGATAATATTATTTTAGAAGAGATGGTTAATAAATTGTAGTTGGAGAAAAGGAGACATCCAAATCCATATCAAATTTCATGGTTGTAGAATGACTATAGATCTTTGGTCAAAGAGTAATGTTTAGTGAAGTTCAATATTGAGAAATATTGTGATGAGGTGCTATGTGACATCATGCATATGGATGCTTGTCATATGTTATTAGGGAGACCATGGAAATTTGATAAATGTGAAATACATAATAGACATTCCAACACTTATTCGCTAATAAATGATAGAGTTTTCCACAAGTTCAAACCCTTGAAGGAAGTGGAAGAAAACATATGTAGTAGTACCAAAATCTATTTAGTTGAAGATATATTTTTTGGATGGTATGAAGCATGAGCATATGTGTTATGAATTGATTCCTAGAGTTAATAAAGAACAAGGTGGAGATGTACTAGTAGAAGTCTTAGATCTGTTAGAGAATTTCATAATATTGTGTCATATAATGTACCTAAGGGTTTGCCACCGATTATGAAGATTAGCCACCAAATGGATTTGATACTAGGAGCCAATTTTTCAAATAAGGTAGCCAATAGAATGACTCCTATAGAGAATAAGGAGTTGAACAGACAAGTCCAAGAGCTATTGAATACATGATTGATATGTGAGATTTTGAGTTCATGTGTAGTACTTGCAATACTAGAATGAAAGAAAGATGGAGAATGGAGAATTTGTACAAACTCTCAAGACATTAATAATATTACTATAGAGGGGATTCACTACTCCTAAGTCTCTAGGAAAATGAAGAGTCTACAGGGAGTGAATAGAGCTCAATTACCTCAAAGTACAAGCTCAAGTGGTAGGGTGTGAAATAGAGAAATATTGTAATGATGTATGAAATAGAACACTAAGCTAAAATGGAAAAACTGCAAATTAACAAATTCTATGACTAATTATAGAATATAAATTATAGAGGCAAAAAGATGAAGACTTATATATTCTATCCATAGAACAACAAATTTGAGGCCAATAGATGACAACAATTCATGGGGACATATGACCCCCTTGGATATCATCCTTGTCAAACTAGAAGCTAAAAACCTAAAATCGATAAGTATCCAACTCTTTGAATTCAAGAACCCACACACAACAAGGACAAGAAAAAATGTTGGGGTTGTTTCGAGGCTTGCCTCAGTCAAACCCCTATTTTTGTGTTTCCACCTCCATGAATATCCAGATAGATAGAAAATAGATGGGACATAAAATGTAATAGATGAGACATGGGATAGAAAAAAACCTTGTTGTGGAGGAGAACTGCTATCATGAATAAAATAGACAAGACAAAGAAACAAGAGAGAATTACCAACAGTTTGTGGCTCCCTCTTGGCTTGATAGAGAGGATGTTGAATGCTTGCAAGAGAGCCTTATTTTTAACAAGATGGGAATCTGGTAGAGCTTCACTTTAGAGAAGATATGTAGAAGAGAATAGAGAAAGAGAGCAAGAGAAAGTGAGAAGAACTGAGAATGAATGAGAATGAAGGTGAAAAATAGAGTTGTGTTAGGCTACATGGGTGAGAAGATTCGTTACACTCATGATTCTACCACAATGACATGTGTCATAGGAAAAGTTCATGAGAGTCCCTCATTTAGACTCATAAAGTTCAGGGATGCTTGTGTGTCACATGGATGTCCATGTGTTGCACAAGCATCCAAATAAAAAATTTACAAGAAATGAGGTGGAAGACTAGTAATGCTTCATCATTGTCCCTTAGGGAGTTGAAATCGTGAAATTTTGACTCAATGTTATTTTTGTAAATGCGGTGAGGTACCATAAATGCAGTGGGCTAAATGCATAAGTGTGAAATTTCCACAAGGTGCAATTTTATGACACTACATTTTTCCCTTTTTCCCCCACTTTAGTGAGCTAAATTTTTAGAGAAAAATCATTTACATCGAAGTACAAAAGAAAATATTAGTGCAAGGTCAATTTTTTTTTTTTTTTATAGATTTACGTACAAAAGGATACTGTACAGGCCATAGAGGTCAAGAAGACATATAGTGACAATGCCCCCAATTTACAAGCTCAACAAGATACTACAATGCCAAACATGAAGTTTCATTCTGTAAAACTCAAATTTAGGTTTGTTTCAAAATCAGAAGAAGCTACCACAACAAGAAGAATGCTTAAGAAAATTTAGTGGTTCAGAGGAAAAATGTGATGAAGAGGTGAATATATGCCCCCCTTTTTTACCCTAGCTAGGTGGGGTGAAAACAAGGATAGAAGGAACATGTTTTCCATGAAAAAATGAGAAAAAATGACCTATATATGCTTGGGTGGGCCCATAGAAGGGTCATTTACACTATTCATGGCAAGGATCTTATTGAATTTTGTGAGAGAAGAGTAAGAAAAATGCCTCACAAACGAGATTATTTTTCCTCGAGGATCTGTAACACCCCTCCGTTTTGCTTTATGGACTGGACAGTGTGTCCTCGTTTTGCGTTGATTTATACTTTTGGATATTCAGATACTCTATCTTGTGTGCGTATTGGATCACCATTTATTGTGCGACAGACTATTATATGTGATGTGATTTGAGTTATCTGATGATTTATGTTACATGTTTTATTGTTGTAATAATGATGTTAGTGATATAACATGTTAGTGCATATGAGAATATTTGATGTATTAGGGAAGTGTCAGTTTTGATGAGTGTATTGGTGAAGGGGACGGATTCGCATCACTCACTTGCGAGCGCCCTGCGATTCTGTGATTTCCTCTTCACGGTGTGTATTATATGCTGTTATATTTTATGATGTTGGTTAATGTGTTTTAGGTTTGCAGGTACATGACACCGACTCCACCTGGTTTCACAGGTCTGAGCATGTCGATCCAACGGTTAAGTTGAAGGGAGATAGTAGCTAAGTAACATGTGTCAAGTTTACACCCTAACCTTAGTGTGTCATCAGTCGTCTATGTTGAGTCGTTGTTTGCCTTACTTTAATGTTATTTAAATTCTGAAGTATTCTTGATTGGGAAAGAGATCTTAGAATAATTGCATTATATCATGTTGATGATTATTTAATTTAAATTATGCAATGTGGATAAAAGTTTAGATTTAAATTAATTAATTATATTTAATTTATTTAATTGATTAAATTTAATCCAAGGGGTTGAATCTAATTATTAAATAATTAAATTAATTAATTAATGTGTTGCAAGAAAATTAAATGAAATAAAAGAATTAAAATTAATTTGGAATTTAATTTCAATTTGTGAAATTTAATTATTTTGGAATTTCATTTCAATTAAGTTGAAATTAATTTAGAAATTGAAATTGGTTTTTAAAAGCAAAGTTGGTTTTCAATTTTGAAGATAATTGATAGTTAGATATTTTAAGTTTCAGTTTTGCATGCAAAATCAGATTTGGTTGTGCATGATATTTTCAATTAGGTCTGCATGTGTGAGTGGAATTTGAGGAATTAAAGTTGATTGCAAAAATTCATGTATGGAGAGAATTTTTGGTAGAGGAGAAACCTTCTTCTGGTGTGAGAAGATAATTTTTGGAAAATTGCATAGAGAAGAATTTGGAATAAATTTTATGTTGTGGATTTGAATTGAGGGAAGATTGTTTTACATTAGTTGAGAATTATCTGGATTGGTTGCACTTGTAAAGATATCTCAAAAGTTTCTTGGAGGAGAATTTCATCAGAATTAATCTTTTCCAGAAGCTTCAAAATTCAGGTTTTGTTCTTGTTTCTTGTTCTTGATTATTTTAAAATAAATATGGAGATTGTTAATTAATCTAGTATGTGAATTTGTAAGAATTGTAGAGCTGGATTATTGGAATTAGAATTGAAATTTATCTATAATTTGGAGAGGAATGATTAGATCTACTGTAGGGTTTTAATTTTGTAAATTGAGGAAATTGAAGAAATTATGGTTAGATTTAAACTTTAGATTGTTGAGGAAATTTATTCCTTTGGAAAAACAAGCAGATTTGTTTCAGAATTCAAAACCTCTATAGAAAATTTTAATTCTCCAATAGATTTCTTATTATTTAATTGGGTGGAATTAGTGAAAACGGTATAAAGGAATTCATTTTGAGCTTCTGTGAAATATTGTTGTTCTCTGAAATAATCTGCACAATTTCACATGTAGGTGAATATTTACACAAAATTTCCCTATTTGCCTATTATTGAAATTCGTTTTTATATATATATATTATATATATACATATATATATATGTTTATATATATATATAATATATACATATACAGTTTTCTTTTATTAAAATATACTGGTTTAATTTTGATTTCTGCCTTTTGTACGGCGTCGATGGTCAAGGGTTTTAAACACCGAATTTTTTTTGTTGAAATTATAATTTTCGTTGGTTTCTTTTTTTCCTGTGGTTAATGTTTGGGGTTGGGGAGGCATGGGAGGCGCTGCCTCCACCGTCGGCCCCATGAGGGGACGACTGTGGAGGAAGGGCCTCCGCAGCCCCCTCCACACCCCCTTTCATAGCATGCAACGCCCAAAGTTTGGGGTTCAGCACAGCCGCCCCTCAAACATTGGGGCTTCCTGGGTGGAGTGCCATGAGAATGGCGTGCTTGTTGGTTCGCCCGCCATAATCCTGCATCATTCAAAACAACGAACCCTGCTCAGTCCGGCCGCCGATCCTTAAGGATTTTAAGGGTTTGGGCAAATAAACTTAGGTTTTATAATATATATAAATGTTATTTTATTACAATGTAATTTGATAATAAAAATTAAATATGTCTAGTAAAAAAAAATGGATAATGAATATAGTGTGTAATTTATATATTTTAAAAGGATGTTTGTGACATATGGTTGTATTTAAATGGTAATATAACATATGTTTTTGGAGGTTATTTATTGAATATTAATATAATTTATTAAATAATGTATTTGTTTAATAAAATATATTAATTTATATTGGTTGTAAATATACATGAGTATTGCAAATTAAGAAGTATATTGGATATTTAATTGTTTTATTTAAAGAGCATGTAAATTAGCTTTGCATAAGATTGTTTTATTTTAAAAAGATAAGGTTGAATGCAAGATTAGATCGTTAATGAAAAGGGATATTTTAAAGATATTTAATTAAATGAAAGTAATTACTTGTTTTAAAGGAAATATGTATTTTGGTTAATATGATTGAAGAAATTAATGAGATATGTATATTGCATGAGTAATAAGAGTAGGTATATTTAAATATATACATAGTTTAATATTTTGTCTTTTATTAGACAGTTGCATGTAATTTAGTATTGCATGGTGATTGGAATAGATAAGTAATGAATGCATGAACTAATAGATATAGAAAAATGATAGTTTACAAATTGAACATATTCATGTTTAATAGAGAATTGAGATGATATAGGTTTTGGATATAAACATAGAAAGGTTATTGTGAATAATTTTATGTGGTATTAAAAGATAATTAAGGAATTGTTTGCAATGGAAATTCAATTAATTACCTTAAGTTATTTAAGTCTATTTGAGCAATTTAATTATTGTGAATGAAATTATGATTGAGATATGGATTCAGAATATCCGAATATAGCAATACCCTCGTGATTGTCTTTTATAATTGTTTTCCTCGTATATTGCAAAAGGGGTTGTGAGTTTAAATAGTTTAAATTCCCTATTATGAAAATGGAAAAGGAGTATATGGTTATTTGAGTAAACTTTGTTATTGTGTCTTTTCTTTTGTAAATGTTAGCTATTGAATGAGTATGGATTTAGGATATCCAAAGATATAAGATTTGATTCATGACTTGATTGCTTTTGTAGCTATGCCGTCTTTTGGGATAAGGGATTATGTGTTAGTCCAATTTATAAGTCTTCCAGAGAATCTTAGAGGATCTAAGAGGGTTGTCGATTCATGATGTCAACCAGTGTTGTCCCTTGGGTAGTGCATGGTGTCTTACCAGTAATTACCCGGTTTCCACGAACGGGGTTGTGATGTTTTGTACCTCCTGTGAAAGGAGTGGACTACATGTTTAGGTTGCCTCCATTTGTTGGAGTGGATTTCATTATTTTGTTTCCTCCTAGTGATGGAGTGGTCTTGATACCTTGGTTGTATGCACTTGTGAGTCCCTTGGTGATAGTTTGTTTGTGTGTTGTCAGATAGAAGAGTGGCTTCCATTAGGGGCCAGCGCCCGGAAGAGGTTGGATTTGGGTAACCTATGGAAGTGAGTTTAATCAAGTGACAACTAAAATTGAAATGAATATTGGGAAGTACTACACACTAAAAAGATAAGTTCTAGTTTCACTCATAGTCAAGTGCTAGTTATGGCTTGGAATGAGTGGAAAGGCCTGGAATGGCAGTCATCTATCTTGTCTGTACGAGAGGTATTTGATACCGCACTAGTATGTATGAGGGTCGAGGATCGGTAGAGGCCACCAGGATTACCGGAGCCTAGGAAGATCTGCTAAGGGTAACTTACTACGAGCTATGCGATGACACTTTGTCTAGGACAACTGTCTATTTGTTGGTATTTGTTTATGTGTATGGTTCTTTGAACATACTTGATCTATTTTATGTCTGGAAGCAATGTGACTTATGTCAGTGATGTGAGAGTTGTACTTGTGTTCTTGTATTTTACTTTTGTTTGGTTGAGTTAGTATGAGTCTGCCTATGGTTAGAGGATGTTTATCTTTGTCCATGTTATTTGGTTACTATCTCCTAGCATGGGAGGTGGTCTTTCGGGTACCACATGGTTGGGTGGAACATGCACCAAAACCGTTGGGTCCCCTTTGTTCTTCAGTTCGTGGAAGCGAGACATCCAGTTGGACAGCTCGTGGATCATGTTATTCTCTTCATGCAATGTTATAATTCTACTTGCTATGAGTTGTATTTACCCCTCTTGTGTTATGAGGTGGATCTTGTAATTTATTATACCTATGTAATTTGACTCATTCTGGGAATGAGGATTGAAATCTTGTAATGGATTTATGTAATGGATATTCTACTCTTATCTTGTATTTCTTTATGTTGAATGAATGTTATTCTTGAGTTATTTAATGCAATGTAATTTAGATGATGTATGTTAATGGGAAATTAAGTAATCTCAGTTACGTAGCCTTAGGGGAGGTTGTCAATTATAGGTGAACATGTATGTGTACTTCACTTTTATAAAAAAAAATTAGTACGCTTTTATAGTGAATTGAAACTTCCTCTAGGGTTGCGTGGCGGGGCATTACAAGATCGAACAGCTCCACACAGCGATAGCAGTGAGTGATGAGCTTGATGAGGTACAAACAAAATTGACCCATCATTTTCATGCATTTTATTATATTTTTCTCCTCCTTGAGCAACACATGCATTCATCTAGCACAAAGGAATTTGGCTAGCACGTTGTCATCCCAGCATCATGTCAGTGACCTTTGGGTGCATTGGCATCCCTCCCATGCACTGTCTCAATAGGTGTTTAGCCTCAAACACTAGCACGTCGTGTAGACATCTGCACAGTGTAGAATTTGATGTAGAGAATTTTTTTTAATGATATAGAAGGTATTGGTGTGAAACCTTATGTATTTGTAGGCTTGCCAAAGATCTGTGAGCCCACTGGTGGATGCTTGCATTCATTATTGCAATACCATTGTGATGATCTACACCTAGATGATTAGGATACGTCGTGATTGGGAATGTTTTTGTGGGTCTACACCATGCCAGAGATCCATTTCCACACACCTATGTTGATGAAACTCATGGAGCATTGGGACGTTGGCACCTCCACCTTCCACTTGCCAATGGGAGAGATGATCATCACCCTAGAAGATGTTTACCACATCACTGGGCTACCCATCTAGGGATGGTGGGTAGCATAGGATGAGGGAAAGACAATAGAGGATTCCTAGGAGGGGCAACAATATTGCATCAGGTGGATGGTTCCAGGTGACACCATAGGTCACATCTTAATTGTGTGGCTTGAGTAGGGGTGAGTGGTCATGTCACTCATCCGTCAAGTGATGATTGTCATATTCACCCTCCATGTCATGATGTATGGGCAAGGCTCACACCTACATGGGGCCTCATCTATTGCATTCAAGCGATGGAGAAGCGAGGGAACATCTTCACCCAAGATCAGAACATGTTGGCTCATATTTACCATGATCTTAGGTGGTATGTACACTATGAGTACCATAACCTCATAGTCTATACACTATTATAAGTGTGGTATTTTGAGCATATTAGGTGCATGAGGTTGGTTGGGTTCCCCTAGGGCCTGGCCTCTAGTACATGACTAGCGCTATGGGGATGTGGCTTTTTGGTAGTTATAGTTTGATTATTTGTGAATGTGGGACATTAGATGATGTACCTATAGGAGGATAGGGATTTGTCCCATCGATAGGTGACATCTATGGAGAATGCAACATGCTCAAATTTTGGTGGGGTGATCACATCACATCATCATCCCATATTACTGGTACTAGGTCACTCAATAGTTTAGATAGGTATAGACCGTCCCTCTAGCACCTCCCATGTATGTTTGATTGACAAGGAGCACAGTCTAATTAGGCAATCATCCTCATTACTTTTTACCATCACATACATTGCTATTAGTGATGATGGATTGAAAAATGATGATTGGCCTCCTATTCTTATGACCAATGATGTCAGAGTCATCCATAATTATGTTGCATGGTGGGCGACGATTGGCCCAACCTCAATTTTCCTAGTAGATACCCCAATGGGAAATGCTAGTGTGAAGGGGACAAGAGGTGAGGATCTTGATTGCAATGGTGGTGGTAGGTGGAGTGATAAAGAGGTTAATACAATGATGGAGAGTGTCATCACCTCCACGGGTAGTCCCTATCTCATTAGCTCCACCTTTGAGTCGGGTAGTCATACTTCCCACAACGAAAAAAATAGCGGGTCCAAGCATAGCACCCCCTCTTAATCCACATTGATAGGTTGGGGACCTAGGTATGAATGTGATACATGTCATTTCCTTTTAGTATTTCCATTTCATTCTTTCTCATATATACATGCATATTTTTTGATATGAACTGGTACTGATATTGTACAATTTCTCTATTGTTGTAGTGGACACACAAGAGTGAATCACCTTCATTGGGTGATGCATTGTAGAGGTTGCCCCAATCATGTCAATCCAAGGGAGTGCCCTAGATGCTTAGATGCTTAGAGGCCCATTTTTCATGCTAGTTTTTGTATACCAAATCATTTTCTTTTGTATATCATTTTTTTGATGTACAAACATATATAGATATACAATCACCAAATTTTGATATAGTGATGTGATACATGTACATGAAATTTTGATATATATATAAGATTGTGTATGACATCATGGTATTCTTATGTGTAATTTTAATTTCATGTATGGCTATGTGATGGATTAATGCTTATGTATGAATGTTTATATTATATGCTATCATGGTCGAATAAAAACACATTGGATGTATGTTTAATTAAATAAAATGATGATCTAATTGCCTAACCAAAAGACTTAATCAAATACAATACATGGATACATAGTATAATAAAACACATTTATATAATTTTTAATTAAAGAAATTAATTGCATACACATGTTCACATCATAACACAAAGTGCAGAGATAATATGTTAATGAAGAAATGTTATAGCATAACAAACTGCAATCCCTGAGGGAGGAGCGTCATGGATTTTCCATATAGTCACTATGCATAGTATCAACGAAGATGAATTACATTGTTTTCTTATTTTAGAGGTGTTCCATCCATAGACAATAGTCCATAGGCACCAAAACCATAAATAAAGATGATTATGTAAGAACCTAACCAATTAGGGTTGAACTTCCCATTTTGATTAGCTGGTGCATTTACATTCCACTGATTCTCATAAAGAATGAGATCACCTACCTTGAAGGTTCAAGAAAGGAAACCTTAATTTTAATGTTTGGAGATAGATCATTGATAATCTTGGAGAAGTTTGAGGGCTTGTAATTGACACTCATCAGGAAACTCAAGCTGATACAAATGATCAATATAGTATGTGCCATCATCAATCAACCCTTTAAGGGAAACTCAAAAAGATGGAATTTCCAACTCTAAATGATAGCCTGGTTCGATACGTGATGTTAGATGCCTAGTAACAATAGTTGTATGAACATTGATGTGATAGTCCCACAAGGAATACATTAATTAGGTATGCCAATATTTATCATGTTTGTTTACTGATTTTCAAAGAATCATCTCAAGAGTTTTATTAGACACTTCTACTTGGCCATTAGACTGAGGATAGTATGGTGTAGAAAATTAGTGTTGAATATGAAATTTCTCTAGGAATTGCTTCACCTCTTTGTTCTTAAATAAATTACCATTGTCAAAAATAAGGGTAGAAGGCAATCTAAAATGATTGATGATATTGTTCAGAAGATATCTATAGATTGCTTCAGTGTTCGTGGATTGAAGCGAAACAACTTTGACCCATTTTGTAAAGTAATCAATAGCGATAATGATGAAGGTATGTCCTTTAAAAGACAAAGGTGATGTTTTTCCAATAATATCCAACCCCCATTTTGTAAATAGCCAAGGAGAGGTGCGATTTTGAATATCTTATGTAGTAGACCAAATGAGATTGTCGTGTTGTTAATATTGAGGACACTTCTTGAAAAAGGAAAAGGAATCCTACTCCATTGTCTACCAAAATTATCCCAGGTGAATTAGTTTATGCACCAAGTATTTATTACCAAAATGTCCACCCCTAGAGCCTATATGGGCTTCTTGAAGGGTAAAGGGTATTTCAGCCTTAGTGACACACTGAAGAAGAAGACCATTATAAGATTTTAAATAAATAACATCAAACAATATAATATATCAGACTAAAAAATTTGGTATCTGAGTGTGAGCATTTTTAGTCACCTCGTCAAGAAAATTTATAGTCTTCACATAATTACAAATGTGAGAATACCATTCCACAGAGTCTATGTAAGCACACACTAGAATATCTGGTTTAGGTTGATCTAAGATAGTAGAGAGGAGAATGTAGACCACAAAGTGGTATTATTCTATACCATCATCTGAAGGTAGAAGGGAGGTTGCACTTGCCATTGCATCTACATGTTGATTTTCTCTCCTAGGGACACTATCTATTGTGAAAGATGAGAAATGATCAAGCAAGCATAAATCCAAATCCCAATGCTGAGAAAGCTTATTCTTCTTGGCCTGATACACTCCTATTATTTTATTTACAATAAGATTATAATCACCATGATTGTAAAGATGTTTAATGTTTAAATACATCACAACATGCAAGCCAATGATAAGGGCTTCATACTCAATGGTGTTGTTAGTGTAGTGAAATTCCAATCAAAAGGATAGAGGAACTGCCTTGCCTTTAGGTGATTAAAAATACACCTACCCTAGAGCCAACTTGGCATCTCAATCCATTGAAGTACATCTCCCATACAAGTTCATGGTTTGTTGCAAAGATATTTTCATTCGAAAATAAATCCAAATTAGGGAAGGAGTGAGATGAGGGAGCTTCTACCAACTGATCAACAACTTAACCTTTGATTTCTTTCTGAGTTAAAAACTTGATATTGAACCCAGAGAGAAACATTACCCATTTCACCAATCTTCTATAAATATCAATTCTAGTAAACAATGTCTAAGAAGATCACTTTTTACAATAACATGGGTTTCAATATGAAGAAGATAATTTTGTAACTTCTACACTAAAAAAATGAGAGCAAGACATTGTTTCTCCATGGAATAATAAAAAGTTTCATAATCAACTAGAATACGACTGATGTAGTAGACCACTCTTTCTTTACCATCATCATCATGTTGAGCTAATAAAGCTACTAAGGAATGAGGTGATGCAGAGATATAAAGAAAAAAGTGTCTATCATGCACAGTCAGCATTAAGATAGGAGGATTGGCCAAATAAATTTTGATTAACTCAAAATCCTTTTCGCACTCATCATCACATCGCAAGTAGACATATTTCTTCAACAAACACATGAATAGAATGGTGTGATCAACCAACTGAGATACAAATCTATGAATTTCCTAAATCTTCCCTTGCAAACTACGTAGTTGAGAGATATTTTAGGAGGCATGTTAACAATGATGGCCCATCAATATTATTTGTATCAATTTCAATTCCATAGTGAGAGATGATAAATCCTAACATCTTTCCGGAATCTATGCCAAAGATGCAATTAAGAGGATTTAGTCTCATTTTATAGAGTCAAAGCCTCTCAAATATAAGACAAATATTTTCAATGTGATCTTGACAAGTCATAGAATTGGCCAAGATATTGTCAACATAATCTTCTAGGATTTTATGAATGAAGTCATGAAATATAAGGGTCATCGCCTATTGGTAAGTTTCTCCAACATTTTTTAACCCAAACAACATGACCACATAAAAGAAGGTACCCCAAGATTTAGTAAAGGTTGTCTTATATTGATCCTTTGGGTTAATACAGGTCTGATTATAGCCTAAGAAGCCATCCATGAAGGACAATAAGGTATGGCCTATGGTTGAGTCCATAATCATATCAATGTTAGGAAACAAAAAATCATCCTTAAGAGAAGCCTTATTGAGATCATGAAAATAAATGCAAATGCAAATACAACCATTAGGATTGCTAGTAAAAAGGACATTTAATATCCAAGGTGAATAATCAATAGGTCAGATAAAATTCAACTTTTAAAAGGTTCTCTATCTTAGTATTGACTAAAAGGGCAACCTTGGGATTCATCTTTCATATTTTTTTAATAGGCTTAGCATTGGGACATAGAAAAATATTGTGAGCCACTATAGACTAATCAATATCAATGATGTCCTCATATGACCAAGCAATGATATCAGGATGAGAATGTAATAAATCAGAATGTTTCTTAGATTCTTCTAAAAAAGGCATAAGTTCCATTCTTAATCACTTTTTCAAAAGACTTAGGATCCATGAAAACATCAGAAGTATCCCCTTTGAGGAGAGTACTATGTTTAGGATGATATATAGGAACATTATCATCCACATTAGACAAAGGAACCTTCTCATGAATTCTCATAATAGATTCTCTAAACTATGCTTGTTTGTTCAGGTGATACGAGAATCATTGGTTATGGTGATAAGAAGGTAAATGAGAGTAGAAACCTAAGAATTCTTCCAATGCTTCCTCTGAAGAGAAGACATCTAGAGGAATGACATTAGAATTTACCTTACTTTTAATTAGTTCAGGATGAACTCATTCAAGAGAAGAAGGTTCGATGAAAATCATGTTGACATTCAACTATGGTTTACTCTTAGATTTTGGTTTAGAATAATGGTATCCAAGTCCCATGTTACACTCATGAAGATCAAACTCTATGGGACTTGAATTCCTTGCTTGTTATGACCACAACCTTTACATCTGTAACCATACTTAGATAGAAGGTTCAAACTAGGGTCATAACGTGTTTGCAATTATTTAGAAGGAGGAGGATCAATGTAAATAGCATCATTCCAACAGCGAGTATCATAATCCTTTATAACATCATAATCATCCTTGTTGAAGGAAATACAATCATTAGCCTCCTTAAGAGAAGTGTGATTATCTTCCTCACTAGAGGCACAATCATTCTCCTTAGTAGGAGCATAGTCATCTTTCTTGGGGGAAGGACAATCAAATTTCTTGATAGAGGTGTACGAGATCATCAGGATGTCTAGATGGATAGAATCGACCTTGTACTTCCTAATAAAATATTTAGTAAAATCCAAGGATCCCAAATTGTTGAGAAATTATGTCTCAACTTCCTGTTTGAAGCCTCAGAATTCAAGACTTGGCAAAAAATTGAAGTTCTCAACCTTTACCGCCATACTGCGCTTGGCTTATTTTTGCCTTTACCTCTTTACCGCGCCAGTCTGGTCTGCCCCTGGCGGTACCATGATGACTGGCTTGGTAGTTACCACCTTATCGCACATGGTGAGTTTACTCACCGTGGTGGTCACGGTAGGCGGCTTGATGCCTGCCTCGCCGGTCACCGCCTTACCGCGGTCGGAAAAGACCTTCACAGCAGTGAAGCCACCAATGGTGGTCTTGGCAGTAATCACCATACCGGGGGTGGTGGGTCCTCTCATCATGGTGGCTACGGTGAGACCGCCTGTAGTCTGACTGGCAATTACCACCCTACTATGGGGTGGCCTGGTGGCCCCCACAGTAGCGTGGTGTGACCGCTAGTGGCTTTCCCAGTGGCTTACCACCACACCGCGGGTCAACTCGGACCTAGCAACAGTAGCATGGTGTAGGATGTAAAATGGCTAGAGGTGCAATGGTGTTGGCTAAGGGTTTTTGTACTGGCACTCTGTATAAGTTGGATGCATGTCCTGTTCAATGTAATAATGCCTCTGTAAAGTCAAAAAAATTAGTCCCTATAGAGAAAGATGAAGACACTTCCCTATCTACAAATTCTTTGGAGGTAAAAATCCTAGTTGAGAAGACTATGGTGTGGCATCATAGAATAAGTCACATATGTGAGAAAGGTTTAAAAACGTTGAAGAATACAAATCTTGTAGAAGGGCTAGATGATTGTAACCTTGAGTTCAATTTTGCCAACATTGTATCTATGGAAAACAACACCGTGTTTCATTTTACTCTAGTCCTCATAAATCTTCTGGCATACTGGATTATGTTCATTCTGATGTGTTTGGTCCAATTAATGTTCCTTCGTTATCGAAGTCTAGATATTATGTTTATTTTATTAATGACTGTTCGAGAAGGGCATTTGTATACTTTCTTAAAAGTAAATCAGAAGTGTTCAATTGGTTTAAAGAATTTAAATCTTTGGTAGAGAATCAGACTGGAAGAAAAATTAAATGTTTGAGGACAGACAATGGCAGTGAATTTTGTTCTGCAGATTTTGAAAGGTATTGTACAAATCATGGAATTAAAAGGCATAAGACAACGCCTTACACTCCACAACAAAATGGAGTTGATGAAAATTTGAACAAGAAACTGATGGAAAAGGCAAGGAGTATGTTGAGCAGTGCTGGTCTAGAACATAAGTTCTAGGCTGAGGTTGTGGCTACAACATGTTATCTGGTAAACCGATCTCCTTGCTCTACTCTTGTTGATAAGACACCTTTGGAAGCATGGTCTAGTAAGAATCCCTCTCTGAGGCATGTTCGTGTCTTTAGCTATGAGGCATATGTTTATGTGCCAAATGAAAAGAGATCAAAATTGGATAACAAGGCTGTCAAATGTATTCTCATCGGCTATGGAGCTAGTGTGAAGGGATACAAGCTTTGGAACCCTGTTACTGAGAAGGTTATGTACAACAGAAGCATGATATTTTGTGAGCTAAAACCTTCAGTAAGTGATCAACAACTTGAGATAGATCAGAATGACAAGAAAAAGGATGCAGTTGAAATTCCCCAAACTCCAGAAAGGGAAGAGCTGCATAGTGTACCTGAGACCGAGGAGTGTTTAAGTAGCTCTGAAAGTTTTGATGATGAAGAACCACAACCTCAGCTTGTGAGAAGGTATACACAAGAAAAATGGCAACCTGAAAGGTATGGTTTCTCATTGTTAGATTTGAACTGTGCCTATGTCTTAATTACTAGCACTGATGAGCCTAGGACTCTTAAAGAAGCAATCAACATGTTTGATTTGAATTCTTGGCTGGAAGCCATGAATGAAGAAATGAATTCATTGAAGAAGAATGAAAACTGGGATTTGGTACCATTGCCAAAAGGGTGAAATCCTATTGGCTGTAAGTGGATATTCAAAAAGAAGACAAGCATTGATGGCAGTGTTGAAAAGTATAAGGCATGACTAGTTGCAAAGGGATTTTTCCAAATTGAGGGAATTGATTATGGAGAGATTTTTTCCCCTGTAGCAAAGTTGACATCCATTAGATTTTTGTTGTCATTGGCAGCTGTGTATGACTTTGAAATTGAGCAGATGGATGTGAAGGCAACGTTTCTCCATGGTGAGCTGGAAGAAGAAATTTATATGTCCCACCCTGAGCATTTTGTTGTGAAAGGTAAACAAAATTTGGTCTGTAAGTTAAATATATCTCTGTATGGTTTGAAGCAGTCTCCTAGAATGTGGTACCAGAAATTTGACACATTTGTCTTGTCTATGGGATTTGTAAGATCAAAATCTGATCATTGTGTTTATCATAAATCTGAAAATGATCATGTGCTTGTTATTCCACTGTATGTGGATGATATGTTATTCATAGGAAATAGCAAGACTATGATTTCTGATCTTAAATCTCAGTTGTCTACAAAGTTTGAAATGAAGGATCTTGGTGCAGCAAGGTACATTCTTGGAATAGAGATAACCAGGGATAGAACAAACATAAATCTTTGGGAAAGTCGAAGTAAGTATGTGAACACTGTTCTGGAGAGGTTTGGTATGATTGATTGCAAGAAGCTAGTTGTTCCAGTCATGCAGGGAATGAAGCTATCTGTTGAAGACTATCAAATATCTTCTACTGAGATGGAGGACATGACCAGTGTGCCCTATGTGAGTGTTGTTGGTAGTTTGATGTATGCAATGGTTTGTACAAGACTAGAGATTGCCTAAGCAGTGGGAGTTCTAAGATGTGTTATGGAAAATTCGGGAAAATCAAATTGGGATGATATGAAGAGAGTGTTCAAGTATTTGAAGGGGACTTCAGATTATGCTCTGTGTTACCATGGTAGTTTGGTTGCATCACAAAGGACTGTCAACATTTAGGGATATGTTGATTCTAATTGGGCAGGGGACATTGACAGCAGAAGATCCACCAGTGGGTATAAGTTCATGCTTAATGGTGGAGAAATCAGTTGGATGAGCAAGCGATAGGTTGTAGTTGCTTTATCCATGATAGAGGCAGAGTACATGGCTGTAACTCATGCCTGCAAGGAAAAAGTTTGGCTGAGGCATTTGTGTTTAGACATTGGTTTTAATGCAGGGCAGATCACTATTTACTATGACAGTCAAAGTGTCATTTGTTTGGAAAAGAACCCGACTTTCGATGCTAGGATGAAGCACATTGATGTGTTGTTTCACTTAGTGAGAGACATGGTGGAAGATGGAAGAGTTTGTCTTGAAAAGGTCAACACTTTGAAGAATGTTGCAGATACTTTGACAAAGCCCATGAGCACAAACAAGTTCAGATGGTGCACAAAATCGATGGTCCTTGGGGCCTATGACCATCAGTGATTTTTTCTAAGTCTGGAGGAAGCTGGAAGTCTTTGCCAGGTGGGAGCTTGTTGAGAAATTATGTCTCAACTTCCAGTTTGAAGCCTTAGAATTCATGACTTGGTGAAAATTTGAAGTTCTCAGCCTTTACCGCCATACCGCGCCTGGCTTATTTTTGCCTTTATCGCTTCACTATGGCGGTCTGGTCTACCCCTAGCGGTACCATGGTGACTGGCTTGGTGATTACCGCCTTACTGTGCACGGTGAGTTTACTCACCACGGTGGTCACGATAGGCGGCTTGTTGCCTGCCTCGCCGGTCACCACCTTACTGCAGTCGGCAAAGACCTTCACCATGGTGGCCACGATGAAGCCACCAGTGGTGGTCTTGGTGGTTACCGCCATACCACGAGCGGTGGGTCCTCTCACCGTGGTGGCCGCGGTGAGACTTCCTTCGGTCTGACTGGTGGTTATTGCCCTATTGCGGGGTGGCCTGGTGGCCCCCGTGGTAGTGTGGTGTGACCGCTAGTGGCTTAGTGCCACACCGTGGGTCGACTCGGACTTGGCAGTGGTAGCGTAGTATAGGACTTGGGTGAGCTTGGTTGAGCTCACCGCCATACTGCAAGATGACTTGGTCTAGGCTGTGGTAGTGCAGTAGATGGTGAGGTGAGCTCAAATGTGTTCACCACCATACCACGGTTGGGTCGTGCGGACTCAGAGGTGGCGTGGTGGAGACAAGGAGAGCTCAGATGAGCTCATACCGAGTTTGACCAAGTTGGACTCAGAGTCAAAGAGCGATAGCGAATGAAACAAGGACATGTGGCAGTTTGACAGAATGTTGATTGGCCAAAAGCCAAAATAGTAAGAGCAGTAATTGCAGGCCGATTTTAGTTGATGACAGGAACCTGCTTTGGATGGTGAAGATATTGCTGGGTGGCTCAATGCAATTTGAGCAGATTGATTGCTTTCTTGAATGATCGATGCATGAACATGAAATCTGTGGGATTGGTTGGAAGTGTAAATGCAATGAAGACTTGCACAGTCAATGTGAGGTTGACGTATATGTACATGTAAGTTGGCAAGTCGATGTAATAGATTAGGAGAGATTTCATTGTATAATTTGCAAAGAAGTATTGTAAAAGTGAGTGAAGAAATCAGAGAGTGTTGTTGTGAGCTGAATAGAGAGTGAAGTTTGATATTGTATGTAATATCTTTATTGTTGTAATACAATTGTCTTGACTTGATGTGGTTGGTTTTTTACCTGGAAAGGTTTTCCCACGTAAATACCTGTGTTATATGTGAATGCTTATTATTATGTTATCATCTTTATGTTGCATGTATTCATCCCAGTAGTTTTAGAAGCTATTAGAAATAGTTTTTGCAATTCTCCTTTGTTGTATTAGTGTTAAGGGAATGTATTCCGCACTGTTGGTTCATTAGATCCATCCTTGTTTTCCCTTCACAAATCATCACTAAGACATGTGTTAGATTCAAAATAAGAAGTAGAAGGGGTAGAATTAGGAATCTTTGCTTTAGGATGATCTTCCTTAGGGACATCCATCTCAGGAGCACCCTTCAAAGAAGGCACTGCCGAAGAGGATGTCAACGCATTAGAAGATAACAAAGGAATGCAATTTTTAAGAGTAGAAGAAACTGAGGTTCAACTAGCAACTTCCATTTCACTAATGTATAAAGCATTAGGGTCATCCTTGATTGTAATTACTTCATTATTTACAAAAAATTTTATATAATGGTGCAAAGTATAAGTTACTTCTCCCAAAGAATGAATCCAAGGACTTCCCAAGATAATTTTATAAGGTAAAATACCTGACAGAACATAAACCAAGGTGGGTACAGTAATGGGTCCCAACCTCAAAGGCAAGATTATCATGCCTCAAGCTTGTCGACCAACACTATCAAATCCAAAAATGTACAAAGAAGAAGCAAGAGAATATGAATCGATTTTAATCTTAGGTAATAAGTCAAGTCTACATATGTAACATCCCACTATGCAACCCTGAAGGTTAAGAGCCAAAAGAGGACAAGATAAATTTTTTTTAACAAGATAGATTAACATACACATAAATTAATTGCCAATTCGATTAAACAACAACAAACATGGTCAAAAGTGACCTAAAGTACAACTTCAAGGAGAGGGTTAAACCACCCTCTAGAGAAAATCCAAACAGGACCAAATAGGATAGCTCTAGAAATTTGTTCTGGAACTTGCTGCTTTGCTCCGAAACCTGTTGCTCTGAAACTTACTGCTCTGCTATGGAACATGTTGCTCTGGAACTTGTTGCTCTGCTCTGGAACCTATTACTCTGGAACTTGCTACTCTGCTTCGAAACCTATTGTTTTGGAGCTCACTGCTCCAGAACCTTGTTGCTACATACAGGGCAGCAAACAGAAGGCACCGGTGCTCTGAAACTTGTGATGCAACTCACAAGATAGCAATAGAAAGCGTTGTTGCTCCAAAACTTAAGTAGATTGAAATATGAAGGAAATACACATCCAAAGATCTGATTTTTGCATGAATACTAATGAAGGAAAAACCATTAAGATCATCGAAATACAAGTGAGTCTGATACCAACACTGAGACCCATAAGCCAAATATAAAACATCACATTTCTTCTCGTTAAGTTATATGATTTCATATTATCTCAAAAGAGTACAATATACATAAAATAACATACATGAGTACAATAGCATAGTCATGAATAAGATACATCAACTAATAAAATAAGTACAAAAGAGTGAATGCCTCCAACTAGTGCTCTAATAACCTGTACACTAGTCCCCAATGGTGGTGGCAATGCCTCCCTACCATGTGGACTCCAGAGAGACCATCCCACCATGCTCAGAGATAGTCATAAGGCCCAAGCAGAAGTAACAAGGCCAGGGTAGAATATGGCCAACACTCACATCAGACACAGAGTAAACACATCATAGAATGCATAAAGTCAATGTTACAACAAGGAGATGCTCATTTAATAACGTGTCGAGTACTACTCAAGACTGCTAAGATGGAATATACAAGGTTACAAATTGGGTTAGGAGACTCAACCATGCCCAATTCAACGCTTCATAGATGGATAACTCAATGCCCTACAAGCAGACAGGCCTTCTCAAGTGCATCCTTAGCCTTTTCAAGTGCTCAAGGCCATACATGAGGAGTCATAAAATTATAAGAATTTCAAACCATTGTTTAATTCAATCATCACATGCTTATTATAACTCAGCTACTAGTTTTCTTGGCAGCCACTTATGGGCCACTCTATAAGGCCACACTAATGACCTAGAATTAAGCCCATCTCGTTTAACCAAACGAGGGGTAATACAAACATGAAACCGAGGAAAAACCATAAATTCCATCATAAAAACCATTTAAACAACCAAGCCAATATTGTTGTAAAAGAAGCCATTGAATAGCTGAACACCATAAAAAATGGAGGCATAGAATTTTCATGAAAAATCAAAGTGCCTGGATTAAAATTACAAGTTTGACCTAGCTCAAATCTTGGTGTTTCAAGTTGGAATGCACCTTCGATTTTTGAGTTTAGAACCGAAAACGAGGTGTTGTTCTGAAAAATGTCATTTTGACAAATTGGGCAAAAAAATACATGCAAAACCAAAAGTGTCCAGAATTCAAATCGGACAAAGACCTAGCTAAGATATGGGCATTTCAAAATAGAATACACTATTATTTTATAAATCTATGACCAAGAACAAGGTGTTGTTCAAAAATGTTATTCAGCCAAGCTGGGCAAAAAAAAATATTAAAAATGAAAGTGTCTGAATTAAAAATTGGACAACAACCAATTTGAGATATGGGAAAATATAGATGAAATCCATCTTTATTTAAAAAAATTAGCAGGAAGTTTATGAGCAGCAAAGAAAAAAACATTTTCAACAAATTGACAATAAAATCATCAAAAAAAAAAAGTGCCCAAATTTCAAATCTGTCAAAGACCTAGTTGAGATCTTGACATTTCTACATGAAATCCACCCCTTAAATTCATTTTTATCAAGAGAGTAATGAGCAGCAAAGAAAAATGTTTTTTAACAAGTTGCATAACTTTGGCCAAAACATAAAGTATTTCAAATTCATTTTGGACTCCAACCCAGTTGAGATTTAAGCATTACCAAGTGAATTTCATAGTTGGATTTGAGTTTAAACTAAGAGATTTGTACATATTTAAGAAACACTCATATTTTCTCCAAAAATAAATACCATAACCAAGTTGAAAAGAAAACTCAACAACCAAAATTTCATAACACCCATAGAAACCAAGACTTCCAAAACATTTGAATAAACACTCATGCATACATTTATAACTCAAAAAATTTCAAGGAAAACACAAAAGAATACCTCAAATCTACCCAAATGTGAAATGAACAAATGCTTCGTTAGCAAGGCATGACGAGATTCCAAAACGGAAGAGCAAGAAGAAAATGATTCACTGAATTCAACAAACCAATACCCACAAATTTCTTCACATAAAATCTCCATGTTTCTTCTCCAACTCAACTGCCCAAATTGTGGGGTTTTCTCCTCTTTTCCAAAACAAGCATTTTCTTCTCTCCAAAAGATAACTCTCCAAAACATAATTCCCCAAAAAGATCTAAACAAAGAATAAGTATCACAAACCAAGCTGCCCCACTTCTTTTATTTTTTTAAAAATTATTAAGTCTTCCTCCCCAATTATATACCTTCAAAATAATAAAATGAAATAAATCATTTAATTAAATAAGCGATTAAAGTTCTCCAATTAATTAAATCACTAAAATATACAACATTAAAAATACATAAGGCTCCCCAAAGATGATTAAATAAGATTATAAGAGCTCACAAAAGGGATTGATAAAATTCTTTTAAAATTATTAAATGAGAATAAATTATTCTCTCGAATGATCAATAAAAATCATTTAAAATAGTATATTTAAAATCTCATGGATATAACCATTTGAATCTCATGGATATAACCATTCGAATCTCAAATCACTTAAACATAATGAAATACCATATATGAAACCACGAAAAGATGTCAATGAAAACACATCATAACACTGACAACCAAAATATATAGCCACATAACATATTCATGAAAACCAAGACAAAATACCTCAATGAGACATACTAGTAAACCACATACAACTGAAAGGTGCACCATACATATGATTGAAAGGTGCTTTGGACATTACCATTAGGTAACCGAATGGTAAAGCAAAATGAGAACATTGCACTAATAAGGTACATTGGGCTAGGGTAGGGGACATTTGGCCTGTATGACTACCTCCAGTTACCGCCATTGGGGAATAAAAGTATTCTCAGGTCTATGAATCTAGGCGGAGTCTATACTCAATACCTGCATCACTCCAATTACATGTCAAAGTACATGTACAGTTAACATATATCATATAACTGAAACACATCAATCATCAGGAAGAGGATCATGATATCGTAAGCCTCTCGGATATGAGTGTTACAACATCATCCCTTCCTATCTATAATCATACAAAAGGCATTATAAGTAAACATGTAATCCATAATAACTAATCATGGTAACCTATCACATAATCATCAATGTTTAATCTCATTATGATAAAATTTATAATGCTAAATCAAAATTAAAATACCATCTTACACAAGCTGGAGTTAGAGAGGTGTTACATCCTCCCTCCCTAAGATTTGACTTACTCCTGGAAGTCATGTAAGCTCAATATGCATCCATGTCACACATTAGTACTCAAAATCTAAAAATCAACATTAAAAGATTATACTCCATCCAATGATTAGAAATATAATATACATCATTAATTAATGAATAGAATAGAAAGGACATCATTTTAACATTCACCTTTATAAGAATTATTACCAATAAATTGACATATATATACCTTACTCATAAGGTCTCAACATGAAACAAAATAACATGTTTAATCTTGCTAACATCACATGTAGCACAATTATTTATTTTAACATCCACATTCATTCAAAGATAGGTTAGAATAGATATTAATTTCCATTAAGAATAGAGTAAAAAAGATGCATAAGCACTCAATTCTTTCCAAAACACTATTGTTTGCAACATTATTTGTTTTCCACACACTTCCACTCACACATTAGAACACATTTGGCATCATTTTCAACAAAATATAACAATTTACACTTTCTAAAGCACAATAAGCCAAATTTTGAACTTTTCATAAGAAACCATGGATATCCAATATGAATCATGCATTTATACATATATGCATACTTACATCACTGTGAATCACATCACAAGGCTACATAAGGGTCCATCGAGACACCAGTAAGTAGCAACTAATCTATGATACATAATCCATGAGCCAAGAGCTAATATCCATCTCACATAATCCATACCTCACACTCAATGGTTTGATGGTGTTAGGTCTCACGCACATGGTGAGACCATCCAAACAAGACCACAATAACCTATCTCTTGTTGTACAAGGTAGTTAGCCTCCAAGAGATAGTCATCACACATAGGTGGATAGTGGGTGCTAGCTATATAATAGCCTCACATACCCCCATCCTCAAAGTTCCCTGCGTCTACTTCCTCGTATACACTCACCAAGTCCACCTCATATGTCCTTGGAGAGGAATCAAAAACGAAACATGACCAACATTTGAAAACAACAAATAGAAAACTAGTTTAGCCACCAAATATGATAAATAAATATAAAATAAAGATTCAATTTCATCAATAAGGTAAGAAATGCATGCAATTTCAACACTAAATCAAATGTAACCATGAGAGTTACATGCAAATGAAGGTCACAAAGTGTGGCTAAACCATCACAATCAAATATAAACAAAGTGTCGGCCTTCACGATCAATAGAAAACAATTAATAACCATAAAGAAAGTCCACAATCTTTCAAATTGCATTGTACAACACTACGTGACTAGATATTAGAAACCAAACAAGGAAGGAGGGAACAATGTCTGACTATCACAATAGCCCCTCATGTGGTGCGGAGTGAGCAAGCCAACCATATGGCGTGAGGTGTACTCCTCGGCTACACCTCGCATCGTGTCATCATGCGACATGGACTCGCCAAGTGGCCCATGCACTTCTTGGCTTCCCACATGGGATGTGCACCTCGACCCCATCTCTCATCGTGTCTCAACGTGGCATGGCCATACACCAGTCGGAGAAGGGATGTACTAGTCATATGTTGCATGGCAGTGTGTCTATGGCTCCACAGAAGTAGGCACACGCAGATTACACCCCACATAGTGATACCTCATGGAGAAGGCACATGCAGGTACTCATCGTAGTCAGAGGTATACATGGCTAGGACATACCCATATGCTAACTGACCCAAACACTATCGAAAGCAAGCATGAGTGTCCCTCTACAAGTGTACGAGGCCCCATTACGCTCATCACACAAGTAGGCTATCATAACACAATCTCCTAGTGCACCTTCGCATGTCTATGCACATGACATCATGTCCCCGAGCCCAGCTCGCTCCCATCAACAACATGGTAAATAAATATATATAATGCATATATGAGTATATTATTATGGGGCTACTCAAGTCTCACCTCTCATATGGATGACGTTGAATCGCTAATACCAACTCAATGCCCCTATAGGCAGCCAGACAATACTAACAAACCAATGTTGTACTCAAAACTGTGGGGATAGGCTAGCACATATGGATCAAGTACCTTGATCCATCATAAGGGGATGTAGTGAGTACTTTCCTTGGGATCGGTTGAGCTGAGACTGCTCTGTGTCACAATATGCGCATGTTGCACACCCCACCCAAGGAACTTTGTGGCTGCTACTACCCCTTCACGGATTGAGGGACTAGAGAACCAAAAGAAGAGAATCTATGAAACTAACTTTTGTCTACTCTTATATATATAAATTTCAACCACACATGGGTTGGCTCTCAATTGGGTAACAAAATACAATCACACATATTGGTATGGTTTATCCCATACTTAAGATACAACATATCCTCGTGAATAGGTACACAGTATCACCATCCCATGGGTACACAAAGCAAGTACGAGGTATTCACAACACTCAACCAATGCATAGTTACTGGTTTCTCACATTTACAGGGGGTTACATTTACATACTCAATTCCATTACTTTTCAAAGATCACATACCATAAATACATATATTTCTATAACCAATGTGATTCCCTTTCCAAAATCATATCATCCATGGATGGGTACCCTGTACCACAATCCCACGGGAACACAACTCAAGCACATGATATCCACAACACTCAACATGAGCACTAATACAAGATGTTCACATAGTAGGGAGTAAATTTTCCAATTTCCTCTTACCAAAATAAAACCATTATCCACCTCTAATTATGCAAGAACAATACAAAATTTTCAAGAATGTGTATTGCCAACATCCATACAACCTTCTCTTTTCAAGACAATAATGTCATTAAACACAATTTTATAATTACAACCTTAATCACATGCAATATATCACAGTGCTACATGGAGTAAATCAACAATGCCATAATAATTCTCGCATTCACATTCACTATTATTAAGTGATAAATCACCTTACTACACACATGTGTTAACCACATTTATCTCCTATGCATAGTGCAATATCATTACACAGTTTACTCAAGACAAGGTATACAACATTATCACTTCACAATACATTAAGCGTTTTGCACTTATCATTAACTTTGAAATGGCGTCACTATTCCCTTTTCTGTAAACTTTTACTTAATGCAGAATGATTTTCTATTCATATTCATACATGTTCCATGATTATGAATGCAACCTGTGGACTTAGGTCCTTTACCCAAGGTTTGATCTAATAAAACAAATCTTCATGAATGCATAAACATTTGCTCATAAAAGATAGCATACAATGGATTTCAATACACCACACACTCAAAGGTAAGCATCTTCATTAAACCAATGATAAGAGAGAAAAGAAGAGAGAGATTTACAATTCTGACACAGGCACGAATGCAAACATGGTTTCATTATCGCATAGTCACTCCCACACAAATGCATCAATCATATGGGAGCATGCAATAATCTCTATGAACTAACAACATGATCATTCATTTTCTATTACCATATTTTATAACCTCAATATAACATGCAAAAACAACTCCAAAACCATATGGGGTCAATCTAGAAATCACTAGCACAAGGAGGTAAGGAACAAGAAGGCATGCACCAAAATTTTTGGATGTTAATGAAAAACAAAAAAACTCAAGAAAAGAATACACACAAATGAAACTTCTTGGCACCCTCCAGGTCATATAGAACTTCCAACAACATGAACTAAGAAGCCAAGCAAGGGTAATTTTAGGCAACACATGTCACCTGCAACCCACCAACAAGTTAAGGTCCAACATGCCCACCCACAACATAGGATATAGGGAAGCAACTAGTCTCAACCTCAGAAGACTCTCAACCAAGGGAATCACTCCAATCCTGCAAGGTAAGGCAAGGCCTAGGAGGCATCATTCCTCCACAACAAAAGGTAGGGTTGGGAAACTCAACCCTCTAAAATGCCATACTAAGGCACTCAAGGCAAGAGGTCCTATGACTATCTTTCCCAACAAGCACTTGGAATACACACATCAAGCACACTGCAACCACATGGAGTACAACCATACTAGGGAACCACTCTAGGGTCACACCCTTAACACAATGAAAGAGTTTCACATCAAGAAGGAGACCAATCAAAACACAATTCTTGGTAGGCTCAAGGTTTTATCTAACCCTCACCAAAGCATTCCTCAACAAGACATGCAAGGGGTGGAAAACAACAACACTTGTTGCTATCCACCACACCCCACACACCAAGCAGATATCAACCACCAGCAGGGATCCTAGTGCTACAACATGGGATCTACTTCTAACTCTGCCTCTAGCTCTACCTCTAGGGGCATCCTAAGGAAACAAGGAACACATCAAAATAGATCATCGCAAGTATGACCTATACACCATACAAAGGCATGAAATCTAGTCAATAAGGTTATGAAAAAAATAAATATAACAAGCTCACACCACACATGCCAAACACAACATAACATAGAAGGCTCATGTACATTAGAGCTCCTAGTGTGTGAACATGAGCTTTGATACCATATGTAACATCGCGCTACGCAACCCTGAAGGTTAAGAGCCAAAAGAGGACAAAATATTTTTTTTTTAACAAGAAAAATTAACATACACAAAAATTAATTGCCAATTCAATAAAACAACAACAAACATGGTCAAAAGTGACCTAAAGTACAAATTCAAGGAGAAGCTTAAACCACCCTCCAGAGAAAATCCAAACAGGAGAAAATAGGATAGCTCAAAAAATTTGCTCTGGAACTTGCTACTCTACTTCGGAACCTGTTGCTTCAAAACTTGCTGCTTTGCTCCAGAACCTGTTGCTTCAGAACTTGCTGCTCTGCTCTAGAACCTGTCGTTCTGAAGCTCACTGCTCTGGAACCTTGTTGCTACATACAGGGTAACAAACAGAAGGCACCGATGCTCCGGAACTTGTGATGCAACTCACAAGACAACAACAAAAAATGTTGCTGCTCTGGAACTTAAGTAGATTGAAATATGAAGGAAATACACATCCAAAGATCTAACTTTTACATGAATACTAATGAAGGAAAAGCCATTAAGATCATCAAAATACAAGTGAGTCCGATACCAACACTAGAACCCGTAAGCCAAATATAAAACATCACATTTCTTCTCATTAAATTATATGATTTCATATTATCTCAAGAGAGCACAATATACATAAAAGAACATACATGAGTACAATGGCATAGCCATGAATAAGATACATCAACTGATAAAATAAGTACAAGAGAGAGTGAATGCCTCCAACTGGTGCTCCCATAACCTATACACCGGTCCCCAATGGCGGTGGCAACGCCTCCCTACCATGTGGACTCCAAAGAGACCACCCCACCGTGCTCAGAGGTAGTCACAAGGCCCAAGTAGAAGTAACAAGGCCAGGGTAGAATATGGCCAACACTCACATCAAACACGAAGCAGACACATCATACAATGCATAAATTCAATGTTACAAGGAGGTGCTCATTCAATAACATGTTGGGTACTACTCAAGACTACTAAGATGGAATATACAAGGTTACAGATTGGGTGAGGAGACGCAACCATACCCAATTCAATGCCTCATAGATGGATAAATCAACACCCTACAAGCGAATAGGCCTTCTCAAGTGCATCCTTAGCCTTTTCAAGTGCTCAAGGCCATACACGAGGAGTTATAAAATTATAAGAATTTCACACCATTGTTTAATTCAATCATCACATGCTTATTATAACTCAGCTACTAGTTTACTTGGTAGCCACTTACAGGCCACTCTATAAGGCCACACTAATGACCTAGAATTAAGCTCATCTCATTTAACCAAATGAGGGGTAGAGAAAACATGAAACCAAGGAAAAACCATAAATTCCATCATAAAAACCATTTAAACAACCAAGCCAATATTGTTGTAAAAGAAGTCATTGAACAGCTGAACACCATAAAGAAATGGAGGCATAGAATTTTCATGAAAAATAAAAGTGTCTGGATTAAAATTCCAAGTTTGACCCAGTTCAGATATTGGTGTTTCAAGTTGGAATACACCTTCTATTTTTGAGTTTAGAACCGAAAATGAGGTGTTGTTGTGAAAAATGTCATTTTGACAAATTGGGCAAGAAAATACATGCAAAACCAAAAATGCCCATAATTCAAATCGGACAAAGACCTAGTTGAGATATGGGAATTTCAAAATAGAATACACTATTATTTTATAATTCTATAACCAAGAATAAGGTATTGTTCAAAAACGCCATTCAGCCAAGTTGGGCAAAAAAAACATTAAAAATGAAAGTGCCCAGATTAAAAATCAGACAACAACCCATTTGAGATATGGGCAAATATAGATGAAATCCATCTTTATTTAAAAAAATTAGTAGAAGGTTTATGAGCAGGAAATAAAAAAACGTTTTTAGCAAATTGACAATAAAATCATCAAAAAAATAAAAGTGCCCAAATTTCAAATCTGTCAAAGACCTAGTTAAGATCTTGGCATTTCTACATGAAATGCACCCCTTAAATTTGTTTTTATCAAGAGGGTAATGAGCAACAAAGAAAAACGTTTTTTAACAAGTTGCACAAATTTGGCCAAAACATAAAGTATTCCAAATTCATTTTGGACTCCAACCTAGTTGAGATTTAAGCATTACCAGGTGAATTTCATAGTTGGATTTGAGTTTAAACTAAGAAATTTGTATAGATTTAAGAAAGACTCATATTTTCCTCAAAAATAAATACCATAACTAGGTTGAAAAGAAAACTCAACAACCAAAATTTCATAACACCCATAGCAGCCAAGACTTCCAAAACATTTGAACAAACACTCATGCATACATTTATAACTCAAAAAAATTCAAGGAAAACACAGAAGAATACCTCAAATCTGTCCAAATGTGAAATGAGGAAATGCTCTATTAGCAAGGCATGGTGAGATTCCAAAATAGAGCAGCAAGAAGAAAATGATTCACTAAATTCAACAAACCAATACCCACAAATTTCTTCACAGAAAATCTCCATGTTTCTTCTCCAACTCAGCTACCCAAATTGTGGAGTTTTCTCCTCTTTTTCCAAAACAACCATTTTCTTCTCTCCAAAAGATAACTCTCCAAAACATAATTCCCCAAAAAGTTCAAAACAAAGAATAAGTATCAAAGACCAAGTTGCCCCATTTCTTTTTTTTCTTTTTATTAAATAAATCTTCCTCCCCAATTATATACCCTCAAAATAATAAAATGAAATAAATCATTTAATTAAATAAGCTATTAAAGCTCTCCAATTAATTAAATCGCTAAAATATACAATATTAAAAATACATAAGGCTCCCCAAAGATGATTAAATAAGATTATAAGAGCTCACAAAAGGGATTGATAAAATTCTTTTAAAATTATTAAATGAGAATAAATCATTCTTCGAATGATCAATAAAAATCATTTAAAATAGTATATTTAAAATCTCATGGATATAACTATTCGAATCTAAAATCACTTAAACATAATGAAATACCATTTATGAAACCACAAAAAGATGTCAATAAAAACACATCATAACACTGACAACCAAAATATATAGCCACATAACATATTCATGAAAACCAAGACAAAATACCTCAATGAGACATACTGGTAAACCACGTACAATTGAAAGGTGCACCAGTCATACAACTGAAAGGTGCTCCTGACATTACCATTGGGTAACCGAATGGTAAGGAAACATGGAAGCACTGCAAAAATAAGGTACATTGGGCTAGGGTAGGGGACATTTGGCTTGTGTGACTACCTCCAGTTACCACCATCGGGGAATAAGAGTATTTTTAGGCTTGTGAGTCCAAGCGAAGTCTATACTCAGTACCTGCATCACTCCAATTACATGTCAAAGTACATGCACATATAAAATATATCATATAGCTGAAACACATCAATCATCAAGAAGAGGATCATGATATCGTAATCCACTCGGATATGAGTGTTACAACACTATCCCTTCCTATCCATAATCATACAAAATTCATGATAACTAAGCATGTAATCCATAATAACTAATCATGGTAACCTATCACATAATCATCAATGTCTAATCTCATTATGATAACATTTATAATGCTAAATCAAAATCAAAATACCATCTTATGCAAGCTGGAGTTAGAGAGGTGTTACAACATATGTTGAGAGCCAAAATGGTGTCAACTAGAGCATGCCTAATACCAATATTATTAACATTAGAGGATCCACTTGCTTCTACACTTTCAAAGGTGGGAGTTCCTGCAGATATAATGTAATATTCAACAAAATTGCATGAATATGAGCCATCAATTCATTAACATCCATCAACCTAGCAGAAGAAGGCAAGAGAATATTTTACAAGTCTTTTTGAAGAATACTTTAATAAATCATAGTCTGAAGCGAATCCCATAGTCAGATCTTGATAGGAGTAACTTGAATTTTCTCGATAAGATCATAATCACTAGGTGCTTTAGCTATAGGTTTTGGTGATGGAGGAAGACTTGGTTGAGAAGGTGGTAAAGAAGTTGGTTGATTCAATTTTTTTGTATTCATTCTAGTGTTATAAGTATGAGCTAAAGCTTTATAAGAAGAATATGTAGATTGCAAAAATCTCATGTAAAGGTCTGGAGAGTCAATAGTGATTGGAACCCCACAAATAGTATGAATTATTTTAGGAGATGGGCTAGCTAGATTCATGTAAATGATGGATCTCTTAGGCCTTTGAAGAGCTGAAAAAATGACAACTACATTCATAGACTCTTTGACTTGGGAAGAAGAAGAAGAAGAAAACAATTGTGATGAAGAAGTTTGTTCAACAAATCTACAAATAGGAGATTCCTCTAAGAAATCATATAGGGCATCATCCAACATATAAAAATATTCTTTAAAAAGGTAATTATCAAAAGCATTAAAACTTTGAAGAAAACAATCTAACATGATTTGGTTCACGTTGGGTTCACCAAAATGTAAAGGAGTGGATTCGCTACTCCCGAGTCTTTAGATTTTAATTGCTAAGGATGGATGACCTTATGGATTGTTTGAGTATAGCCAAATACTTTACGGAGATTGAACTGGAGAGTGGATATCATGAGATTTGTATCAAAGAAGGAGATGAGTGGAAGACAACCTTTAAGACTAAAGAAGGCTTGTATGAGTGGTTATTCATGTCATTTAGGCTAACTAATGCAACAAGCATATTTATGTGGCTTATGAATGAGATATTGAAATAATTTTTAGAAAATTTTTTAATTGTTTGTTTGGATGAAATTTTGATTTTAGTAATACATTGGAGGAGCACCTGATGCATATCCAATTTTTTTTTGAGAATCTAAGGGAGAAGTCGATAAATTTGAAGAAATGCAGTTTTGTGAAGAGTTGGTGTATCTGAGATTCGTTATCTTAGCTTAGGGTCTTAAAATGGATCCGAAAAAGTGAGGGTTATCATTGAATGGCCTAATCTAAGGAGTATTACAAAGGTAAGATAATTTTATGGTTTTATAAGTTTTTTATAGAAACTATATTAAGAATTTTAGTAGTATTTATGCACCCCTAACTAAAACAATGAGAGGGTATATAAAGGATTTTAATTGGACTATACAAGAAGCCAAGAAGGAATTCATAGAGAAACCTATTTTGGCACTTCTATATTTCAATAAGGTCTTTTAGGTAGATTGTGATTCTAGTGGTAGTGCCATATGAGTTCTTTTGAGTCAAGAAGGTAATCCCATTGCCTATTTTAGTGAGAATTTGAATGATGATACAAAGAAATATTATGTCTACGATCAAAAAAATTATGCTATAGTTGAGGATTTGATAAGTGGAGACACTATTTTTTTCCAAAATAGTTTGTTTTATATATTGATCACTAGTCCTTGTAATATCTTCATAGTCAAGAAAAGTCCAATCAAAGGCATTTAAAATGGGTTGAGTTTTTGTAGAGTTATATTTTGAAGCATAGGAGTGGAAGGTCAAATAGAGTTGCAAATGCCTTAAGTAGAAGGAAAAAATTGTTGATAGAGATGAGAATAGAAGTTGTTGAAATAAATGAACTCAAGAGTTTGTATCCTAAAGATCCAAACTTTGTAGAAGCTTGGAAGGCTTATTTGAAACATGTTACATTGGATAGGACAAAATGGTTGGACTTCTTAATCTAAGATGTGATGTTGTTTAGAGGAAGCTAATTATGCATTTCAATAAGTTATATGAGATAGAACTTAATCAAGGAAAATCATAGTGGAGGATCATTTGGACACTTTGGTTGAGATAAGACCATTAATATTGATAGTGAATATTATTATTGGTCACAATTACAAAAAGATGTGAGGAAGTTTCTATAAATTTGTAGAGTATGTCAAATTGCTAAAGGGGCAAGTCAAAATACTAAGATGTATAAGCCATTACTTGTACCAGAGAGGACATGGGAAGATATTAGCATGGAATTTTTTCTTGGTTTACAAATGACACAAAGAGGGCATGATTCAATATTTGTGGTGGTTGACATATTTTCAAAAATGGCACATTTCATTTTGTGTCATAAGACCATTGATGCTATTCATATTGTAGAGTTGTTTTTTTGAGAGGTAGTGAGATTGCATGGTCTACCAAAGAGTATAGTTTCAGACAAAGATACCAAATTGGTTGATTATTTCTAGAGAACATTATGGAAGAAGTTGAAGATAGATTCAAAGTTCAATTTTGCACACCATCCGTAGACTGATGGACAAACAAAGGTGGTGAATAGGAGTTTGGAAACTTGTTGAGATGCTTAGTAAGAGATAAGCCTAATGGATGGGATTTTATTTTACCACAAACATAATTTTCACACAACAATTATGGAAATAGAATTACTGGTAAATCCCCATTCCAAATTATATATGGGAGTAGTTTGAGGAATGCTTTTGAGTTGAGGAAGATGGACAAAGGGGAAAAGAGAGATGTTGAGGTTGAATATTTTGTAGAGCGCCTGAAGAAATATATCAATAAGATGAATTCTTAGTACAAGGCTAAGGTAGATTAAAAGTATATATTTAAGGAATTCAAGTTAGAGATGAAGTCATGGTTCACTTGAGGAAAGAAAGGTTCCCAACAGGAACACATAAAAAGTTGAAAATGAATAAATATGGACCATACAAGATCCTAAAGAAGCATAATTAAGGAAATGGTTATGAGGTAGATTTTTTGAGTGGGATAAAAATATCTCTTATGTTAAAAATTGTTGATTTGATATAGTATCATGAAGGAGATATGAAGCTTAAACAAATAAAATAATAGTGGAATATTTTGACACCTACTTCAAAGAAGGAATAGATAGAAGAAATATTGGATAGTTGTGTGGGAAAAAGTACAAGAAATACATAGTATGAAGAATATCCAATTAAATGGAAAGGAAGGCATGTTGAAGATTCATCATGGTTGTCTAAGGAAAAGGTTGACCGACTTGATTCTCCTCCAACACTACAGAAGTGACAAGGTCACTTCTCAAATTACCTTGGGTTTTTGATGTAGGAGCATCTAGTGGTGTAGGGGAAATCTTGCATCACCCAAAAAAATATTTTTCCTTATTTTATTTTATGTTTTTGGGTCTCATGATGGTACTAAAGGAGTGTAAGACTATCAAAAGTTTGAAAAGCTAAAAAATGGTCACTTACTATTTTGAGTGATTTGGCCTAAATGGGCATGTATGGACTTGAAAACTTACCCCAATAAGTGGAATTGAAAAATGTATCTAATGGAAAAAGAATCATCTCAATATCTTTTAGTTTTTAAGAGATTAAAGTTTTTGTGCCAAAAAATTTCTCCAATACAACTTCGAACTCAATTTTTTTCTTAGAAGCCTAAAAAAAGCTCAAAAATTGGACAAGATGGTCTTCAAATTATTTTAATGTTGTTGATCTCTTTGAGAGATTTCCAGCGATATATTATAGTAGAGAATCATACACTAGAGTTAAGAGTTATGGCTCTGAGAAGATGTTCCACCAAAAAGTGAATTTCAATAAAATATCTTCCTAGGTGAGAAATTGAATGACTAGACTTTTGGCACCAAAAAAAAAGGGGAAGTTACACTTTCCAAAACATTTTAAGGTAGTTATTGGTCCCAAATAAAGGGTTGAATAGAGAATATGTGATGTGGTTGCATTCATGCAGATTGTGGCTCCAAATAATAGATTCTTCTTATAGAGTTTATTTTATTTGCAATAAATCAAACCCATGTGGTTGTAGCATTATAACTTCTCAATTTGTAATTTCATCTTTTGAATTTAATTGAAAGTGGATTTATGTCATGCATTTTTTGCATTGATATCTATTTTTGTGTTCTATGTGGGTGTTGGGTGGAGTAACCCCTCATCACTAATGTTCAAACCCTATTCAAATGATATTTTCACTTATTAGCTATTATTATGCTGACAAAAGGGATTCATCGGATCCATTTTAGAGGATAACAATTCTCACAACCATATTTCCTACTCTTTTTCTCCCCTTCCTTCAAGATCTTGCTCCTCCATTCACTTTCTCTATCTTCATTATTTTCTAACAAGATTATTACAAATATTTATGAAAATATTTAGGAATATTTGTGGTGAAACTAAAATTTTGGAGTTTTCAAAACAATCTTTAAATCTCTCTTTATTCTTCATATTTTTTCTATTACTTATTTATCATTATGTTGTGATTGAGATATATGGTAGTATAAATCTTTGACATACCGGCAATAGTTTTTTTGAGGTTCCCTGATTTTTGGGATAAAAGAATTATTCTTGGCCTCCCCATAATTATTCATATATTTATTATTTTTTCCCCACCTATTTTACATCATAACATAGGTCTCTCTCTCCCCTCTCTTTAATAATTAATGAAACTAAGTTGTAGCCACAATCTTAGATACTCAACTATCTGGTTATTATTATTATCTCTCTCTTTTTTGAAGTAGCAATACTTCCTTATTTGATTAATTTTAGTTTAAAATCAAAATAAAATAAATATTTCCTTAAGCCTCCTTCATGTGCTTGATTTCTCTTAATTGTTCCCATTTTCTTGTTAGCAGCAACACACTACTCCTTTCTTTTATTTTCCAAAAATATTGAGCAATATTTAATAATTATTATAAGATAATGTTATTTAAATCCCTATCATCTTGGAATTATTAGTGATTTCACTACCTAATTCCTTCCATACATAATAATTTACATTTTTTTTATAAATATATGTTATTTACATTGAAAATATATGGTATCTTATAATTTTAGTAAAGCTTTCTGCATACACACATATAAAATACATATGACTATTTGTGGAGGAAAAAAGGAAAAAATAGAGGTTTGAACATATTGGAAAGCTCATATGTAATCACCCCTTTCTCCTTATTCTAAACATTGTTGTAAAGATTGCAATATCTGGACTTAGTAAAATATCTTCTCTAATTTCATCTTATTATTAGATTATTTTATTCTATCAATACCACTTCTATACCCAATTTGATGTATTATATTAAATTGTGCATGTTGTTATCAGTTATTTTTATTTTTTCCTACATAAAGATATGTGCATGATTGTGTTGATTTCCATGCATGTGCACTAGCATCTTGATTATCATGTAAGACTTTGTGCCTCTTGTTATACCCTATATTTTAATTTAAGGCTAGATCTCCTTTAGACCTTATATTTTAATCAACTTAACCGATTTATATTTCTACTTTTATTTGATATTTGTGCTCTCTATTTATGTCTTTGATATTAGATAAAGGATTTTTTTAAAATGACCCAACACTTAAACAAAAGTAGTAGAAAAATAAATAACTAAATAAGTTCAATATGATGTGGAACTATAAAATAAAGAAAATAAATTGATTACAAATGACATCAATTAGTGGAAACGATAATAAAATAAGATATAAACAACCTCTAAAATATATATTTAAATTCTTAATTATATTTACATTTCAAAACTTAGTCTTATTGTTTATTAGGAACCTAATCTAATTAGGACACATTTAATAATATAGATAAAAGGACAAGCAATGCTAATTTATTAGATACACTAGTTATTTGTGTTTTCTTGAATACATGTAAACTCTTTAATGTTATATTTTTAATGTAACATTAGACTAGATAATTGAAACTAATTTACCATACAAAAATAATTAAATCACTTATTCATTATGCACCTTTTTAGCTAACTTGACATGAATTGGACTTCACCCCTCTACTCCTCAAAATTTTCACCAAAGAATATTTTTCTTCTTAATAAAGAAGTCCTTTTTGTAAACCAACTTATGACAACCAAGCTATTGTAAACTTCTAAAATTAATCATCATCTATAAAATATATTTTTGGGTAGAACCAAACACAGTTGAAGTAAAAATATACCAATGAGATCATCCTAGTGCCCTTTTATTGAGTTATTCTCTTTGTCTCTAGTTTTATGGAAAAGTGATCAATTTGATATTTATGTTTAATATTTATTGTTATTTATTCTTGCACCTTAGTCCTTAAATATGCATCTCACATCTTGGTTTATAATATAATCATGTCACTTCATGATGAACTTGATTTTATTTTATATAATGACCCATTTTTTGGGCATAACCAAGAGATAAACCTCCTTTGGGATGAGGATACATTATGATACGTAAAATTCATATCTATTTGTTATTCATTGCTTTATGGTCTAATAAATGATCTAGCCTAGGTGCATACTTATGGAATGACTCAACCTATTAAATAAAAAATAAATATTCCAAACCATCAATTAATTGTATTAACCACCAAAACATAACTAATAAAATATAAATTTCATGCATGTACATCCAATAATATATTTATCTCCAATAATGTATCTCCTAAAAATAGTAGTGCATAGAGGTTCTCCTTAACTCTCATTGAATAATCTAATTCTAGTTATTTATGTATTTTTTAATGGTTATCTCCTTCACTAATTCCTTGCTCATTTATATTACCAAAATGCCTATCCACTACTATATTTTGAGAGAGAGGATGCATGTATAACACTCAAACAAAAGAATTTGTTGGTAGCATCAATTATACCTCTTGATATAGTTCTCCTATTAGCCCCTTATATTCCCCTGAAAAATGAATGTGATATTTAAGAAAAAAATTAATCCACACAATCCAAAATCTTTCTATAGGATCTAATTCAATTCTTATCTTCCTATTGTGACCTCCTTCAAAAGGATTTCCAATATATCATGGTTCCACCTTCTAATATGCCTACTAAAGTGGAAGTTATGTTTGAATTTAGTTGAACTAACACAAGGGAGACTGTATTCTTTCTTTTTTATCTTCCTCCTTATGAGGAAGAAAGATAAAATATCCCTCTCCTCATTGTGATAGGAATAAATACCATCATAATAAAATTATCTTTAGCTAAAAATGGTTTTGGCCTTAAAATTTATAGTTTAGACTTCCTTAAGCATATTGACATTAGAACTTCCAATCTCAACCCTTTTGATGTTTCTATAAAATGGTTTGACGATATTAAATGAGAACCTTTGGAAATATCTCTTCCTATCATTATTGGCCTTATCACCCATTCCACACTGTCTCATGTCATCCTTGGAACTCTTTCTTATGATATCTACATATAAAACCATAGGTACATGTGATAGGATCTATCCCATAAATTATTGATCAATATATCAAGTGTATGTATGGGGTAAAATACTTCATGATAAAGGTAGATGATGATATTATCTATTAT
Source organism: Sequoiadendron giganteum (assembly GCA_007115665.2). Classification (NCBI taxonomy): domain Eukaryota; kingdom Viridiplantae; phylum Streptophyta; class Pinopsida; order Cupressales; family Cupressaceae; genus Sequoiadendron; species Sequoiadendron giganteum. Next base: position 440,302,388 of record CM021105.1, read on the forward strand.
TATTAAATGGTGCAATAAAACCTTTCCTCCTTTCCTATGTTCTATTAACCACCCCTTCTAAAGACCCCCTTCAATAATTCATGTTACCATAGTAATTCACTCCTCTATAATTACTGAGGTCGTACAAATAATGGTACCTCCTATAATCACCAACCTCATACTTCCAAGTACTTATCTTACTTATAGCATGATTTTCGGTGATGATTGGGTTCTCATAGAATTCACCCCATATTTTGTGGGTAAGTATAAAATAGAGTATGGTCACTTTGACCTTCTTCCTCTATGCATAGGCTACCATATTTATGAGAGAATAATCATACATATACCAACAATTTTTATCATTTAATTTTGATCATTGTTATAAGATTAGGTTCAAAACTATTTCCAAACATGGGTATGATAGGAAGGCCTTGACCATTTTATGTAAATAATTAAGGTGCTCCCAAAAATTTGAACCTTCCTACTATCAAGTAATGAAAATTTACATGGATCCACCTTCTCAAAATGCATGTCTCTCAATCCAAAATATTGAACTTATTCTTCATCCCTCCACCTCAAATTTAGCATCCTTGGATGTATTTTCTATTGAATAAACCTTATCTAGATTCCTAGGTGTTTATACAAATGTCCTATTAAATTCCTAGGTGCTACCCAAAACAAATTGTAGCCACCATTGTGGTTAAATTAAATACCTCTTGTGTATTTTATCCAAGAAATATTTATCAATTCATATGACCAATTGAATAATTCTTCTTGTATAGAATATGACCAAGAAATTTTCCCTAAAAAATCCATCAAGGGACAAGTTCTACTTGATCACCTAGATAACACACCCTCTCCCTATGCCTCACCAAATCCTAACACCTTTCCTAGACATAACATTTTCAGGACCAAAATAGACTCTTCTTAGAATATGTTATTCAATAGATCGCGGTGTAGGATAAGCTCAAGGACAAGTGTAATTCTAATTGTTCCACATAAGAACCCTATCCCACTCTCTTTACACCTTAATTTTGACATACCAATAATTTTTTCATTTATGAATCTCTCATAGTTGGATAGTGCATTATGCTCTCTATAGGTATCAATTCATTACACATATATGGTGATTCAAAATTAGAAATATGTCAAATTATGATTGATGGCCAAGATAAGAAAGGAATATTTCTATTTATCATGAACTTTTGATATCCCTTCTTAAAAATTTTTCCATCTATAACATGGATTATTTATCTAGAAGATATCATCACCATGATGATTTTATGGCTAGTGTTGCTTCATTCATGCCATTAGTTAATGTTAATAATAATTTTTTGTTTCAAACCCATCTCATATCTTACCCTAACATTAGGGAGTCATCCTCCTCCTTTTCTCATTGTGTGAGGACAAAAAACATTAAATGCAAACGAGATATATGCAAATGAAATTATAATCTAATCTAATCCAAAACACTTAATCTAAGATCTTATTCCATCACTCGTGAAATGAATAATCTAAGCTATTGAAATTACGTAATGAAATCCTATGATTAACACAGTGAATTCAAAGCAAAGGAGAGATTACCATCCCATGTCGGAGTGTGTTTGCATGATTTTGGGTTGTTCATATCACTGTAAAGCCTCCATTATTGCATCGTGAAATATTGAAGAATGATGTTGATGTTGGTCGATCGAAGGTATGATGAAGCTCTATCAATGGTGATCTCGACATCACTTCGTTGCATAAGGTATGTTGATTCTCTGATCCTTTTTTGAGAGGAAAGAGTTTGTTATATAGATTTCAAATTTTTAGATGAACGATCAAGATTAAAGGGTGATCCCACAATAGTGGTTTACAATTTTTGGCAAAACTAGACACTGAAATTATATTCTTTAACTAAATTTTCACATTTGTGCACCTATAGCTGCTAAACCATGAAGAATTCGAAGATGATTCAAACTAGAGTCTCATCACATTTTGTTTGTAGATTCTAAAAATATATTTTTCAATTTTTTTGGAATAATATAACATTTCTTTTCCTATCTCCCACGAAAACTGGTTTTTTTCAGAAAACAACATTTTTAAAAAGTGACGCTCACCGTATACAACATAACTTTTTTGGTATGAAGGATAAAATTCTTTTTTTCTTGAATTTAGATTTTTAACTATGATATATAGCAATTTCATTTAGTCTAATAGTTTTTTATTGAATATTTTTTCCTTATTAGAGTTTCGAAGTCAAACCAATTGCAATTCAGACATAGGCGGACTATATACAACATAACTTTTTCTGTATGTACCGATTTTTTTTATTTATTTTTAATGGATCAAGGACATCAATACCCAGCATGAACATATTTAAAAAAATATATTTTGATAATTTTCTATTTTTCCACATGTGCAAAACAAAGAGCTTGATTTTCGGTGAAAAACCTGTCTAATAAAACTAAAAAACACATACATAATAAAACCAAAACATATTAAAATTATATTCGTGGGATAGCTCATTTCGAGGACTACCATAATCATTTAAAATAAATTTTAAATGAATTCATTTGATCCCCCAAAAGGTAAATCAAAAGTGATTTTTTATCAGCATTTTGATAGGTGTAAAGGAGACTCATTTATAGGTATGGTTTAAAACTAACGAGGTTCTATCCAAGGGGGTTTGATCTAAGGTGGTTTGATGAAACCCTCTTCAATTGGAATCCTTAAAATGAAACTTTTAAAGGCTTAAATCATTATATTTTCTAAAAATATGTGATTTCAGCAAAAATCAGTTCCTCTCAGAAATTGTAAACCAGCTTTGTGGGAACACCCTAAACAATATTGAATTAAGATCGACAATTGAAGGTTTTTGAGAGAACTTAGATTGATCAGGCAACTGGGTTGATTGATTAGAGGACTAGATGTGAGAGATATTTTAACCAATTTAGATTGGTCATTCAACTAGATAGATTGAATATTCAATCTCAGTTGACAAAAAGAGTGTGTGAGTTAAGAGAATTGATGAAGAGTTAACTAAATAGATATTTTATTCAACTAGAAGAAATTATTCGTTACATTTGAGGAGATTGTGCATGAAAATTTAATGAAATAGTTAACTAAATAGATATTTTAGTCAACTAATTTAGAAGAGCTAGTTAAGTTTTTGAGGAAAATTTATTAATTAAATAATTAATTAATATCAAGAGGAATGTGCACATGTGAATTTGACTTCTTTTTTTTAAACAAAAGTGGAAAACCACTATATATCAATATAATAGATATTTTTACATATATATTGGCTCAAAGAGCATACCGGGAGGAAAGAGCCAGCGATAAAACCTCCGATTATAGCCCATAAAAGACAATAATGAACAATATGTTTACAATGAGTAAACTATAATTTACAAACTTGAATAAGCATAGCTATTTGAGACTTACAATTTTTTCATGATCCACTAGATCATAGAAAATACACATTATAAAGACCTGAAAGCTTACTATATCTTACAAATTGTGTAAACCTACAAAAAACCTTCCTTGAATTCATTTTGTTTCACTCCTCCATCTGCATGAGATCAATCAAATTATCATCCTACTCTTCATTGTCCACTCCCTCCAACTGCGAGTTCACAACAATGTTCATGTTTGGAATATGTGCTATGGCTAAACTTCTGTTATTTCCACTCTATGATTGCAGCTAAACCGCATTCTGGCGACCTTCTTGTGCCAGAGAGTGAATAGACCCTAGAATTCTCTGCAATAAAGAAGCTGCATGATAACAATTATGATGAAGTAGAAAATAAGTATAGTGAGATTTTTCCCTGAATAATTCAGTCATATCTCTCCCCAGATGATGAGAGTATCTTGATAGTGCTTTATTTAAGTGTCTGGGGTCTGAGAATTCTAAAGACATTTTTAAAGCATCATAAACATTGACATATGCTTTGTTATGTGGTAAAAAATGTGGAGGAAAGATACCACCCACATAGCCATCACCTCGCGAAAATACATACTTCTGAGCACTGGTAAGAAGAGCCTCATTTTGTAGGAAGATTTCATTTACCATTTTTTCTACAATGACACTTACTAAATCCAAACATTGTAACATATCCATGATGTTAGATAAAAACATGGAGAGAACATTTGATGGAAAAATCAGTCTTCTTGCTCTTGGCTGAAGAACTTCCCTTCCAATGATGCATTTTAAACATCTATAGTCACAAGGGCAGCGAAACTTAAAAACAATTTGTAACTACTGCATATCAAACTTACCAGTAATTGGGGATTCCCAAATTTGCACAGGGAACCACATTCTCAAATTATGTGGGAGATAATCCATAAATCAATCTGTTCAAGACTTTGGATAGCACACAAGTGTGTGCACAATCTTTGGTTAGAGAAAAGTCTGAAATAATAAAACAAACTTCATCCAGCTTGATGGAGCTTAAATGATAATTCAATCCATTTATATAAACGAAAGGAAGCCTTGTTTCTTTCATAATGTCCTTACTATCTTATCAAATTAATTTTGAAAAGACTTCACACACCACTCTAATCGTGGAAAACTTAATTTAATAAATTCACTTAACACCAATTGAAAGGCTGCGTATTATCCTTACTTCCTAGAGTGCCACGATTTATTTTTCCAACCGACCATGTGGTATTTTCCCTGCACTTCAGATGTCTTAAACGTGCCAAAAATGTTTGTTATTCAAAAATGAATACCAATACCTGATAGAATATTTCACAATGGCCACAATAGATACAATTATTACCTTATTCTGGCAACAAATCTTTATGTAGCATCATTCACTTGTAAGCAATTGTTAATCGAAGGATAGATGTACACTACACATACATCATATGCCATCACAATCCTGAATGCACTATAAACAATGAGTGGCATGTAAACCAAAGATTTGACATGGAAAGTACCAAAGATTTGACATGAATTGTACCAGATGATATCAGCAAGCAACATCTCCATCCAAATTTGTATTTGCCAAAAAATACTTCAAAACTTAAAAAATGGTTCAAAATATCTAGAAATAATCCTACACATGAAATTATCAACAACAAATATGCAAGTTAAAAATATGTATCACTTGTAAAGCACAAGTTATATTTTAAACTAGCGCATCCATGGCTGACAATCCCACCTGTAAATTATTAACTATTTTGAATAAAAAATACTTGATCAACAACCATTTTCCTCTCTAGAAATTATTTTTTCCAAAGCAAGCTCAACTTTCCCAAGCTTAACTATATGAACCACTTCCTTTTCAGTTTGATCACAACCTAAATTAGCTAAATAATTTTCGACCAAATTTCCTTCTCTATAATGTGCAATAAATGAAAATGTGTTACTTTTTCTAACAAATTCAAGATTTTCTTTACGATATATGCCAATTTCCAATTTTGGATTTTTTGATCCTTGCAGGCATTGATTAAAATAAGTGAGTCCCCTTCAATCTGTAGGTTTGAAATTTTAAAATCTAGAGGCAATCTTAATCCAATTAATAACACTTGAGCTTCAGCTTCATTATTTGTTCCACATACCAACTTTATGGATTTGGCACATAAAACTAAACCTTTATGATCCCGAATGACTATTCCTGCCCTTAAAATTCCTAGATTGCCTCTTGAAGCTCCATCAAAATTTAACTTAAAGGTTCCCAAAGGAGGTGTTAGCCAAACAACCTTTGATCTATCAATTTTATTAATGTTATGAAGGCTACCTTTGAAAGGAAGTAAAAGAAGAGGCCAAGCATTAAGAATTTTTGAGTCCCACTTTGAAAAAATTGAACCTGTGTGTTTGTTTTTGGCAACATATGCATTGACTAATTCTGAAATTGAATTTTCTAGAGAAATCAAAATATGATCAACACACTATTTTTCCTTCCTAAAAATGTACTTATTCCTTGCCCACCAGATAGACCACAACACAGAAGCAGGGATCACTTCCCAAATGCATGCAAAAAAGGATGTTGAATAAAGTTGGGGCCAGCTAGAAAATAAATCCCATATAGTCTTGGGAAAGGTTGTCTGCAACTTTAATCTTGACAAGACAAAAATACAACAACATTGTGCTATTGGACAAAGAAGAAAAAGATGATTTACATCTTCTAGCACTTGATCACAAAGAACATAATTGAAAGGAACATAAATTTTCAATTTTGACAATTTGTCGCTTGTTAAGATTTTGCTTTGAATTGCTAACCAGGCAAAAAAACCTGCCTTAGGCAAAACTTTTGAATTCCAACAAAAATTATATGCTCTTTGAATAGGATTTTGGGAGACTCCTTTATTTTGGGAGACTCCTTTAGTTAGGGAAAGATACCCTTCTTTGACTTTTCCTGTTAAAAGATCCACATTGTCAAAATATTGATAGACATATAAACCAATTTTTTGGGAAAAATAAGATATTGAAGAATCCAAATTGTAGCTTTTTAATTTCTTATAACCATTCCATGAATCTTCTCAATTTATTAAAGTGATGATGTTGAATGAATTAAATAATTTATTTAATTATTTAATTTGGAAAGGGGAAAGTTGTTTAATTAAATAATTAAAATAATTATTTAATGTAGAAGTTGAAAGATGATTAAATGAAGAGCTAACTAAATAGATTGTTTAGTTAACTAAAAGAAAAAATAGTCCATGTGGAGAAGATAATTAATTTATTTAATTAATTAATATTAAGAGGAATGTGCATGATGAATTGTTTTTCATAAATAAAATATTATTTATTAAAGGGATGATGTTGAATGAATTAAATAATTGAAATAATTATTTAATGTAGAAGTTGAAAGAGAATTAAATGAAGAGTTAACTAAATAGATTATTTAGTTAACTAAAAGAAAAATTAGTCCATGTGGAGAAGATAATTAATTTAATTAATTAATTATTATTATTTAGACTGCAAGAATTAGGTAGCATGAGCCCCTATAAACTGCAATGCACCTGGTAAACTTTTTAATGTGACTAGTGGTGTTGGCGTGACACACCCTCCAGTACCACAAGGGTGGGGGAGACTAGACCTTGTGACCAACCTCTTGCAATAGGAAAGGTTTAGCCAACTGAGCTAGGGCCCCCACCCCAATTAATTAATTAATATTAAGAGGAACGTGCATGATGAATTATTTTTAATAAATAAAAGATTATTTATTGAAGGGATGATGTTGAATGAATTAAATAATTTAATTTAATTATTTAATTTAGAAAAGGTTGGATTAAATAATTGAAATAATTATTTAATGTAGAAGTTGAAAGAGGATTAAATAATATTTAATACTATTTAATTTATGAGGGGGGATTGATTGATTGATTTAATTAATTATTTTTGGAGTTGAACGTGAAAATCAAGTTTGACTTTTGCAAACAAAGTTGCACTAGTTTGATTTGATTTTTGATGATATTTTGAATAGTTTTATTCAAATTTGGAGGGAAAGTGAGTTAATTAAATTATTATGATTTAATAATTTAATCAACTTAGGGGAATAAAGTTAATTTGTGATATAATTTTTTTTGATGTGTAAGAGTTATATATATATTAATTTGTGAAAGAAAAGAAAACAACCATCTACTAAGCAGGAGAAGCCATCGCTTCAACGTCACCCTTAGACAACCAGACTCCATACAACTTTCATAGATACTTCAAACATACTGATAAAATGTTCAAAATTTGCAATTCCATTATCAAAACCAAAAAACCCCAACTCAAACAAACCACTTTCATACTCATCAACTACTATAAACTTCAAAAACCCAAAAAAATTAACAAATTACAAGAACCCATTAAGCTTTGTGAAGGACTTGAATTCTCGGACCCAATCAAAGCCACCAATAAACCAAGCATTTTATTTAGGTACTCCACTACCACAACAACAATCTGATGGCGCATGAGAGCCATCCCGCTCAGGTCCAAGAGAAAAGGATAAAACTTCACTGCCTCGTCGGTCTCCCGTAAGAGCTTCAAATCATTTGGATGCAAGATCCCAGTGCCTAAAATTTATGACTTCAGAACCTCCTCCATGCCACCTACCAAACCCTTCTTGAACAACCTCACCAAAAATTCCTTTGCCTCTTTCTTTAGGACATGACTATCAAGTAGAGAGGCCAAAAAACTTGATGAAATATGTACATTATCCCTCCCATACTCCTTGTACTTGAGATGACTAGTGCTCAAAATCATTTTAACCATTGCAACTGTGAGGGGGTTGTTGTTGAGAAAAATACGCTTTAACCTCTAGTCCTCAATCTCTCAAAATGCCACCTGCCTCGAAGTAACCTTCAAGGAGACTAGAGTGTCTGCTCCAAACCACACCACACCTTCCACTGAGACTTCAATAATAAACTTCCAACGCCTATCCATTGTCACCACAGATGACACCAGAATATGAGTTGAGGCCACCAACCCACCTACCACCGTTAACACAATGACAACCACCAAGAATGAGTTATTTCTTTGTACAAACCATCACCACCATGCATTAATAAAGCCCACACTCGCTTGGAAATTCTTGCATCACATGAGTGAGGAATCATTACCAAGTAAGCAAGTTATCCTTGCTACATAAAATTTGTCTTGTAAATCCTTCATTGTGAACGAAGCCTTCATTAAAGAATGCGCTTGAACTGACATCCTTCAAGGGATGTACACAACTTAAGTGTCCTCTCCACTCCAATTCTCTTCTAGGCCTCCAACCTCCACCTTAGTTTAAACATCCCTACATAGATGCCACTTACTCCAACCCGTTAAAATCCTGCCACCAGCTTAGAGGGTCGCCCTCCCAACCGCCCACATTAATTAGTGATATAATTAAATAATTGGCATTATTTAATTAATCTGGAAGAATAAAGTTAGATTAGGACTATATGAAATAGATGAAATTTATTTAATTTTTTAGAATTTGATGAAAATGTGAATTAATTAAATAATGTATTAATCAATTAATAGCAGAAATTAGGTTTTTAGGATTTTATTAAATAAATGAACTTTATTTAATTGGTGGAAAATAATGAAAAAGTGAATTAATTAAATAATATCGTATTATTCAATTAATAGAGGAAATTAGGGGTTTGCTTGATGTAAATGATGAATATTAGTGTTAAAATGCTAGTTCACAGGCTAGGACAATTTTAGGTGTCTACACTCATGTCTCTTGAAAATTTCTCAACTCAGACAAATGATTCTTAGATATTTTTCTTATTTATGTGATGGTACCTTCATAATTTCTATACTAATACATTTAATTATGTCTTTATTTCTAATAGCTTGAGTTATAATAATGTCCTTGTCCATTGTTAACTAAGGCTAAGACTAGAATTACTCTCTAAGAAGAAAAATTTGGTGTTCATGAGGGACACTTTGGGGATAAAGAATTAGTAAACTCAATAGCTCTTTTGAAAGGGATATTATTGGGAGAATATGCCAGAATACTCCCATGACTTAGTCAACAAGAATGATCAATACCAAAAGCATAATAATATTATCTATGTACCCACATAGAAGTTAAACCTTTTAGCTCCCCTAGCCATCTTTCATCTAGGGTTAGGGTTTTATTGATAAATCTACCTACCATCCTCTAAAATTCATGGCTCCATCATCATAGCTATAGATTATATTAAAAATTTGGTGGCATATGTCTTGATTAAATCCATCAGACTAAGTTCCATTTATAGTTTCTTAATGAACCACATAGTTTCATATTTGGTCTTACCTTCAACCTTTACATTCAATAACAACTTATAATTTAAAAATAAATATGTGAAAAAATTCTTAGAAATTTTGACATCCAACATCAATTCTCCATGTCTTATTATCTATAGTATGGTGGCTAAACTAAAGCTTATAATATGACTATAGAATAAATATTTTGTAAGACTATAAAAACATGAAAGGAATTGGAACTACTTATTACCACCTATACTATAGATTTATTGTACTAGAATTCATCCCCCCACTAATATAACCCCCTAAATAGAATTATTCATTGAAGAAATAGTTCCCCTAGAACTAAATATTACCAATAACAAATATCAAGAACATCACTTCTAAGAGTTAGAGATGACCAATAGAAATTGTTTAAATTATTTAGAGAACCTTCACACTTACCAAAGGTATATCACACAATACTGTAGTGTCAAAAAATATTATCCTTTACATTTTCACACTATGTTTGGGTCCCCTAATTAATTGGACTTAATTAAGCATCTAATTGGCCAAATTATGCATTTAAATACCCAATTAATCTCATTTTCTAAAAGGGAAACTTGTATTAAACAATTTCAAGCATTAATTAAACTTCCTTGAAATTGGTGTGTCCTAGGTTTGGGGCCTAGGACCCCCCCATTAGTTTAGGACCCCAATTTTTAATATTTTTTTGGTAGCATTTTTATGATTTAAATTCAATTTTCAATTGTTAGCCTTTGATGCTTAATTTTCAAAAAATTAGAAAATTACCTATAAATACAAGATCTTTTTATCAATTCAAATCCTAGAGCAAGAAAGAGATTATTCCTAAATCTAAGATTATTGTCAAAGGTGTTCAAGAGTAGATTTCTCAGTCATTTGTTACAACATTCAATATTTCAAGCATCATGTCAAAGTTATCATCATTCATGCATGTTTTTGGAGCTACATTGTGATGTAGGTTTCAAGCATTCAAGTCAAAATTCAAGCATCAAGATTCAATCCATTTCATGCAAGATCAAGACCTTGGAGAGATGTAGTAGATTTCAGTCCTTCAATGGTTTGCATTCAAGGGTTTGGTGAGTTACAACATAGAATTGTTCATTCATCATTCCTTCTATTCATGTTTCATTTCATTTCAAGGTTTAATTACCAAAATGGGGTTTGACCAAGGCAACCCCCATTCACCAAAAAAAATCAAATTTTCCCTCTTGTGTGTGCTGTAGATCTCAGGTTGAAGAAGAACTGAAGATTTATCAAAAGTGAAATTTTGCAAAGTTTTCAAAGTTGTCAACATTGTCGTCAAGATTTGAAAACTCAATAATATAATTTAATTATGAATTTTCAACTATGAAATCCAAATAAATCGAGAGTGAAGACCTAGGAGCAAAGGATTGTAAAAGTAGATTTGGGATCCCTATAGCAAGACCCATTTTCCCTAGGGAAAATCTATCCTAGGGGGACACTCAACATGAGTTTTTGGTGATAGGGCATAAATTCATAACCTTCTCAGATCTACTAGAAATTTCTAGATTATGTCAGATTAAGGTTTTAAATTGATGTTTCAAGTGTTACATTGCACAATTGGTTTTATTTACTATTTTTTAGTTTTTCTCCCAAAAGTGCATTTTAGGCTGATTTACCTTGTCCTCAGTCATAGGTAAAATAGCAAGATATCCATCAAGATTGACTCACCTAAGGGTTGAAAGTCAATCTTGGCTTGGGGAATCTATTTTTCCTAATGGAAGTAGGAATATAGATGCATCATAACCCATTTTTATCATTTCTTATTGGTGAACCTATTTTTCTATGTTTCATTTTGGTAAACCTGATGTACATTGAAAATTCTAAAATTGAAGTCCATTTAAACCCTAGATATAGGATTTGCATTAGTTTGCATCTCATTTAGGGTTGTTAAAATTGCATTAGTTTTCATCTCATTTAGGGTTTTAGGTTTGCATTTTGCATCCTTTAAATCTAAAAAATTCAAAAAAAATGCATGCATATTACATTGATTTATATAGTACTTGCATATTAGTGTATTTTTTAGTCATTCACATTCAAAAATTGAGTCAAAATTGCATTTCAAAAAGTGTCATATTATTCATCATTTTTAATTCATTTCACTTGCATTTAGACAACAAAATATGGAAAATTTAATCACTGAAACCATAGTTTGTAACATGAAATAGGAAACCCTAACACTAAAACTTAGACTCATATTTAAATTTTTACAAACCCTAACTTGGGACCTATTTTCTCTAGTGTGAATCAATCCCTTACAGGTGTTGTTTCAATTTTTTGGGTAGTAATTTGTATCTATTTACTTCATTATGATATGTTGTTAAATCTAGGTTTTGGTTTTAGAAATCAAAAAAATCTATCACTGTTTGCATTAGGTTCAATTGGCCAAATTGAGTGCATTGTTTGAAAAGAAAAATTGGCATTAAAATACATCATTTTTAGGTTTTTGCATAGAATAATCACTAAATTATCTTGTTTTAAATATAAGAATTGTTACATCTTTTTACATACTTTCATTGCACTTCATATTCTAGGGTGTTTGATTGCATTTATCTAGTGCATATTCTCCATTTTGGGTGCACCCAGATTTGGTGAAACTTGTATGATATTCATAACTTGGTGTCCTATTACCAATATTATAGTGAGACATAGTTTGAGACTCATGTCATCTCGTGCTACTACACTCACTGTGGATCTTAAGTTTTGCAACTCTTTCACTCATTGTGTTGATACTAGTCAACCCACTATGGACAATAGATTTGATACCTCATTTCCCATGACCATCCTACCCACACACCAATGTAACTGATTTTGACACAATGGTTGCTAATGTCCCTCAAGAAGAGCTAAAACAAATGGATGAATATTTAGAGAGATTGCAAAATTTTGTGAGTTCTAAATATATTATTGGTACTACAATTCCTTTCATAGGTAACATGAGGAAAATGCTTTATAATGAACAAGGAATAGATATTGTATGTAGTGTAGATCACATTATTGATAAACATATCCCTACAATGGCTAGTTTTTCTCAAACTTTTAGGTTCACTCAAAGTCAAGGTGGAAATCCAATTCCTCCTTCTACAATTATGACCTCTATTCCTACATACACTAATCCAACTATTACAATAACAAAACAAACCACTAGCAATGTTAATACCACCTTAGGTGTTTCCATCGAAAATCCCTTTAGCTTTGTGCATTCAAATCCCATATCTCCTTATCCATCTCCCCTCACAAAATTAAAATTCACTTTCCCTTTGAATACATATACACCCCCACCTTATTCACCTCCATCTCACAACACAACCAATGATCCCATCCTTAACCAACTCTTACAAAATGTTTTATCTCTCCAACAAAAATTTTCCACATTGAACCAAAGTCAAAATGACCAACCTTCACAATATGTCAAAAGAAACCCTTTATCCTTGGAGATATTGAGAGCACAAAATCACAAGGCATAGAGATCCCTAGATTTGAGAAATATGGTGGAAAAGGATACCCTAGTAATCATGGCTCGGCACACATAGCCTTATGTAGATTCCTTTCTTAACCATTTCCAAGTGCACATGGGTACCAAGATGACCTTAGTTGATTTAATGCAATATAAACAAAACAAACATGAGAAGTTCACTTGATTCATAGTAAGATATTAATTGCTTTACTCACAAATCAACATTAATATTCTCAATGCCAATCTTCAAAGAATGTTCAGTGAAAATTTGCAAAAAAATATTCAAGATAATCTTGGGATGATGAAGTTTCCCTCCTTTGCACGCCTGTGCATGGTCCTTCATGAATATCATAATTTGGTTAGTCATTGTGAAGAAAAAAATCCTTCTAACCATTCTCATAAATATGAATTCATTCCCCATAACAATTTCCAACCATTCAAGAAACAAAATAAGGGATTTTTACAACTAAATAAACCTCAAAAAAGTTAACATGTTAACTCCTAAGTGGATGCCATAAAAAATTATAAATCCATATCAATTTGGGGAAAGGAATAGAAAATTAACCCCATTATCTGATACCCTTCACTCCATCATGTTTTAGCTTATAAGTAAGAACTTAGTTACCTTACCTCCTATTAGATCCATTGATACAACTTAGATGATACCTCCAAGCTCTAACTTGAATGCCTTTTACCATTATCACTGACAAAATGGACATGATATAAAATAATGTAACCATCTTAAACATATTGTTTAATAATTCAAAGATTCTAATCACATCCAGATTGGTGGTGTTAATGATCAAGGAAATAAGTTTGTTGCCTCACCCAACCAAAATTTGCAAATCTTTACCAACCCCATGCCAAATCACAATCTCTTTTGTGAGAGCTACTGATGCCAATAATGATGTGATGAATGCTGAAAAAATTGAAGATACAAATAATGACAATATAAATGAGGCAAACTTAGAATGTGTCGTCAACTTCATTGATATGCAACCTCGTAAAGGCCAAACCAAAATACCCCTTGAAATTTTTTTCTCACAAAATGAAATAATTAGACGTACACCCAATGGTCCTCTTTACATCATGAGAAGAATCAACGACAAGCCTACTAATGGGATATTAATTGATCTTGTGTGTTTAGAGAATGTGATCATGGAGGAATTCTTATTTGTGCATGAACTTTATCAAGCTTCTTATGAACAACTGAAAGCATGGATCAAAACACATAATGTTTTTTCTTGCCCTACAATAGGTTTGATCACTCTTCCATTAAAATTTGGACTGAAACAATTGAATGTATCATTCTCCATCATCCCCTCGTCAGACCAATTCCATGTGAAGCTTGGTTATCCATGGCTATGCTCCATGGATGTTGTCTCATCGGTAGTGCATAAATGTTTAAAGTTTTCATTTGATAATGATCTTTACTAGATGCATCATAGTGGCTTTAATCCCATGTCTTCTAGTGATAATTTACCATCAGATTTATTTTGGTCTAAACCTATCGAACCTATTAAGCCTTGTGAGGACTTCTTTTTTAAATCTTATCAAAATTTCAAGGCAAATCACATAGCAGAACTATCCCTTAGTAACATGCCTCAACCCATGATTGAGCCTCCTATCATTGATGAAACCACGCTTGAATCAAAATCCCTTCCAAGTAACCAAGACCAACCCATTCCAAATCCTTCAACTATTTCCTATAAAATACCAAGAGAAAACAATATAAGTACTATTTTCCCTCTCAAGATCAAATGACTTTATAAAGAAAAAGAGAAAGTGGCTGAACAACCTTTGATGGTTCCTTTTTTTCTCCCTTGTAGGAATAAAATAAACCTATGGTTGATAAACCCACTCATAAACAATCACAACTTGAAAATGATACAAAGAGAAATAGAAATGCTAGAGAGCATAGGTGTAGACGGCGTGCTATTGCTTGTAGATTAAAAGAAGAGAATAAAACAAAAAATTAGGATCAAACACCAATTGAAACAAAGCATGGAGATTCTCCACCTTCACCACAAAAACAATAAGAAACTTCTATGGAAATTGTCATTAGGCCTCTTGTTGTGATTAATTTGGATGATGATGATGAGGTTGCTTAAATTTATGAGGAAGTGCATAATGAGATGAATTTATTGTTTTCCCCTTCCATGAGCTTAGATGATAACAATAATGATGATCCTCCTAACAAGAGTAACTCACCACATGTTTAACTTGGTGATGTTCTTAGTACAACACTTATCGTTGTCCCTTTGGATAGTTATTTTCCTTTTGTATATGACGAACAAGATTGGGACGTGGATGACCTATTCTAGGTTGACTCAAATTTTCCATACTAGTATTGTCTTTTTCTTCTCTTTGTGTTCTTTGTGATTGCATGTGTGTAATGTGATCCTTCATATTGTATTGCTTCACATGTCTTTATATGTTTGTGAGTCTACTTTGGATGACCCTTGTCACTCTGTTGGTGCAAGGATACATAGGAAGTGAATCTATTATGACATTCCTCTATTTGTATCTCTATTCTTCTATATTTTATACACATTTATATTTTATCTTGTGTGTTCCTTTTGGGGATGACGCAAGGCATCAAGAAATTCAGGTCTCTTCCATGTTGACCCAAAAGCTTCCATTTGTTCTCTCTCTCTCTCTCTCTCTCTCCCTCTCTCTCTCTATGTGTCATTATTCCTTTGTGCTCGTTGTTCCATGAGTTATTTGCAGAATGATGACAATTCTGAGCTCAATTATATCACTGCAGCATCAAAAAATGTTGACCCTAAATCCATGAATCCCTTATGTGTTATCTTAGGATTGCATATGGGGGCAACCCTACTTTCATGAAGTAGCTCTATTTTGGAAATATATGTTTTACATATGGCTTTTCAAACAAATATATCATGTATTGGAATTTATTGTGTTCTACTTTAAATTAATTTCTCATAGTATGGTGTTTAGCAATTTATTTAAAGTGGGGCACACACATCCCCACTCATTGTTTTCTTCAAAGTGTGGTATTTTTAATTCACATGATGTGTCTTCTTGGTTGTGTAATTTGGTTTGATGTCCTTCAAAATTGTGACCTTTCTTGCTATACGACATTCCTCTTAGTGGTGATGCTATGGATTGAATTCCCTAAGTTGCAAATATTTTATCCTCAACTAGTCCTCTCTTGGAGACTTTAGGCATGATGATACCTAATGTGAGACCTTTCATGAACTAAGAAAAACCCCCTTGAATATTCTATTGCATGTATCAAGGCCACCAAGAATAACACAACTTGTTTTCTAGCGAAGCCATTATGTTTTTCACGGCCACCAAGTATAACACAACTTGCTTGTCAGTGGAGCCTTTTTCATGAGTTCCTAGAGTAACACATCTTGATAGCCTTGTGACCATTTATGTGGTTCTTTATCAAATTTATCATGAGGTATAACTTTGGTATGGTTAGTACAATGGGAGCCTATAGACCTAGCATGACTTCCCATTAGCCACTTTTTGGGGCGCACCCAGTGGACAATGGATTTCACTAGCCTATGTGAGTACATTTTTTATGCATAGTGGACAATGGGTTTCCACTTGTAAATGTTTTTGGACAAACATCTAAGGCTTGATCCATACCTATTAGACAAATAGTCGAGGATTGATCTACCCCTCTTTCTCTTCTCATTAATTTTTGCATTGTATACTTATGTATCTTGTCTTGTTGTTGCATATTTAACATAGGCATGTGTCTTTTTGTGCCTTTGTTGGTTTACCATGAGCTCTTAGATCTTAGGGCCTTGATCATCCTCCTTGACCTTTGTTGTCTTATCTTTCCAATAATTGTACAATTATACCTCTCGTGATGTTTGTTTGACTACTTTAGTGTGAGTTTGAGCATAGGGCTCATCCTCTCACTAAAGTGGGGGCTAAATGTATTATCGAAAAATGTACTTTACATTTTCACACTATGTTTGGGTCCCCTAATTAATTAGAATTAATTAAGCCTCTAATTGGCTTAATTGTGCATTTAAAATCCTAATTAATCTTGTTTTCCAAAATGGAAACTTGTATTAAACAATTGCAATCATTTATTAAATTGCCTTGAAATTGGTGTGTCCTAGGTTTGGGGCCTAGGACCCATTTTCCCAAGGTGAATGGGCCCCCCTTAAGTTTAGGACACCAATTTTTAATATGTTTTTGGTGGAATTTTTATGATTCAAATTCAAATTTCAATTATCGACTTTTGATGTTTAATTTTTGAGAAATTAGAAAATTGCCTATAAATACAAGGTCTTTTTATCAGTTCAAATCTTAGAGCAAGAAAGAGATTATTCCTAAAGCTAATATTATCGTCAAAGGTGTTCAAGAGTAGATTTTTCAGACATTTGTTGCAACATTCAAGATCTCAAGCATCATGTCAAAGTTATCATCATTCATGAATATTTTTGGAGCTAACATTGTGATGTAGGTTTCAAGCATTCAAGTCAAAATTCAAACATCAAGATCAACATCTAATCAAGCCATTTCATGCAAGATCAAGACCTTGAAGAGCTATATTAGATTCCATTCCTTCAAGGGTTTGGTGAGTTGAAACATAAAATTGTTCATTCATCATTTATTCCATTCAAGTTTCATTTCATTTCAAGGTTTAATTACCAAAATGGGGTTTGACCAAGGTAAACCCCTATTCACCGAAAATAAACAATTTTTACCTTTTGTGTGTGTTGCAAATCTTAGGTTGAAGAAGAATTGAAGATTGATCAAAAGTGCAATTTTGAATTTTTTTCAAAGTTGTCAACATTATTGTTAATATTTGGAAACTCAATTACAAAATTTATTTTTGACTTTTCGACTGTGAAATCCAGAGAAACCGGGAGTGCAAACCTAGGAGCAGAGGACTGTAAAACTAGATTTTGCATCCCTATACCAAGATCCATTTTCCCTTGGGAAAATTTGTCCCAAGAGGACGCTCAACATGAGCTTTTGGAGATAGGTGCATAAATTCATAACCTTCTCAGATCTCCTAGAGCTTTCTATATTTTTTTGGATTAAGGTTTTAAATTGATGTTTCAAGTGTTACATTGCACAATTGGGTTTATTTACTATTTTTATTTCTTCTCCCAAAAGTTCATTTCAAGTTTATTTACCCCATCCTTATTCATAAGGAAAACAACAAGATCTCCATCAAGATTGACTCACCTAAGGGTTGAAATTCAATCTTGCCTTAGGGGATCTCTTTTTCCTAATGAAAGTCGAAAGATAGGTACATCATACCCCCTTGTTATAATTTCATATCTATGAACCTATTTTTCTATGTTTCAAATACTATAATAAATATGTGGATGATGAAACGTGAATCAAAAAGAACATCAATGTAAAACTAAAAATCTCGCAATCACACAATGAATTTCAAGATCATGGTTCAAAATATAGAATTTAGATAACAAGCAAAGTTGTCATAGCTAAGATCTCGATTTTCTCCATTTTTGGTTTCTCTTCAAAGTAAAAAACTATGAAAGAACAATAATGATATGATGCAATGATGATGATAAATGTTAAAAGATAAATGATACCTATGCTTGAAAATTATAATGATAAATACTTGATAATACTTGAATGCTTGAATTCTTGATAATAATTGAATTATTGATAGTGATAAGATTGCTAGAGAGATTTTTGATAATAAAAGCGCTAGGGGTTTGAATGAAATGAAAATTTCTTATTTATACGGTTCACCTAATATTTGATAAATGGTGGAGATTAATTAGAAAGATAAATGGATAGGAAAATTCAAGAGACAATAGGACCTGAATTTGAATATTATGGAGGGAAAGTTAAAAGAATTAAATAAATAAACTCATTTAATTCAAAATGATAGTTGGAGAAATAGACAAATATTAATTAATTTATTTTAGAATAAATATGTAATTTAAATAAATTATATTTAATTTATATAAAAGATGAATGCTAGATAATTAAATAATTTTTGAAAATTATTTAATTAATGTAGATATTATAAAAAGATTAATTTGATTATTATGGGTGAAAAGAGAGAAACACTAGCTTAATTAAATAATTAAAAAAATATTTAATTAGATATAGATAGAAGAAATGAAAAGGATAATGATGAAATGATGAGATGAAAATATATTAGTCATTTTTAGGTGCCTACATTTTGCCCCTCTTTGAGACAATGCATTTTATAATATTATTTAAAATAAAAAGATTGATGATATGCCCCAATGAAGCATGAGATGTAGATATGGTTCCTCCTTGAGTGATCAACCAAAAAATGTAATTTTTTGGTTGAGCTCTTGACAAGAAGGATTAGCCAGGTCTGTGATAATTATGATGATACAATGATGATGATAACTCATGCATATATGTAATGATGAATGTTATGATTTTATGATACATTATTATGATGCATACTAACTCTTTTGAATGTAGTGAAATCAATCTCCACCAAGGATCAAATATCAAAATGAAACCTATAAAGAGAAGATGCAACAAAAGATGACATGAGAAGTGAAAATCCATAAGTAAAGAAAAACAAGACACATTGTTGCTTTAAAGAGGAACCTTAGCAATTGGATAATAATTATCATTTATACAACTTGCATACACATAACACACATGAAAAAAACATGCAAAGAAAGAAACTCATTCCATGACCAAAGTTGCTCTAAGCATATTAAGATAGGATTTTATTGAGAAATTGGGATAGAAAAGATAAAACCAAGAAAGAAAAAGAAAAGATACTGAGAAAACAATCAACAACTAACATGTCTCTTGCCAAAAGATAAGCCAAAATTTGATAGATAAGGTTAATTATAGGAAGGATACATATGTTAGGGAATCATATTTTTTTGATAATTCCAATTGTAGGGAAGATAATTTTGTTTAAGGCATGCAAATATTTTGATAGTGATACTAAAAGATAGGAAACAAGCTATGCAAGCCAAATATTTAGCTCAACAGTTGATTTTTTTTCTCATGGTTTTTGCTAAAGCTCAATGTTTTTGAATTTGCATATGATCTCAAGATATAGGAACCTAACCCAATACCTAGGTCAAGGGAAATATTCCACTAGTTAGGTATATGATCACTAATTATGGGATAGATGGGCTGACTATGCTACAATAGGTGGATAGGTGGATGATAGGAAAAGAGATCTCCAAATATTATATTGCAAAAGGAACAAGATAAGGTTTACTAGAGGTATTGCTATTATGGATATGAGATAAAAAAAATGATTCTTTGAATAAAATAATGATGTCTAAAGGACATGGATTGTAAGGATTTGCATTGTATAAAACATACCTAGACAAGGTTTTTCCCCAACTTCACCAAGACCAAAGTACCATGGGTAAGGGGATGGGTTAGATATATGATGAAGGATATGGATAGGATATTCAAGATCAAGATAAGGAAGGAAGGATTTATTTGGATGGAATGAGGGATATGTGATAGAATGCACACCTTATGGGTGGATGAATATTTTGAACGAGTCAATTTGGATTCCCTTTTAGTTCATGTTTATAATGTCTTGTTTTCATAGAGATGGTGGAATATTGTGGAGGAGTAGGATCATGACATGAAAGGATATTTTGATCTTGACATGGGAGGGGATCACTACATGGAGTGAAAGGTATGGGGTCATGATATGAGAGAGGATCATTGGATGAGATGGAAGGTGTTCTTTGATCTTAATTTGGAAGGGAATAGGAAGATAGTGTGGAAAGGATGCATTGTTTTTTATTTGGAGAGGAATCATAGGATGGTATGGAAGTGAAAAGGATACCTTGGTCATGAGGGGACATGGAAGAGATACTTAGCTCATGATATGGAGTGAGATTATGAAGTGGAAGAAGGAATATATCTTGATCTTGAGATGGAAAAGGGGTCATTAAAAAGGATTTGATTAAGAATAGACCCACGAGATGAATGATTAAGAAGGGGATCATTGGATGCTACTTTTCCCTTATGGGTTGCAACTGTGCACTCATGGATTGTAGTTTTTATGGAAGATATTCCTTCTACTCGATCTATGGTGTATTCATATGGAATGAAAGCATAACTAGACACTTTAGGATTACTACATTTATTTGAAGGTTCCCCTTTTTCATGATTAGGGATATGATCTTGTAATATCTTGAGATTGTCATTATTTAAAGGTTGATTGTCTACACCAACATTGCCTTGATCTATAAGGTCTTGGATATGATTTTTCAATTTTAAGTAATTAGATTCTTTATTCCCTTTAATCCCATGGTACTCACAATATTCATTTTCTTTGTACCATGGAGGTTTAATTGCTAGTTCTTGATTTTTTACTTCGAGTAAGATGATAATTTTAGCTTGGATAAAAAAATTCAATGCAGATTTAAGATATTCCCCTAAATGAGTGTATTGCCTTTTAGGAACATTATTTTTCCTAGGTAGTCTTCTACCACCTTGATTTTTTAAAGAATTGTTTGATTCCAATTGTAGGGTAGATTGAACATTTTGAAATGTTTTTGCATCTACGACACCATCATTGACAATGTTCTTTTTTTTGGTCTAAATAATTGGCTTATATTTAGATATTGAAAGGTTATCCTTATGATCTTTCGAATTTTTCACAATACCCTTAGCAATGAGAGATTTTTCAATTTCTATTCCTTTTTCAGTGATCTCATCAAAGGTTCTAGCACATTGAATTCTTAAGTGGAAGACCAATTCAATGTTTAGGTTTTGGGTGAAAATGTGAATAAGTTGCTTTTTAGGAATAGGA
The DNA here is from genome assembly GCA_007115665.2 of Sequoiadendron giganteum. Taxonomy (NCBI): domain Eukaryota; kingdom Viridiplantae; phylum Streptophyta; class Pinopsida; order Cupressales; family Cupressaceae; genus Sequoiadendron; species Sequoiadendron giganteum. The sequence continues at coordinate 440,324,297 of CM021105.1, forward strand.
TAAGGGAATTTTCTTGCCATGTTTGTCCATCTTTGTAAAGACACAAAGGATTCTCCCTTATTTTGTTTTGCATTGAAAAATCAGTCATGAATATTTCATGTTCAATGTTGTATGAGAAATGTGCAATAAATTTGTCTATCAACTCATGAAAGGTATCGATCCCATGAGGTAAATGTGAAAACCACTCAATAGCTTAACCTCCTAGGCTTCTAGGAAAGAGGCACATTAGACATGTATCATTATGGGACACCCCTATACATGCTATGAAAAATTCTCTTATGTGTTATGTTATGTTCCTAATATAATATATTCCTAAGTATATATTATATATTCATAAGTATAAGCACTTGTGGCATGTTTAATCCTAACATAACTAATAGTTAATACACTAATAATCCTTAATTAGGATGAAGGGCTATGTCCCTACATAGTTTAGCCTATAAATAAGGAAGATAACTCTCTCCCATATCATCATATCATACAATATTGAATTCATATATTGTTATCTAATTATTGGAGGTTACCCCTCAAAGTGGTTTGCTATATTTTTTATTTTTTACAAATATTTCCAAGAAATATCATAACAAGTGGTATTAGAGCTATGATTTGGGCCAAATTTTTTGTTTCCACCATAAATTCCAAACAAATTTGAATTGGATCTGATTTTTTTAGGTTTTGAGGTATGTATTAGGTAATATAAAAAAAGACTTTTAAGGTATTTTTTTCTAAATTTTATTGATATTTTAATTTTTTCATTAATTTTCTCTATAAACCAAAATTTTAGGAATTTTTTTTTTAATTTATATTTTTGAAGCTTATGAAAATTAGGTAGGGTTGGTTATTTTTTATTTACTATTGGAAATAAAATAAATCCTTTAATTTAGTGGTCAAAGTTTAGTCAAAATTTTCAATAATTTGTTCTATAGGTTGTAATTTTTGGCATTTTTTGAAATATTATAAAAAATTAGATAGGGTTAGTTCTTTAAAATTTGTTAGAAAATATATTCCTTAATCTAGTGATCTAAGTTTGGTCCAAACTAAAACATCAAATTCTCTTTCACACCAAATACTTTCCTACCTTAATACATCTTAAAATAGAAAATAATTAAAGTGTCATCTTTAGGATTAGAGGATCTTTCTACACATTCAACAGTGTCAGAGAATCAAGGTCGAACACCAGCGTCCAACATGACTCCTTTACCTTCATGGGAAATGGGATACCATTCCATGGAATTCATTATTAGTCTACCTTTGTCTTACATATGCCATGATGCCATTATGGTGATGGTCAACAAGTTAACCAAGGTGGCTCACTTCTCTCTAGTTCATAATACCTACATAGTGCTAGTAGTAGTGAGAGTGTTATTAGATTATGTTTTCAGGTCGCATGGAATCCCTTGTAGGATCATATTGAATAGATAAATTTAATATTCACCTTGGTATTTTGGAGAGCATTACAATAGGCTTTAGGTACTCAACTCAACTTCAATACCACATATCATCTAGAGATAGATGGTCAAATAGAGAGGGTTAATCAGGTATTGGAGGATATGCTACATATGTATGTAATGGACCACCAATCTATATAGGAGTACCTTTACTTAGTTGAGTTTTTTATAACAATGGTCACCACAATTCATTAGGTATAAAACCTTTTTAGGAATTATATGATAGACCATGCAGGACTCCGTTGAGTTGGGATAGGACTAAGGATAGAGTTTTCATTAGACTTGAGTTATTATAGGATATGGAGTGATAGGTGGTTTTGATCATACAACAATTAAAGGAGGATCAAGATCATCAAAATATGTCTACAGATGCCAAGAGGATAGATTGGCCTTTTTTAGTAGGTGATCGAGTATTCCTGAGAGTGTAGATACATAAGAGTCCAATGTGTTATGAGAAGGACTCGAAGGTTGCACCTCATTTTGTAGGTCACTTTGAGATCTTAGAGAGGATAGGACCAATCACTTATCATTTAGCCTTACCACCTAGCTTGTCACGTATCCATGATGTCTTTCATGTTTCTATATTGCAATGTTATGTACATGATACCTATCATTTTTTTGATTGGGTTTCCTTCCAAGTGGAGTCAGACGTACAACTAGAAATGAAGCCCATTTGTATCTTGGCTCAGCGAAAGTTGGCCCTACAAGGATGAGATCTGGACCAATTTAGGGTCCAATAGGACAAATATGATGAGGTTGCTACCACCTAGGAAGGCTCTTCATAGATGAGGACATTGTATCCTCACCTCTTTGAGGACTTCCAAGAGGAATTACAAACCCAAGGGGGAGGATGTGAGACCTACCTTCCAGTATTAGGGATTTATGTGGCATATGTTGATTATTGTGTGATCCTCATGGACATTTTTTTTATTATGGGATATTTATTTATCATGGATTTTTATTTTTGATATACCTTGATGTTATCAAATATACATTATATCCACGTATAATATACTCATCCTCATCGATTATCATTTTATGGAATGAATGTATCCATTGAAATGTTTAATGTTGAAATTTTATTATATTTTGTGCTTTGGTTATGATTACTGATGATGAATTAACCATTGGAATTTAGTGTGCACATTTAGTCCATGACCAGTGGACTTGAGGAAACTTCAACATGACATATTGTGAATTACATATGAAGTTGACCTAACCTATTTGGATATGATAAGGTCTTATGTGTTGTAATTTCTTTTGTGATGTGGATTTTATTGTAATGTGCAAGTATGTTGTCTTGGGTAGTGTTCGGTGCTATGTCTTGTGTAAGTTTTGTAAGTGAGTGTCATGAAATGATAATAAGTTTTTTTGTGTTGAATTTAATAGTATTTTAAACCCATGGTTTAAAGTTGACTTAGCATATCAAAATTATGTTGTTAATGATTTTTCATGGTCCTAAGTCATAGGGATTGGACTTAGGGTGATTTTTGTGGACTTAAAGTTTATTTTTCATGACTTATGAACCATTGTTTGGAGCCATTTTGGATTGTGACGAGATTCAAATTGAATTGGTCAAGTAGCTTTCAAGCATGCCTAATAAACTTTCACAACAAAAGTGTGCAAGGTTGAGGTAGTGGAAAATGGAAGATCAATTATGGAGGTGCCATTTTTCACCTTCACAATTGAAGATGAAAGGATTAGGGATCCATGTTTGAGTTTTATTTTGGGAGAAAATTATCTGGGGATTCATTCATCCATTCTTGTTGGTTTTTGGCTATCAACTTTGGGAAGTGAGAGTATAGTTTGAAAGGGTGTTGTGTGAATAAAAGCTTGGAGAATTTTTTTTGGAATTCTTCTCTGACTTGTTTCCAAATTGAAGGTTAACCAGGGTGGCGCTTCTATCTTATGTTATATTATGAAAAGTATGTGAGAATGTACTTTTGGTGAAGAAATAATACTTTCTTTTGTTGTTTATGTTGTGTGTTGTGTGGTCTTGTGTGATAAAAGTAATTCTTCCATATTTTGGAGATTATGCTTCTTGTGTGGAGTTGATTAAGTGAGATGTCCTTGACCTAGGAGAAAAATTGAAGAGTAAGAGTACCCATAGTTGTTCATGTTCATGGTGTTATGTTAAATTTTGGGAGTGTGAAGAGCAGGTTACGGAAGTTAAAATGTAGATGAGTTGCATGTGATGGGTTTGTATGAATTTAAGTGGTTGATTATAAAAGAAAATATCTAATTATGACCCCTCAAGTTGATGTCCTTTCTCCCCCTCTAAGAGGTTCTTAGAGAAGAACCCTTGTGTTGTGTTGTTTGTGATGTTGAATAAACTATGTGTGACTACCTTACTATGAGTTTTTTGTATGAATGTGTGTTGGCTATTATCATGTGTTTACTTGTAAATGTGTAAAATGTGAAAGTTGAATCTGTCATAAATGAGTTTTATATTGTGAAAATCTCCTTGTCATCTTGAGTTTCCCCAAGCTTGGGTGTGGACTGTTATAGTCCTAGGTTGGGATGTGAATTCCCACTAGTTTATGGAGAAATGTTGTGTTGTTGTGTGTGAAAAATTTTAATAGAGAAGAGGGCCTATATGTGGAGAGATTGTTGATACATAAACCTGTTACTGTCACTCTCTATGTTGTAGTTGAATATGGATGTGAATTTAGGCTATGATAAGTGTAACTGCAATACAAAGGATGTAATTTCTTGTTATATTTGACTACCTTTTTTGTATGCAAAGTTTCATTGAAAGAAAAGGAGATAAAAAATAGAGTAGGGTATTATAGTAAAATATCTATATAGATTTTAGTTGTTTACTCTCTCAAAATAAAAAAATTTTGTAGTGATTATTGTAAATAGATACTCTAGATATACTCTTGTGTATGAAATTTTTAGAATATTGGTATTTGAATTAGACTGCAGTGTGCATCTTCAAGTGAAACCTCCACTGGAGCTATAAATAAGCACCTATAAAGAAAATAAAGGAGACTATGTTAATATTTCCATGTTTCAACTATTGTTGCAAATGTGAGTTCAAAACAAAAGAAAACAAATTGTGATTTAAATGTAAATTTTTTATTGTTGTTATAAAAAAAATAGAGTTGTGATTTATATGTAATCTTTTATTGTTGTTAAAAAAATTTTGAAATACCTTCACATATCTTCTTAAGAAGGAAGTTTCATACAATAGTCATAGAGGTATATTAGACATATGTAGGATTTTTTAATATGTAGCATTATGGTAATGATTAAAATCTATTGTTATCAAACTCATATATTTTCTCTCCTCCCTTTGTTCAGTAAACAAAACCAAGAATTTCATTTTCATCTATTTACTGAAATCTAGAAATGAAATGGCTCCCTTAGAGACCAAACCCTTCTTCCTCCTTTCATACTGACTGGTATTTGATAATGAATTTATTTTAAAAACAAGAAATAAAAAAAAATTGTATTAATGTATGGCAGTGGAGGGGGTTGTTTCCTATGAAGGCAATCAATCCCCCTCTCCTAAAGGGGTGAAACCCCATTAAAGGAGTCATGACTCCTTGAGGACGTCACAACCTCCTCTATGGGGTCAAATCCTATTAGGGATTATAGGTAGAATACTACCAATTAAATATAAATAACAAAGATAAAAAAGAGGAATTTAAATACATAGAATTTATTAACAACAAGAAGACAACACCAATTTTAACGTGGTTCACCCAAATGTTGGGATACATCCATAAACTAGAGTCTGATTTATTATTAATCTTCCAGAAAATAATATTACAATAGTTTGCAACAATTTCTACAACTTGTATCAATCAAATTAAATTGATATGCACTGCCATGTTACTTGTGCATAGTGCTTCATGCACCCTTTACAACAACCTACAAATTATTGTTACTACCCACACATTGTCTTTCATGACCTATACAAAATATATCACACTATTACTCGCAGCAACAACTGAAACTAATTTTCATGTGCCTTTTCACATCCCCATGTGCCTTGTTGATTGTCTAATTTGTGTCTCTTGATTTCCCACATGCAATTGTTCAAATTCGAGAATTTTGCTAACTATTTTCCAACTGATACAATTATATTTTCTAATACAAACTGGTAATGAATTGCTTATTAAAATATTGATCCATTTTTGCATTCCCCCATTAAATAATTTAGTGGGAAAATGTGATGAAAAAGGTGGGGAAAATTAAAGCACAAGTCTAATCGGGCTCCACAATACAACAATCTCCCACTTGGAGACTAATCATAAAATTGTTGCCCCTATAACTCCCATTGGAAATCAATACCCTAGACCATGTTGTTCCATTTTATTTTCAATCTTGAAGACCAACTAAACCTAAAGAGGAGCTCAACTTCTCCCTTGTCACTACCTTTTTCAACATATCCATTGGATTGCCATCTATATGTATCTTTTCCAGCTTCACCTATCCATCCTCCAACACTAACTAAATAAAATGATACCTCAACTATATTTGTTTTTTTTTTTAGTGCAAGAAAAAATTCTTTGCAAGATGTATAACACTCTGGTTATCTGTAAATAAGTAGCTTTCAACATGTTGTTTGTTCAATTCTTCCATGAAAAAATTGTGGCCATATCATCTCTTTGCTTGCCTCTGTTGTAACTACGTACTCTACCTCCATGGTAGATAAAGTAACAATATTTTGCAACCTTGAGATCCAACTCATTGTTGTCCCACCTACAGTAAACACATAACCTATAGTACTTTTCCTGGTATCAATATCCCTTTCCAAATCTGAGTCAGCATGGCCTTTTAAATCAGTATTAGAGCCCCCAAAAAATAAATGTTTGTTGGATGTACCTCTCAAATATCTAAGAATACATTTTACCATATTCTAATGCTCCAATCTAGGATTACTTATATACTTTCTAACAACTCCTATGGCATTTGCAATATCTAATCTTGTGCATACCATGGTGTACATTAAATTTCCTATAGCTAAAGCATATGGTACCTTGGACATTTTTTCCCCCTCTTATGTCTTTGGATAGTCAATTTGAAGTGACTAGGAAAAGGTGTGTTGAAATATTTTTCATTCTCCATGTGAAATTCTACAATACCTTTTCAACATAGTCAACCTGAGATAGAAATATTTTTTTTGCTTATCTCTAATAATTCTCATACCAAGGATTTGTCTTTCTACCCCTAAATCATTCATAGCAAATTATTGTTTTAACTATTATTTTAACTCCCTTATGTGATCCATGTTAGACCCCACTACAAGCATATCATCAACATATAAACATAAAATAATATAGCTACCATTAACCAACCTCTTAAAATAAACACAATGGTCAGAATTACATCGGTTGTAGCCTTGCTCAGCCATAAAACTATCAAATTTACTATACCATTTCTGATGTGCTTGCTTCAAGCCATACAAACTCTTTTTCAATTTGCACACTAATTTCTCCTTACCTTTGACCTCAAATCCTTATGGTTGTTCCACATATATTTCCTCCTCCAAATCACCATGGAAAAAGGCAGTTTTAACATCTAGCTAATCCAAATGCAAATATTCAACAACCACAATACTTAAAATATTACGAATAGAAATCATTTTAACAACCGGAGAAAAGATTTCATCAAAAATAATTCCCTTTTCTGTGTAAATCCCTTTACAAATAACCTGGATTTAAATATTTTCTTACCTTCATCTTCCTCTTTCAACCTATAACCCATTTATTTGGTAAAGCCCTTTTACCTATAGGAAACTTTCATAATTCCCAAGTCCAATTTTTTTGCAAGGAGTCCATTTCTTCTTCCATTCCACACTCCCACTAAACCTTTGTATCCATCTACATAGCTTCATCATACCCTTTTGGTTAACCAACATTAGTTAATAAAATAGAATGCAAAGAGGGAGAATTTTTTCGGGAGGTCTACTTATCCTTGATGATTATCTTTCATTGCAATTTGTGGTATTTGTTGTTGTTTCTGTTTTGGAGAATAAGGATCCACTGGAACACCATTGTCCAAAGTATCATCCAATACTACATAATCATTTTATTTCTTCTCATGCTACTGCAACTAATCTTTGTACATCACCTTCTCATTGAATACAACATCCCCACTTCTCACAATTTTTAGATTTTCAAAATCCCAAATCCTATAACCAAATTCATCAATGCCATATCCAATGAAGATATAATTTTTTTATTTTTATTTTGAATCAGTTCTATTTTCAAAATCTACACGTGCAAACACTTCACAACAAAAGGTTTTGAGAAAAGAATAACTTTCCTCTTTACCTGTCCATGCTTCCTTTGGAATACCAGAACCCAAAAGATTAGAGGGACCTCCAGTAATCAAATAAACAGTAGTGTTTATAGCCTCAACCCACATATTTAAAGGTAGCCCTACATGCAATCTCATAGTTTGTGCATGCTCCATTATTGTCCTATTCATGCACCCAGCCACTCCATTTTTCTATGGAATCCTTAGAACCATTTTTTTCCTACGAATTCCATTAGAAGAAAAATAATCTTCAAACTCTTTGTTTTAATACTCACCACCATTATTAGATCTGAAACATTTTAATCGTTTACCTATCTCATTCTCAACCAAGCTTTTTTAAAATTTAAAAGTTTCAAATACATCAAATTTTTGCCTAAGGAAATAATCCCAAACCTTCCTAGTTGCATCATCAATAAAAGTAACATAATATCGAGAGGCACCGAGAGAAGATACCGGAGTTGGTCCTCTTCAAATTATGCTATGTGTCTCTTCCTTCAGTATTACACTCTATATAAGTGTGTGTGCTTGAGCTATTGAATTCTATTAATGAGCATGTTTGGGCCTTTAAATGTTACAAGTGGGTGTATTTGGACCTTTCAATTTTATGAGTTTGTGTATTTGAAGCTTTGAATTTTACAAGTGGTTGTGCTTGAGCAATTTAGTTCCATAATAAGGTCTATTTGAGATATTGAATTCTATAAATGGGTATTGCCTTAATCTTTGAAAGTTATAAGTGGGTTTGCTTGATCCATTGAATTCTATAAGCGGGTGTCTCTCAATTTCAGATTTGTAAGTGGGAATTCTTGAGTTATTGGATTATTTAAGTGGGATTTCCTTTATGATTGAATTTTGTGACCTCATTGCCAAGAAGCATTTTGTCAAATTAGTCTCTCAAGATCATTTAGAATTGAATCAATTTAATCTCTATAGATTTTTTTTCTTTTTATATAATAAAACATATCGTCATTCTAACAATTAAACTACAACCCATTATTTTAATAGAAAATTTGAAAGCTAAATAGAATGTAAAAAGCACACACTAGAAAATGTGTCTTTGTAGTTAAAATATAACATGGTACTTTCCACTATTTTACCCCTTTTGACTTCATAAATTGAAAGTCTACAATCTTCAAGTTTACCTGTTAGTGTTTCATTTTGGGTTTGCATTCTTTCTCCTTAATAAATACCTAAAGTAGGATTATATATTCGTAATCGTGTCCATGAAAATTACTAGCTCAATTGTGTTCTTTTTCATCTATGTTAGAAGTAATTAGTATTCTTTCTATAGAAGGGGGGTTGTGTTAATCTAAAATTCAGAGATTCACGCACTTAGGCAGGAAAAAATGTTATCTTGGTTATGTGATGCTAGATTCATATTGTAGTTGTTTACATGACTAATATTTCAAGATACTCATGAATTAAGGCCATATCTATTTATTGGATGATGGTGAAATTCATGTGATTTATTGTTGCTTGGTATTTGATTCTAAAGAAATAATATTGAAAGAAACTCACTAAATTTGTTTCATTTATGTGCTTTATTTTATTTTCTTAGAATATATGATAACCTACCACAAACTTTTCTAAATTGTAAATTGAAGCCACTAGAAAGAACTAGATGTAACATTGATGAGGATTGGACTATTGTTACTATGCATATAAAATTTCTAGGGTTGTAGGAATTTCAAATTAGCTATTAAAAACTTCCTTGACCATGATGTTAATTAACCATATTTGTTACATTTGAGAGGATTTTATGAAAGATATAGTGATGAGGTTTAAATCTGGTAAATGCATTGCTTAATGATAAGTTTCTTAATTTAGTTTTATGATTTTTTTATACACAGTTGAAGTTAAATATATAAACTTAATCAAGAGAAATTAGAATTATGCTTTTAGGATGTTATTAAGTGTTTAGGAAGATTAAAAGAATATAAATTCAAAATATGACAACTTCTTTATATATTAAATTCATTGTATATTCAACCTTCTCCCCTTATCATTTTATTCTCATTATATAATGATATATTTATACTTCCTAGTTCCAATCCACAAAGTATGATTCTATGTTGTTATTGTTGAATAGGACAACTGAGAGGGGGGTGAATTAGTTGTACCAAATTAAACCTTTAATCCTTCCACCAGAAATTAGATCAATCATAAATCCTTTAAACTAATTAAACAATAAGTGCAAGGACATAAAATAAATCATCACACATGCACAATAACACTAGATTTACATGGAAAACCCAATGAAGGAAAAACCATGGTGAGGATTAACTCACACTATAAAGAATATCGAAACCGATTACAAAGGCTCATTGCTAGAAAGAGGCTCACTGCCAAAACAACAAGGATTTGCTGTCTAAATCAGGAATCATTGTCCAACAAGGCTAACCACCTAAAGTTCTCACTTCCAAATAGATACAAAGAAGATAGAAGAGATATGTTACATAGAGAAGATGGTCTCAATGCAATAAATATTTCCACCACAACTCACTCAACCACTTGCAGATATGCATGAATGATAGAGTACACCTTTAGCTCATTGCTTCAAGAAACTCAACATTTAGATTCTGCATTGATCTACAATACTCACATCACATGCATACTGATTCACATATATCTTCTCTTTTCCTTCACATCACTTTTTATTCCACTTTCACCAATATCTCTTCACAGTATATATACCATCTTCAATTCAAAGTCAATCATCCATCTTATAAATTCAAATTAGGTCGGTGCCATAACATTCTAGGGTGGAATTAGAATGAGGGTGACCCAAACATACGCTTCTACACACTTCCATTAATATTCAAAAGTAGTGTTTAAACACAAGGTGGACCAAACTAGTGTAAAACACAATCAATTAAGCACACACAACCTTAACATAATCCAATCCTTCCAGATGATAGAATTATCTTCAATACACTCATATCAGCTTAACTTCATAACTACAAGTCATAAGACTTGAACAAGAAGAAATCCAAACCAACAATATTTCTCTCAGACCTCAACCAGAAACACAAAGTAACATAGTTCACAACTGGTGAACATAACTCACACCGTACAATGAATTAGAAGCTATAAATTTTGATATAACAACTTCCAACAACCATGAAAAGCATATATGAATCACACAAACATTGGATCAATTCTCAGATCAAAACTCGAAGAAGACACTGAACACCTACAACCTTTTCCTTTACAATTTTCTCAATATCCTCAACATATACAGTCAATAACCTGCATCAATGATATTAATGACAACAAAAAATAGTTGATAACGAGTTAACTAGTTGACATCAATGGCAACACCTTAATTATTGCAACACCTTATTCATACTTACAATAGTTATGTTGTTAACTATCATTTTGAGTAAGCTAATGAGTTGTATTGCAGAGAAAATTTCTCACCTGTGTTTGAGTTTCTTGCAAAATGATTTCTAGGTTTTATTCCTCATTCTTTCCCCATTCCAAAATATATTAACTTTCAATTTATTTCAAAGGGGGTGAGATTTGTGTGTGTTTTAGTATCATCCCTTTTACTGCAAGTTTATAGGAATCTAGTAAGTTAAATTCAAGTCAAAATGGCTTATAATTGGTTGGGTTATTTGAATTATTTTTTTGGGGGTTTTTTCATTTGCTCATCCTTAATGAGGAACATGAGAGATATGAGCATTTTAAAAATTCTCATTTTTGTTGCAACCAACAAGCTGAAAATTTTAAAGTGATTATATGTTTGAATTATTGTCAAAAAATTTATGAGAGTTGAACCTAAATGGGGTACATTATTATTGGCCATCAAAGTATGTGCTAATTTAAGTCCAAGTTGTCGAACTATGAAGCCTCTCATTTCATTATGTAGGCAAGGCCATTGAATGAATGAACCCCCGAGGTATAGGTCTAGCCCTTATGTCCTATTTTTTTGTAACTATTTTATAGTTATTCTTAATATGTGTACTTTGGAATCAGACTTTTGTGAATTAATCAAGTGTTTGTGATCAAATTTAGAATTTGTGTTGTGTCCTTAGCTATGTTTTGCTTGTAAATTTTTGGGCACGACAACATTATTATTTTTAATATTATGATATCTCAATTTTCTTCTAGGATTGGTATCGCACAATGCACTTATGCACTTGAACTTCTTTGAGTTCCAAATGATCAATTTCAAGGCTACTCTAATTTCCTTTCTTTTTGGATTCAATATTCATGCATAATGTTATTTACTATTAGCTGTGTTGGTGATCTAAGTTTAAGGTCCCAAATCCTTAAGGTTAGATAGTCTCATGGGTGTCAAACCTATGAAGAATACCATAAAATACATCTTTATGTGTGAAAATTAAGAAACAATTACTAAGGTGGGTAATACTTCTTTTAATTTTGGCTCTAATAAATCAAGGGGGGTTTCCCTAAGGTGATACAATAAATATTACCATACAATCAAAATACTCACCTTGACACAAATGATACCCATTGCATAGTGCACCCCTATTTTGGTTATCACTTTGTGACTATATGATGGTTTTGGGAACTAAAAAATATGAATCTTATTAAATAAAATGATATTCTATATGATTTTCTAAGAATTTGTTTTATAATAACCTATTATGTTGTTATATACATTCAAACGTGGAAATAAAAACACACTAGAATAGATAAAAATAAAAATATGTTTATATTAATTTATTTGGAGTGTGTTGGGATAATGCTAGGGTGATGGAGCCAATAGTAGATTGGTTTCTTCATCGAATTGGGAAACATAGTCTCTAACTTCTTACAAAATATGTAATAACTAAAATTAAATGTGATAAATTAATTAAGATACCACAAAGGACTATGCCTTTCAAAATTCATAGGAAAACTAGACTCTGGACATAAATTTTTAAAAATAATAAATGGTTATAGAATATTAAATTATTCTACTTAGTAATCCATCAACATACCCATATATTTCCTTTACTATGGTGAAAAAGATACCTTAAAATGCTTTACAATGATTTTATAATTGTATGTATTTCCAACTAAACAAAAAAATATAGAAATGTATAGCATACAGAAGAAGACACTCAACTAAGGTCAATTATAGATTTAATCATTCAATATAAAAATATAAATATTACTAAATTATGCTAGACCTTCAACTACTCCCATATAATTCAATACTTCTAAATGAAGCCCAAAACCTATCTTCACATAGTTGGGCTCCTACCCTAAAATATGACATTGTAGCAATTTTAAAATGAAATACATATATTCACTCCCTCCAAAATGAATTCCCAAGATGTCGAGGAGATCTAATGAATTAATTCAAGTAAAGAATAAGAAGACTTGTAGTAATAGAAAGTAGGTGGGAGTGGGAGGATAGAAATCATGTCATTTCATTTGGTTCTCAATATCATTTGAATAAATATTAAATACTATCCATTTAAAATTATTAAGCACCCTCGACCCTTTACACTTGTGAAATATTTGTCCTTTAATTTATCAATCCATAAGATGGTTTTGTATTAATATTTTAGGATCTCCAAAAGATGCAAGGTCACTCACTATATATCATTTTTTTGCTCTTGGATATTGTCAAACTTCACTATTTTTTGATACTTGGGATGATAGTACAAAGTACTTTGAAACTTTGACTGAAACCATCATTTCCTTCATATATAAAAATATTTATAACACATCAGAATTGGAGGGGAGCATATCCCTCTTTGAAATTATGATGAATACACTATGCACTCTCTTATGCATTGGTTTTCTCTTCATTTATCTGAACTTGGGATGAGAGAAAGAATTAATCTAACATTCCAATAAACACAACTACAATACAAAATTGTATATCTCAAGACTTCACCAAAAGATATAACTATGTTTAAAATTCCAACCATTAAAGCAATTGGCCCATATAAAACTTAAACCCCTTTATAATTGTGGAGGATTATATGTTAGATCATAAAGGAGAGGTAAAGGAATTGGGGAATCAGGGAATCAAGATGGGGTTTAACTTGGTACCAAGCAAGGAAATGACTAAAATTATAACTCTAAAAATGTGATATAGAGACACAATATAGTTTTATACTTTTAGTGATTAATAGAAAGGGGTGACCAATTAAGGGAAGGTGAAAATTTTGACTCCACAAGACAGATTTTTTTGGTTTAAGGGATCAAATTTTGAGGAGTGGAGAGGAAAGAGAATGAGTACCAAAGGATGTAATGGATGAGGAATTTTAAAATTCTAATGGATACAAAGGAATTAGGATTTTAATTGAATTTTAGGCTTCAAGGCGTGGGAATGCCAAATGAATGATACCGAGGGATGGGAAACTACGAAAATCCAACTAAATAGAATTTATATTAAATTTTAACAAGGAGTTTTCAGGATAGGTAGGGAAGGTATGCAGGTATAGACAACCTTGAAAGTATGAAAGGTTGAAAAAAACATAAAACACCAAGGAGAACACCAGAAACAACCTAGACTTAAATTCTTTATGGGTTTTTGCATCTTTGGACACTTAGGGGACTCATTTAGGATGTCTCAAATCAATTATCAACATGTATTGTGTAAGTCCAAATAAACAACCTTTGGAGGAAATTAAAGGAAAGATGATACACCTAAAAAATGGGGTGCCAATATGTTGATGCTACTTTGTATTGATAACGTGTTAGCAACCTCATATGCCTAGCTCACACATGAACCAATATTTCATATTCAATTGGAATGGTCTCTTATTTTATGTAGGAGTTCCATGAGATACATTAAAAGGTAGCTAAACAAATTATCCACTAAATACAAGTTACTCACAATTTTTTGGATTTATTATGCAATAGATAATAATATTGACTTAATCCTACCTATAATACTTGAAATCATGACACATTGAATTGGATATATATACCCATCCAACATAATAATTCTAGAGCCAAATAATAGGATCATTTGGATTGGAATTACCATGATGGTTTTCTATGAGTAATTATAAGGGTCCTAAGTCTAATTTAGGATATATTATCACTTGGTAAGGTCTTATACATTTCTCAAGAAATAAGCATCATGTTATTGATTTAATATTACCTATTATTGAGTATTGGGGGTTGTGAATGTTACCACTAAGTCCATTTGGTTTAAATATATATTCTCATTGAGTGTGGTATCCAAATCAATTAGCCACCTATCATTTTTTGTGATAATTAAAGTGCATGGAATTTATTCCACCATCAATATGTATGTGTGAAATGTGCTTCAAAGTGAATAATTTAACTATTAAAATAAAACAACTAAACACTCATGTATTAGGCAAGAGAAGACCAAACCAACATATAATTTACCAAAACCCAACTATTTTGATCTCTTTGTTGTGTATATTTTCTCATAATTGTTGAGTTAATGTATGCTCACTCATAATTCCATTAGAGTAACAACACTCCAATTAAAAGGTGAGTTTTCCTTTAAAAATGGATAAGTATTGAGATATATAGGTTTTGAGGGAAGCAGATGAATGGTTGAGATTGGATTATGAGATCAAGGGTGGAGATGAGAGATTATCTCTCAAGCCATGAGACTATTCCAAGTGGCACAATGTGAGGACTTGAGAGGATGAGTAGTAACTTGAGGGTAATATGAAAGATATTCCATAAAATCATTCCTTATCATCACACTCCAAGAGGAAAAGCAAATAATGTTTTAATTCCCTTTTATGAAAAAGAGGTGTGGGAAAAAGAATTAAAATTTTCTTTTGAATCCTTTTGGAAGAAAGACCCATGTGGGGATCTTTTTCAAACAATACAAATTTAATGTGGAGAATACATGGTGGGTGAAGGGGAGATTTGACCCCACTTGATCAAGGATCAATGTGTGAACACCATTAGGGTACATATTAGGTAGTGATTAAGGGGATAATAGGAAATGTTGAAGGATGTGACACTTGAGGGAGAAACTAAATAAATAAAATTTATATATTTAATTTATTTGGAGAGAATGGGATGGGAGAAAAGGTTGGGTAAATAATTAAATTAATTATTTACTTTAGTATTTTGACATAAGAAGAGTGGGATAATTGGGTTTGGCTACTAGGATAAATAGGAAATATTAAATTAAAGAAATAGGAAATTATTTAATTAATATAAGGTATCAAGAATAAAATAATTAGGGATGAATTGATCTATAATTTTAGGTTTCTACATTTTATCCTCTTTGAAATAGTGCTAGAATAATTTTATTTCAAAGAAAAAAATATAGCCCACACAAAAAAGGATGTGAGAGAAATAGATGCCTTGGTGCAGATAGGGTGGAAGAAAATATCTAGGATGGTGATGCCCACTTGAGAAAGTATATGTGACAATAGGGGCTTGAATAGCCTCTTGAAAGAAGAAAAGGGTTGGGAAATTGGATAGATTAAAAATAAATAAGGATGGACGAAAGAGAAATAGAGTGAAACAAAATTAATATTAAGAAATGGGAGGAAGAAAGGTGAATAGGAGGGTAAATAACTAATACATCATGGGTAAATTACTATTCATTTTTACCCTAGTAAATAGTGAATTGGTGAGGAGAGAAAAAGAAGAGTACAAAAAAGATGGCCAATATGTCAAACATGGAGCACTAAGCAGACCAAGTGAGGGGTCAAGTATTGAGAGTAGGAATAGGAACTCAAGTACATAAGTCAAAAGTTGGGTTGGGGTAGCTTCATGTGTATTTAATGTTAGGTATAAAAATATGTGGTATATTCACCAATCATAAATTTGTGAATCCACCATCGATGATGTGAATGCATGAATTTATAGGTGAATGCAAAGTGCTTGAGTGAATCCATCACAAAAAATGGTGTGAATGCACATTAGAGAGGTGAATTCGCCAATGAATAGGTAAATTCACTAGAGATAATTTGAATAGGTTTAGGGTAGAAGAATCCACCATTAGGCTATGTGAATATTCTTGAAAAATGGTAAATGCACTAGGATAAGAGTGAATATGCTCTATTTTTTGGTAAATCCATTGAAATGGAAAATTCAAAAATAGGCGAAAGTTCTCTATGTAGGAGTGAATTTTCCGAAGGGAAAATGGGTGGGAAAAATGAAAAACCATTATATGTAGAAGTGAATCCATCAAGGATAGATAGGGGGAATAGGGGATTAATATATGAATAAAATTAGAATAAAATGGAAAGAATAATGGAGTGGTTTGGATATGTAGGTGAGGATACCTCATCTAGTTATGTGGGAGAGGAGATCAATGGTGTTGAACCTATGAGAGATGTTTTAGGATGTGGATTGGGAGGTGGTATGAGAGTGTGGCTTGTACTACATAGCACATATGTCAATGATCAAATCACACTGATCCATGTTGACTAAACTAGTAGAGAGTTGGCATAGTGAGACTAGTGCTTTCCATCTCTTGATAGGGGAGATGACAGTCACATTGGAATATGTGTGGAGGATCTTATAGGCTCTGATTACAGGGAAAATAGTATACAACTCAAATTTAGTAGTGGACATAGTGTTTTAGTGGTTGTTTGAGATGAAATATGTGCCTTTATTGGGGAGGCAACTAGATTTAGATGGTTATAAGGAGGTAGTGTTAGGGATGGCCTTATCTAGGCAGTGTTAGTGAGTAGTGTACTACTCCTCAACAAGAGTGGGAGATTCTTTACACTAACATTGGGAGAGCATGTAGCTAATATGGTTGAGCACTAACGATGATTCATATGGGGTGCATGCATGTTGTTTCACTTATACAATGATTTGTTTATTATATATTATAGTTAAGGGAGGAGCATGAGTTGTGTCACACTTTTGTTTATATAGGTGTGGGAGCACATTGTAGTGGCTTTACCCTTTAAAAAAAATATTTATAGGGATTCTAAGGACCTTATTATGTATATTTGGGGTGGGTAATTTCACTATCAGGGGATATCTAGAGTACACCACTAGTAATGAGTATAGGATGATCTAGATGATGGTGACATCATATGGAGGCCCTAGAGATAATATGGGTTATGGTAGGAGGACCGATGAATGGATCGCTATATTATTACACCTTGCTTTATTATTGGTAAATATACATAACTAATTGAGAGGTATAGACTGAATAGGGTGACTTGACAGTTCAATAACATGCATGATATCATACTCAATGCTCATGTATTTGTACAATTGGAAAGAGAGATGGAATAGTGGTGGTTTTATATTGATAGAAAAATAATAGTAGGTGATTGGTGACATATGAAGAAATTAGTATGGGACATGTACGATAGGGTTGATAATGCAAGGATGAAATCTACATACATAGAATGGTGGGAGAGACATAGGCTAGTGCATATGACATAGCCATAAAGGGAGGAAATAGTGGGTTAGATATGAGCCATTGTTTAGGAGGCGTAGAGGAGGGGGAGAGCAAGGGGGAGGGGATTCATTGTAGCATGAGGTAGTATGAATGGAGGGAGGGAGAGGGGGATAGGATAGGAGGAGATAGTTAAGGAGGAGGTGATGAGTAGTAAAATCAATAGTGACTCCTCTAGTTTGTTGGAGTGAAATGATATGTAGGTGGATATAGGTGGCTAGAGGTCACCAAGAGGAGGGGGATGTAGGTATAAAGTAGGTGCAGAGACATGTACAAGGTGGATTTGGGGGAGATGACATGAGAGATAATAGGGTAGAGCTATAAGAGTGATTGGAACAAGCCCTTATCTGATTGGATGTATTAAAACAAAGGGTTGGCACCTTGCAAGTAGATTTAGATGTGGTGACCGTGGAGAGAGACAAACTTAGGCTAACTCATGATGCCTAGGATTTAGAAAGAGCAACATTAGTAGAAAAGATCAGTAGGTTAAGGTAGGAGCAATAAATGGCTAAGTGCATGGACAAAGGAAGGAAAATACCATAGATATCCATGTATCTAGTATCAGCCACCAATGAGGCTACATACTATTGGACCCTATATGAGAAAGCAATGCTAGTAGAGAAATAAATGGTAAGATTCTCTAAGAAGAGTTGATCAAGTAGGCGTGGATCAAGATCTACATGATATAGGTCCATGAGGTCAAGCATGATGGGTCTGTTATCACTAACAAGGCCACAACCACCACCACCGAAGGAGAGAACACTAGGGTCCCCAAGTCACTTAGAGGGAGCTAGCAATAGTTACTAATATGATAGAGGATAGTTTTGATCATTTTTTACTGATGTGTATGGTGAGACTATGATGTACATGTCATGATCTTTATTACATGATGTATTTCATGATATATGCATGTATGATTATGGACATTATGATGGGAATTGATACTATTATTCTTTGATACATATGTGATGGGTATGGATGGATATGTTTATGTGTATTGTTGTTGATATGTGATGTGAGTTGGATGTGTGATCTTTATGATATTAATATTATGATGTATGTAATTTTATGGCTGTATGTATGTGATGGACAATGGAAATGTAGGATGTGGATTCATAAGATAGACATGTGATGGATAATTGGATATCAATTGCACTAACATGTGCAATGCAAGACATTTTTACCTATATGATTATGCATATGTATGGGTATGTAATGATGATGATTATGTATGATGTATGAATGATATGTATATATGTATATATATAGTGTAATTATCATAATATATGTAGTTTAAATGTAATTGAACCTAATACATAATAGATTAATCAAATGTACCTAATGGATGATGAAATAATGGTAAAAAGGATGCTTAAACTAACATAAATAAATGCACCTAAAATGCAAATAAAATAAATTATAAATGAATCTAAATGATAATGGGAGGTAAAGATAACTGATAGATTAAAATAAAAAATCTATATTATGTAAATGAAGCATTTAAATGATAATGGAATGAATAATGATGATGAAAATGATTAGGGTGATAAGCCATAGCATATCATTCATAGGATAAAAACTAGCGGGAAATAAGAAGACAAGAGAGGATACATGTGCACATAAAAAATCCATGATTAAGTGGAGACGAGGAAAATAAATAGGATAAGTAGATGGAAGATAGGGATGTAGGATGAATGGGGTAGGAACATGTACGATGAAGGAATGGGGAATTCAAAGTGCCAAATTAAAAATTCCATGTAGTGAGAACTTAATTTTATTTAGCATGAGACACTATGCACTAAGATATGAGGAGACAAGGTCACTTCATATCTCATGCATGAGATTGAATAAAAAAAAAAGAAGGTTATGCTAATATGTCATGAATTAACATAGACCTTTGGTGAGCATGATGTTGCAAAGCCACAAGAAAAATAAATGCCCAAAAATAACACAAGGTCATGAAGGATCGAGGTGGGTTTAAGGTGGGTCAACCATGAGAACACAACACATGAAATCCAATACTTGACCATAGTTTCCCTATTCAAATCATTCCATGATATTATGGATTGTGGTGACCTTGATTAGGTAATCTAGGAAGATAAAAATAAATATAATAAAAGATCCAAAAGTTCCAATGAAATAACAAGCATCTCAAGTATCTTTTTCCGTAAGGATGATAGATGGAGTATATGTGTCTTTATTTGAGGAATGATATATCCTATGAAAGCCAAATATGGGTGTATAGAACCTATGATTTTCATGACAAGAGGTGATCAAGATACCAAAAATCCCAAAGGGGCTAATAGATTTTTTTGAAGTACCAATTAATAAGGGATCCTTGGCAACACAATAGACACAAGGATGGGACCTAGTAACATATAAGTACAAGGATGGGGCTAGATGATGATCCAAGATGATATTATTTATATGAAACTCAATATATATGATGTATACTAATTATATGTTGTGAGTTTTGTTATGTTGTGTAGGAAAAGTGATCCTAGATTCAATTAGGATAACCAAAATTATCTCCTTTTCACTTGAATCAATATTAGAAATAAATGAACTAAGGTTTGATGATTAGCTTACTACCATAATGGAGATACAATCCCCTAGTGTTTATGTTTATTTTATGTTTTGAGGATGATAAATTTGATGTATTATTTGACAAGCCTATTTGACATGCAACCCTAGATCTTAAAATATAATGTATCATAGAAATGACAATAGAAAGTAATAGTATGGACCCAAAATCTAAAACATTATGATAGAGAGGAACCTTTGATTGAAATATGAGTCACAATTGGCTGGTCTAGGACATGTGGTGCACTACACTAAGTTGCTCCTTCTCTAGATATGAAATATATAAGATGTCAATCACTGCTTGCTCTATGTTTTCCCAAACTATCTTTTGTTGTGTAAGAGAGGGGGACCAACCACATCAAGGCTCCAGGTCATGGAGAGCTAAGAGTGGAGGGTTTCCCTAACTTACCTCACTCTAAAGGGATGCTTTGAGGACTATAATGTACTTTGATCACTCTTCAGACCCAAAGTCTAGGTTTAGGCTAGGTGAGCTAGTTTTCAAAGTCGATACTATACCTTAGACAACTCTCTATCAGAGGATGTAAGCATGATTCTAGGATGATAGTGTGGTGCATTGGTGTCTCACAGGTGTGCTTGCATCCATACAGATAGAGGATAGAAAGTGAAATATGAACCACCAAAAAACAAGCTGACGACCTAGCTAAGTACTCCTAAATGAACAAAACAAAACTATAAAGTATGAAAGGTACAAGAGGAGATGATAAAATAGATAGATGAGAGATAAAGTGACAAAGATGATCTCACCAAGGTGCTATTTTTCCAGCTAGCTCCAAATGCACGTTCACCTACACACAAGAAAGAGGGGAATTTTTTTGGGGCTATATAGGGGTCTGCCTTAGTTAGACCCCTATCTTGGTGTTTCCACCTCCATGGATAGGCAAATAGAAACAAGAGATAAATATTTGATAAAGAAGTAGACAAAGTATAAATGCAATAAACACTAAAAAATAGTAAATAGCTACTCAACCAAATCACAAAGGAGAGGAGCAAAATGTTACCACCTCCACCCAAAAGCTCACTAGCCAATGGAGGAAAAGATGGACTTGGAAAGGTCACCACAACCTCGATTGTGATGAAGGTAGGTCTCGCAAGACTCCAATCCCATGATACTAATGGATTGCCTCACACTTGCTTTGCAGAGTTGATGAAGTGTTGTTGCTGCAATGGAGTGTTTGATTGTTGCTTGCTAGTGAAGATAATGTTAGAACTTGTGAAGAGATTGATAGAGAGTGAAAAGAAGATGAGTTGAATGAAGAATGGATGAAGAATGGATGAATTTAAAGGATAATGAGGAAGAATCTTCCATTTTCGAGGTTGGTTTTTTCAAAGCAGAACGTTACAAATCAACCCCAATCAAAAGTGTAATGCCTCTACCAACTTCAAATGTAGGAATTTGTCAAGGATGGTAGCACGTCGCACAAACTTCTGCATGTCGTGCATTCATCCCCAAAAAATATTCTCCCACTGACACAATAGAAAGATGCCAAGTGGAAGGAAGGTAGTTGGGTGATGTGGAATTTTGACTTCGGATTTGGTTTTCTAAGGTAAGTATGTGTAAAAGGGGAATTTGCGTAAGGGGTGAAAATTCGCTCCTATACATGTTTAAACTCCCATATCTAAATTACATACATGAAAATAGGGGAAAGGTTTTTTTGTATAGGGGCTTGCCTAAGTCAAACCTCATGTTTGGTATTTCTACCTCCACTTACAAAAATTGATGATGATCAAGAGACAATACCCTAGGTCAAGGAGAAAATAAAACAACAATGATTGTGTAAAATTGATAAATGATAAATGATAAATGATAGTATTACCTTTATGTGAAAACCCTTGAATAAGAGATGCTACTCACAAGTTGATTGATGTATACCTTGATTTCTTGATGGACCTACAAAATGTTATTTCACATACACAATGGATTGCTATAGAATATAATGTAGAGGATAACTTAATATTTCTCCATAATTTCCTTTTAATTGATCTCTCATTCATAAATCACCTCCTTAATGTTCAAAATGAGAGTAAAACATGTTTATATATGCATTTTAATTAATATTTTTGAGTAGGATCCAAACTGGGATCATTTTCAAATTATAAAATCCCACCAATCAAGATTTCAAACATTGAAAATTTTGATTTTTTGTCTAGGGCGCCCTATGCTCGTGACTAATGCTTTTAGGCACAAAAATGTTAGGATGACAAGGATTTAAACAAATTTTATTGATTTGGTCCTGAAATAAGTAAATCATCATTACAATTAATGTTATAAGAAAAATAGGGTGTCAAGGTAGTGTGAAATTGTCAAGGGTGACAATTTTTGACACTATATTTAGACCCCACTTTAGTGAGAGTATGATATTATGTTCATACTCACACTAAAGGAATAAAAATCCACATCATAAACATAAGAGACAAGATGACACTAAGCTGAGGGGTGCACAAGCCTCCAACTTAGGACCTCATCAATCCATAATGAAAAGAAAAAGATACAAATAAGATAAGGAAATGATCACTCACACATAAAAGGACTTAATGAACAATCAATGGAGTACATAAACAAAGAATTCACAAATAAAACATGTCATATAAAATGAATACATAAAGAAAAAAACATAATACTTGAAGCAAAAACATGAAATACATGAATCATACACACCAAAGACACAAAGTAAACACCTGGAAGACATAAATCAAACAATAAACACCATTAAAAAAAATAAGGTTTAGTACTGAAAAGGATTTGATTCAGTAAGGTAAAGAGACCCTAGTCTTAAATTTGTCTCAAATACCAAACATCATCCATCAAATGTGTTGTTTAAATAAAATGTTACTATCATGAGGATGTTAAATCACTCATGAGAGACATGGATCCACTAGAAAGAAAGGTATGTTATTCTAGGTGGTCATGTAAAAGGTGCTCAAGTTCATGAATTAGAAAGCTCCATTATTCCCAATCTATGGACTATTTTTCCAATCACGCTTTAGGGAGCACATAAATTTTTAACATCATAGGTGACAAAAATCACCTCAAGGGGTGTACAAATTTTAATATTGTGGGGATGAATTGATAACCATGCCTCAAGGGGAATTATAACCAACACCACCACTAAATGGGTATGTCAATAAGTCGAATCTCAAAATACATCTATTAAATGGATAGGGTGATATACCCCGCTTAAAATGTCAACATACTTGCTATGTTGGCTTTTTAAGGAAAATAAGTGGAAGAGGGGATCCTTTAAAAGAATATACACCTTCAAAAACTAGTTATCCTTACCCCCAAGTGTAGAGACAAGGACAAAAAATTCTATTATTGTGTTTCTTACCATAGAAAGAGATATGGTAGCACACAAAATTGTACCACCATGATTGACAATGAGAAAAAAACATGAATCTACAAATGCCACATGACGAGGAGCAACACAATACAAAATAAATCATTATTTTGAATAGTTAGATGCATCAACACATGGAATAACACCACAATCAATAAATTTGTTGTTTTTTATTACTCAAGGCCTGACATTCATTTGTGGAATGACCATACACTCTATGATATGCACAAAAAGAGTTATTACTAAAAAATTTCTTATGTGTTGGAGGAAGAGTAACCAAGCGGTCTTTTAGAAGAATCAACCAAATAAAATATTTCTCTAATAAAGGATAAGTACTAGAATTAATTCCTTTCTTTTGTGAAGAAAATATTGCTTGCTTACCACAAGAACTCATAAATATAGTAGAGGATGGAGCATGAGATGAATATGGAGATGGAGGCTGGAAACCTAAACCCTTTTTAGAGAGATACGATGTAGACCTAACATTATCCTTAACTCTTTGTTCCATGTTTTCATTAAACCAATTTTCAGAAATTATTTGATATTGAATCCCATAACACTTTTCCAACTCAAATGAAGAAGTATTATCTAAAT
This sequence comes from Sequoiadendron giganteum, assembly GCA_007115665.2. NCBI lineage: Eukaryota > Viridiplantae > Streptophyta > Pinopsida > Cupressales > Cupressaceae > Sequoiadendron > Sequoiadendron giganteum. Next base: position 440,348,887 of record CM021105.1, read on the forward strand.
GCTCATGAGAAGAATTGATCCTTTTACAAGAATTCAAATCATTTTTAATCTTTTTAAATTTAGGCATCACCAAATCATAAGATACATAAGCTAAAGATCCCCCATAACCATCATGGGATGATGTTTTTGGATTTTTTGATGTGGAAGAAGATTGAGTAAATGAAATAAAAGACTCCTTAGGAGTATGTTGTGAGATTTTTTACTCTCCTACAAAAGAGGGTGTAAAATCTAATAAACCCCAATCATCATCTAAGAATGTTGTTATAGGTGAAATACAATCTTCAACATGTATAGGTTCCACTTTCGAAGTTGGGATCAAAGTATTAAGAGACTTGGAAGTGCTATGTTCATCTTGAACTTGTGAACTATAACTTTCTTCATCTACTTTAACCATATATATCTTGTTACTATATTCAAAATTCATCTCACGATGAAGAGTAAATGGGACTCCATTCATGACATGAATCCAAGCTTTACCTAGGAGAATATTATACGAAAGAGGTCTTGGAATTATATAGATGGGGGTAGGAAAAACCATGGGTCCTACCTTAATGGGTAGTATTATTATCCCTAATGGTTGCCTACTAAAATTTTTAAACCCACTAAAAGAACGATCATTAGTTTCTATGAGATTCATATCCACAAGAATTTTATCTAGGAGATCAATGCTATAAACACTAAGACCTAATCCATTATCTATAAGAGTGTGTCTAACCCCAAATTTATTAATGACCACCATTATCATTAAAGATTCATGTTTGTTTTGGATCTCAAGTGAGGGTAATTCATGTTGAGGGAATGTAATACCCAACTTTGTTGCTTGTATACACTCAAACAAGGCTACTACATCATTCAATTTGACAAAAGGTGAGATATAAATCTTCCACAAAGCCTCTTGGAGTATTATATAATATGCAGGCGATGTTTCAATTAATTCCCAAAGGGAGATCTTGGGTGTAGTATTACGAAGTTGATTAACAAGATCATATTCTTTACCATTATGTTGAGGAAGATTAGGTGGGGGTTGAATATGTGGTTGAGGTGATGGAATGGATGTTGGTTTTTTCTTTGGTTTCTTATTATTTCTACTATTATATGTGTGAGCAACTACATGATAACTTGGTTGTTGCAACACATCTTGTTGTGCATGATTACTAGTAAGTTATTGTGTAAAGTTTTGGATGTGGCCATGAGGTTTTGGAGGTCCTATAATGAGAGGTGATTTAGGAGGTCCAATAATCATATGAATTTTAGGAGGTATAATAATTAAAGGATATCCAATTATCAACTATGTGTTCATAACCTCAACTTGATTACTTACTTGTTAATGATATTTTATCGATGGGGAATCTAATGTCAATTCAACATCTTCATCTATGCAATTCATCTTACTATCTTTTGAAAGAAATGTATCAATGGTTGCATAATATCTTCCCAAGTAGGATATGTATTGGGAGAGAATTAAACAAGATTATCATGGAACTCAGTACTTGGATCCTCTGACACCAAGATATCTTCACAAAGAGGTGAGATATTGGGAGAATAATAAACATGATTATCATGATTGTCAATGATTGCATTCTCCTACACCAAAACACTCTCAAAATTAGGGGAGATGTTGGGAGAAGAATGAAGATTAGAGAAAGTGGTATTAATAAATATGTTGATGATTTTATTTTGTTTCTCCGTGATGTTGTCATAGGTATAAAAAATATAGATATACAAGCCATGATTTTCCATATCAAAACCACATCTTTGAAAAGGAAACATATATGTTATTTTCCCTATGGATCAAATGAGTGATGCATACCAAATTATACATGTTTGAAAAAAATAATTCCAAAATAGGAACCAAATCTAATTTGAGACCTCCCATAGGCATGTGCACAAAAAATTTCACCTTGAACTAGCCAGTCTAGGGCATGTGGCACCCTAGACTAGATAGGAAATTTTGAAATATTTAAAATCTAAAAATCATTAACAGTGTCTAAAGGTCTTGTGTCTTAGAGGTTCAAGTCTGGAAGTGAAATTTTTTTTGGAAATGCACCAAAACCTAATTTTTGCTACATGCATCACATGCATGCAATTTTGGATATTTTTAGGGAAATTGAATTTGTTTAAATGATAATTTTCATATTGAATGATTTTTCTAAAAAAATATAGAAAATCAATACTTTTTGATCTTTTGAAATGAAAATGCTATGCAATTTTTTCATGTTTTCAATTCTTTTCTCTAAAATATGCATGCATAAATGATAGAGTAATTTTCCAATAAATTTTCTTAATGTAAATAACTTAGAACTAAGCCCTAAATAAGGAAAATAAGATCTAAAAATTTACGTAGATAGTTTTTTTTTGAAAATGAATGCAAATGAACATTAGATCTTCAAAGCACCTAGGTTTAAAATTTAATTTTTATATTTTTTTACAATAAAAAATATTTTTTTTTTGCAAGTGTAAGATATGTTGGGTTCACCAAAATATTGCGTAGGAAAAGTGATCCTAGATCAAATTAGGATAACAAAGATTATCTCATTTTCAATTGACTCAACATTAAACATAAATGAACTAGGGTTTGATGATTAGCTTGTTGCCTCAATGGAGATATGATCCCCTAGGGTTTATGCTTATTTTTGTGTTATGAGGATGATAAATTTGATGTATGATTTGATAAGACTTTGTTTTGTAACCCTAGATCTGAACATGTAATTTATTGTAGAAATGACAAAGAAAAGTAACATTATAGACCCATATCTAAAAACTGATGATAGAGAGGAAAATGTGACTAAAATATGAGCCAAAATTGGCTAGTCTAGGGTGTGTGGCACCCTATACTAAGTTTATCCTTCTTTAAATCTAAAATTTTTGAGATGGAAATCATTGTCTGCTCTATGTTTTCCAAGACTGTATTTTGTTGAAACTCCCATATTTGACCTACACACATGAAAATAGGGGAAATGTTATGTTTTATAGGGGCTTCCCTAAGTCATCTTTGGTATTTCTACCTCCACTTATAGTGATTGATATGATCAAGAGAGCATACCCTAGGTCATGGAGAGGCTAAAACAACAATGATTAATTGAAATTGATAAATGATAGTAAATTACTTCATGTGAAAACCCTTGAAGAAGAGATGTCACACACAAGTTGATTGATAGATGCCCTAATTGTTTGATGGAACTATAAATGTTTAGTTCACATACATAATGGATTGTTGTAGCATAGCATTTAGATGATAACTCAATACTTCTCTATAATTGTCTAGTTAATATCCCATTCATAAATTTCATCCTTAATGTTCAAAATGAGAGGAAACCATGTTTACATATGCATTTTAATTAATCCTTCTGGGTAAGGTCCAACCTGGGGTCATTTTCAAATAATAAAATCCTGTCAATCAAGATTTCAAACGTTCAAAATTTGTATTTTGGTCTAGGGTGCCTTGCACCCATGACTAACGATTTTAAGCCCAAAATTGTTAGGATGACAAGGATTTAATATATTTTATTGATCTAGCCCTGAAATAAGTAAATTATCATTATAATTAATGTTGTAAGAAAAATAGGGGTGTCAAGATAGTGTGAAATTGTCAAGGGTGACAATTTTCGATGCTACAAGTTATATCTTGGTCTAGTGTATTGATTCAAATTATGTCTTAGTTTTTGTAGGACATGTAAAAAAACTAATGCATGAATCTCAAGAATAAGATAATTTTCTAAGGCATCAAAAGATCAACTAGGAATACAATAGGAGGTATGGATGAGTGATAGTTAGGATATGATGGAGGATTATTAGGACAATGTAAGGGTGTAAAAGTGGCATGAAGGTGTGGCAAAGACTTAGTGAGATAATGGAACTAACTTACTACACATGGAACCTATTGCCAGGTTTTCACCATAGTACTTATCCTAGGTGCCACACAAGGTGGTTTTCAACATGGGACAAATTATTTTTCTTTACTATTTTTTGGCTTTTCTTTTCTTTATTTTTTGATTTATTTATTTATTTTTGAATAATGGGATATAATGTAGATTTAGGAATAGAAATGGATGATTTTTAGTGGCTCATCTAAAGGTTCATCTTCAGGAGTGGCTAGCTAATATTCTTGATTCATATTTAGCTATGACCATATAAGACCCTAACAAATTAGGCTTAAATTTTCCCTTCTTTTTATTGATCATCCAAAATATTGAGAGGGGGAGTGAACCAGTATTTTATTAAACCATTCAAATATAAAACACCCAATTATTAAATCATATATAACTGCAAACAAGAATGAAGGCATTGACATGAACATGGCACCACAAAACACATCAATACTGGATTTTTACATGGAAAATCCAAAATGGGAAAAACCACAGTGAGTATTAGCTCACAATATAATATATCTGGATATGGAATATTATAGGGCTCACTACCAAGACTCACTATCCTTAGAAGGCTCACATCCAAAATACAAAATGGAATGGCTAACTACCAAGATACAAAAAGATATGACTCATTGCTACAAGTATGAATTGATGGGATGCACCTTCTATGTGTTGTGTTCAATTCCAATGAGGCTTTGAATGAGAAGTATTGGTCTACATAGTAGTCACATAATAATTTTTCTCTAATCCTTGATTTATTCCAAAATGTAATGTTCACATTTGATAAATCATTTAAGCTCACACTTCTTTCACCACTTACTCACACTCTGTCACAACAACTCCAAAAAGTCTCATATATATACAAGTATATTTCATACATCAATTAGGTCGGCATAATTAGATGTAAATAAACCAATCAAAATAGCTCTTGTTGGTACCATATAAGATTTAAATTTTTTTTCTCCATGTGGTGCATTATATCAAGCCGATGTAGATCTATAAGGGATCCAACTAACATCCACAAAGTATAATTAATCTTCTTAATACATGTCATATATTAGGTCGACCAAGAATACGACCTAATAAAAAAAACTCCAAACTAACACACACTTCTCAAGGTAAACACCTTCCAAATCTGATATCACTTTAGTTTCTCATCACATTAACACTAGAGAGAATACCATTAGAACCAAAGCATCAAAAGGTTCTTAAGAAAATGCAGAGTCTCCCACACATATATACTGATAATAGAAACAACTATAGTGTACAAAGTTGAACTTTGTCATTAATAACTTTATGTTATCAATACAAAACTTCTCAAGATCATGGATATAGCTACCTGAATGAGTCATAATTTAATAATATTAAGAGAGTCAAGTCACATCTCTTTTTGCAGTAAATTCAGGACTCAAACACCAACCCACTGTATCAACAATAAAGAACACTTCTGGTATAGATAAACTTCCAATATACCAAATATTCTTCCCACAATGTTGACATCAATGAAAACACTGGAACATCCAAATAAACCTATATATACTTCATTCTCATGTTGTCGGGCTCCCATATTTCCAAGACTTTTCTCTATTTGAAATATTTTTTGATTTTTTTGGAAAAGATCACCTATTTAAAAATGTAGTGTATAAAAATGTATCCCTTTAAATTTTCACACCTAATTAAGAATTAATATTAAAATAAACTTAATTATGCCTTAATTTAGTGTTGTAATATGTATTTTACATATTCACATTAAGTCTAGGGCCCGATTAATTAAAATGGACTTAATTGTGCCTTAACTTTGGTGTTGTAAAGTGTACCCCTTTACACTTTCACACTTATTTAGGGATCCCTTAATTAATTGAGCTTAATTTTCCTTAATTAGCCCCTTTAATTCAAATCCAAGCCTAATTAATTGCATTTTCTAAATAGGAAACCCAACATTCATTAATTACTAAACATAAAACTTCTCATTGAGCAATGTGTGTCCTAGGTGAGTGACCTAAGACCCATTCGCACTTGGGTAAATGGGTCCTCACTTAAACCTAGAACCTAAATTTAAATTATGTTTTTGGTGGTATTTTAACATATTCAAATCCATATTCACATGTCGTCTTGTGTTATTTGAATTTTGGGAAGTTAATGTTAGATACCTATAAATATAAGGTTATTTCACTATGTTTCACCTAAGAGTTTCTAGCAAATTCCAGTTATTTTAAGAGTACTTTCACAAGAGAATTTCAAGATAAATTCAAGGCATTCAAAAGTAGATTTAGTGAAGAATTATTACAACAATCAAGATCTAGTCATCATATCAAATTCTTCTTGCATCATGCATGTTATTGGATCTAATATGTTGATGTTGAGTTCATGATCCATTCAAGTATTCAAAGAATTGTTTCAAATTAAGATTCAAGGTTCAAGATCCACATCTATTGAAGCTATTTCATGCAATTTGTAGATCTTCATTCCAAGGTTCATTCAAGGGTTTGGTGATTTGTGAAATAGAGTTTTTCATTCATCATTCCTTTCATGCTATTCTATTCCATTTCAAGGTTTGATTACCAAAATGGGGTTTGACCAAGGTAAACCCCCATTCACCAAAAACAAATATTTTTTCCCTCTCTTTGTGTGTTGTAGTTTTGCAGGTTGAAGAAAAGTTGAAGATCTCAAAAGTTACAAAATTAAAAGATTTCCAAAGTTGTCACCTTTGTTGTCATCTCATAGAAACTCGGATCCCAAATTTATTTCCTACTATCCAATTGTGAAAATGGAGAATCTATAAGTGTAGACATAGGAGAAGAGGACCCATAAAAATATTTTGGAGAGCCCTACCTAGGACCCATTCGCCATAGGGCGAATGAGTCCTTAGAAATCTTCTTAAAACACAATTTTGTGAGAGATACACAACATTTATTCCTTCCAGATCTACAAGAAAATTTGTAGGTTCCTTCAATTTTATGTTTAATCTACTAAATCCAATTGAAAGATCACATTTTGGATTTAATTAGCTATTTTTAATCTTTCTCCCCAAAGTGCTGTTTAACATAGACCCCCATCCTAACACAAAAATGGAAATTGCAAGATTCCTCAAATAATTCACTCACTGAAAGGTTGAAAGTGGATTTTCACTTGAGGGATCTCATTTCATGAATGAAATAGAAGAATAGGTGGGTTCATTCACCCCATTTTTCCATTTCCATTTATAGTAAGTTTGGTGAAATTTTCCAAATTTATGATAAAACCTTATGTGTTTGAACCCATCACCCATTTTTCTATGTTTCATTTTGAAAAAGCTAAGTTTTGAACATTCTAATTTCTGATTTGGAGTGCATAAAAACCCTTGATTTAGAATTTAAATTAGTTCATTGCATTTAGTGTTTCTAAATTTGGCATAAAGTTGCATTATATTTTAGGTGTAAACTTACATTTTGCTTTGATCTTAAATCTGAAAAATTCAACAAAATTGCATAATGTTAGATTAATTTTGTTGAAATGAATAAGACAATTGAGAGGGGGGTGAATCAGTTGTAGAAAATTAAAACTTTGAAAACCCTCAACAATAATCAGATTCACAAGCATTCATTAAGTCCTTATTCTGTTAGATTGATTAAACATGAAATGCAAATAACAGAAACTGAAATCACAACATACACATGAGAACACCATATTTATGTGGAAAACCCAATAAGGGAAAAACCATGGTGAGGATTAGATCACAATATAAGTAATAACAAAATTGGTACGAAGGGGCTCACTACCAAAATAGGACACACTATCCAAAAAGGATCACTACCAAACAAAATAAAATAAGAAGATAGAAGAAGAATGTTACACAGAGAAAACAATTCTCAATGCAACAAGGAGTCCACCAAAATTTCTCTCACACTTTTGTAGTCTCTCATGAAATATTTAAGATACCTTCAACTCACTGCCTTCAAGATCCCTAACATGAAGTTTGCACTGCTCTGCTCAAATTTGCATCACACACATCACTCACATAAATCTCACATCTATATTTCTTCTTAATATTTTTAATTCATCTTGCATCAATACCATACATGTTTATATCAAGATCTACCTCAAAACATTTCTCCAATGTCAGCCACTATTCATTATACATTCAAATTTGAAATAGGTCGGCACCTAAAAATTCCTGTGGTGGATAGGAATGAAAGGAAACCTACATAAATCCTTAAATGGGACCTAAATAGATCTCAACACACTTCAAAACACATCCACAAGCCTCACACATAGTGTTAAACACAAGTTCAGCCAACACTCATGCAAAACACCATAAATATTAAGTACATGCTTCCTTAGATCAAGCTAAAATTTTTGGACAACATAGTTCACTTGAAATCAATCTAGAATAATCCATGAACAACTTAAGATTCATTGAACAGTTCATCCAAGCTCACATCAACAAATAATTTAACTAGGACAACTGATAACCCTTATTTGCATAATGATAAATGAAACTCTCATTGTACTACACCAAATCAAGTAAAAACTTGAAAACAAAAATATAAAAACATTATAATTATCTTCTTAAATTTGCACAACCAAAAGCCAAACAGTGGAGAAACGTGGAGAAAATACATTTCTCCCATACCACATAAAGCATCACTGAGCAACTGGTTCACACATTGGTGAAAATATCTCACATTGTACAATGATCCAAAAACCCAAATTTTGAATATAGAAACCTATGTCAACCTTAAATAACCTATAAGATCCGAATAGGCATAGCATCAACATAGAAAGAGCACGAAGCACTCTATGGAAATTTGCACAACACAATTTCCTCCATTAATTTTTCTCAAAAGCACTTGGAAACCAAGTACCAAAAACATGATATCATCTCATTACTTCATTCCAACTCATCTTCAGACTTTACAACAAAATAATAGCTCCATGTATCACAACACTTCCTCAAGTTCTTAACTACACATGCACAACTTGTTTTCCTCTTTTCCACAATTTTCTCAATATCCTCAATAGCTTCATCCCATAGTTGACATTAATGGCAACACCAGTTAATAGACTTCATGTTGACATCAATGACAACACCATCATTCTTGCAACAAATTTTGCATATTACTTGCATATTAGTGTATGTTAAATCATTCACATTCAAAAATTGAGTGAAAATTGCATTTCAAAAAGTGTCATATCATTCATCATTTTCCATTAATTGTATTAGGTCATCAAATTCTAGAAAATTCTTTTACATAAATACTAGTCTGAAATCCAGAACAAAGAACATATATAATCACTCAAAAATTGGATTTTTTAATTTAAAAAAAACTTGTAAAAAGACCCATTTCCCCTTGGCGAATGAGTTCTTCAAGGCCTACAAAATGAAACTTTTTTGAACTTTTTTGTGGTTTTTTACACTTCCTAGGCCTACTGGTAACAAGATCATATTCTTTACCATTATGTTGAGGAAGATTAGGTGGGGGTTGAATATATGGTTGAGGTGATGGAATGGATGTTGGTGTTTTCTTTGGTTTCATATTATTTCTAGTGTTATATGTGTGAGCAACTACATGATAACTTGGTTGTTGCAACACATCTTGTTGTGCATGATTACTAGTAAGTTATTGTGTAAAGTTTTGGATGTAGCCATGAGGTTTTAGAGGTCCTATAATGAGAGGTGATTTAGGAGGTCGAATAATCATAGGAATTTTAGGAGGTATAATAATTAAAGGATATCGAATATCTTCCTCTTGAGAATATGGTATACAAAATTTGATGGCATTCCCGAGTTGTGCAAGCTGAGCTAGGGCGCCTGTGCCCTAGCTCATTTTCCTGTCCTTCGAGCTGTGCATTGTGGGGGGGGCTTCGTCGTCTGTTGGGGTTGTCTTTTTGGCCGCTGGTCGGCCTTGTTGCGGGCTCCGGGGTGGTCTGTGGTGCCTTTGGTGGCATTGTTTGCTGAAGGCGGGGGCATTTTTGGCTGTGGGGGGTGGCATTTGGTCTTGGGGGCTGCAGTGGGGTAGGAAGGGTGGCTCTTGGCGCCAGCCTTTGCTTGGTCTAGGCTGCGGGTTTGGGTCTAGGGTGTCGTGGGGTGTTTGTGCCGGGGGTGTTGGTTTTTGTGGCTGGTGTTGGGTGGTGCTAGGGGGGTTTTTCTTGTGTGTCACTCCTTGTTGGTGGGGGTGTGTGGGGTGCTTACCCTAGTGTGGGGTTTTTTGACCCTAAGTCTTTTTGGGGGTATGGTTGTGTTGCGTAGTTTCTGTTCTTTTCTTTAATGGAGAATGGGGAGTCGTCGAGGTTTGGAGCCAAGTTAAATTTTTGAAATGCTTTTGGCTCGAAACCCTTGCCACATGGGTCTCACCTTTATGATAATAATTTATTTTCTCAGAACTTGGACAAGAATGAGATGGGACCGACAGGAGGGTTTCAATTTTTGAAGATTAACAGATGCCTAGAAAGGTGCAAGGAGAGGCCGAATGTTGTGATCCCAATGGAGATGCTCACGGAAGATATTGAGTACTACTCACGCCACTTGTTGTATTGTAAATTTTTGGGATTGAAGATTTTGCTGCAATTTTTGGAGGCCTGGGCCCAGATGACTTGGCTGCTGGAGGGAGAGATGGAGATTAAGCTCCTGGAAAATAACTATTTTATGGTTTCATTTGACTGCATGGCAGATAGGATCAAGGTTTTTGAAGGAGGTCCTTATTTTTACAATCAAGTGGGCTTGTTTATCAAGCCATGGCATGCGGGCTTCAATTCGGCCGAGGAGATTCTTAGTCGGGTTCCAGTCTGGGTTTGACTACCGAGGCTCCCGGTCGAGTGCTGGCATGATGATGTTTTGCATTTACTAGCTTCTTTGCTGGGTAAACCTGTGGGTTCTTCGCAGCAGACATAGTTCAAAAAGGTAATGAAATTTTCCCGATTCTGTGTGGAAATTGATTTAAGTAAACCTTTTCCAGACTCTTTAGAGGTGTGTGTAGGTTCTTACTCATTGGTTCAACAGCTTGACTATGAGACCTTACCTTTTAGATGTCGTTTGTGTCATGAGTATGGCCACTTGCAGCGTAGATGCCCAAGGGCTAAGCCTTTGGAGACTAACTCTTCTCAGCCTCCTGACAATTCGCGTAGGGTGGATAAAGGCAAGGGTCCTATTCAGGGTGGTGGTACCGGGGAGGATGGCTATATTCCCGTTAGATCTCAAAATAGAAATAAGGGGAAAAAAAGGACTATGAAAGAGAGGCAGGATGAGGATACTTTTAATAGATTTGAGGTTTTGGAGGGTCTGAGCCAACAAGAAGTAAATCCTGGTTTGGTTGATTTGGATAAAGGTATTTTGGGTTCTGATCAATTGCAGCAAGAGGTTGAGCTAGAGAAAGCTTCCCAGCAGGTGGTGGGTTTGGGCTTACAGGGAGCTGAGCTAGATGGGGGAGGCTATGGACAAGATAGGATCAGACCCAGGGTCTCTCCTGCTCTACAGGAGGATGGAGCCTTGCATTTGGAATCAGATCTACAGATGGAGGCTCAGAAAGAATTAGGAGGAGTAGTGGTGAAGTATAGTGAGGCTTTGTCTCATCCTATGTGAAGATCAGGTTCAGAGGGGGGAAAAACAATAAGTCATCTCCTCATTTGGGAATCTTGCAAAAAGATCTTAAGAAAGGAGAGGTGGAGAAAGTTGCTAAGTTGGGTAGGAAAAAGGATTTGGAGAAGATTAAATTGATAGGGGAAAATTTGGTGGAGTCAGGGTCAGTCAAGACTTTGGATTCTCACTTCTCAAGCCCTTTGAAATGATTGTTCTATCATGGAATGTTAGGGGCTTGAACAGTGGCCCTAGACAAAAAGTTGTTCGGAATTTGGTTAGATGTCAATCTCCTGATATTCTTTTTTTGCAGGAGACCAAGCTTTCTGTGGATGGTATGATGGGTATAATGCCCAAGCTATGGAGGGATGGTGAATGCCAATGCATTGGTGCTCAGGGGTCCTCTGGAGGGGTGGCTTGCTTATGGAACCCTCGGAAAATTTTCCCTAAGTGGTGGATGTGCTTCAAATCCTCTATCTCTTTGGTGGCCTCTTGTTATGATTCGGGGGAATCGGTTCTTTTTTCCAACATTTATGCACCTGTGGATATGCAGGGCAAGCATCTGTTGTGGTCGAATATACATTATGTACGAAGTATGGATCCTTACCTTCCATGGATTATTGGGGGTGACTTCAATGCTATCACGGAGATTGCTGAGAAGCGGGGTGGTACCATAAGATTGGATGCCTCGGCTCTCCTATTCCAGGAAAATATTTTTGTTTTGAATCTTGTCAATATCAAGCCTAGCAATGGTCTGTTTACTTGGAACAATCAAAGGACTGGTGAAAACTGCATCGCTAAGCGGCTGGATCGGTTTATGGTTTCCTGCTTTTGGGTGGGTGATAGGTGGTCCTCTAGCTCGGAGATTCTGGACTGGAGGGGCTCTAACCATTGGCCTATAAAGCTTTCTGTCATCTCGGCTAGCCGGCTCTACAGGCCCTCCTTCAAATTCCAGCTTATGTGGTTACGGGATCCAGATCTCCATGATTATGTGGCTCAATGGTGGCGGGAGGGTAGACCTGCCTTTGGCAGGGCTATGTATATTTTGACTAAGCTGCTTTAGTTTTTCAAGTACAAGCTTAAGCATTGGAATAAGCAATGTTTTGGGAATGTCTTTAAAGCTAAGGTTGATGTACAAGCTAAGTTGGATGGTATTACTAGGGTGATGAGGGAGAATGGGGTGACCTAGCCTTTGATGCAAGAGGAGTCTAGGGATTTGAAGGTTTTGGAGGAATGGGAATTGCGGGAGGAGATCTTTTGGAAACAAAAAGCCCAGATTGATTGGCTTTGGGAAGGGGATAAAAAAATTTCTTTCTTCTTTAATTCGATTAAGGTGCAGAGGCATGGTAGTTCTATTCCCATTTTGATCACAGAGGGGAGAGACTCTGAACTCCTTTCAAAGTATCTCCGATGAGGCTATTCATTATTTTTCTTCCCTTTTCAGGGAGGATTTGCAAGGGAACTTGGTGGAGGAAGCTCAGGTCCTCTCGTGCATCCCTCAGCTGGTGTCTAGGGAGATGAGAGAGGATCTTATGGGTGAGATCACTTTGGAAGAGTTGGAGGGGACTGTGTTTTAGATGAAGAAAGGAAAAGCCCCTGGCCCTGATGGTTTCCCAGTTGAATTCTTCCAAGAGGTTTAGGAGACCATCAAACTTGATTTATTAGAGGTGGTGAAAGAGTCACAACGAAATAAGCAAATGTTAAAGGCCATGAATTCCACCTTTCTAGCGCTTATTCCCAAGTGTGAGGGGGTGGATAGGCTGAGCAGATTTAGGCCTATATCCCTCTGCAATGTGGTGTATAAGATTATTTCTAAGCTAATTTCTAATAGGTTTAATAAGTGGTTGCAATTACTCATTTCAGAGGAGCAAAGTAGTTTTGTGGAGGGTAGACAAATTCTGGATGGTATTATTATAGCTACAGAGACCATTCATTCTATGGCCTTTTCTAGAGAAAAGGCTATGTTTATCAAGTTGGATATGGCAAAGGCGTATGACAGAGTTTGATGGTCTTTTCTTCAGAAGGTCTTGGCCACTTTTGGATTTGGTGATGATTGGATTCAATGGGTCATGAGTTGCATCACGTCAGTTTCTTTTTCTGTTCTTACTAATGGGGAGCATTCTGAGTTGATTGAAGCCTCTCGCGGGATAAGGCAAGGTGACCCTCTTTCCCCTTACCTGTTTATTTTGCTGGTGGAAGGTTTGGGACACCTTCTAAGATGTCAGGTGGAGCTGGGCCTTATTCAGGGGTGGCGGTGGGGAGGTGATTTACCTCCTCAGTCTCACTTGCAATTTGTGGATGATACTGCCTTGATGGGAATGGCTACTATTCATGAGGCTACGAATATTCGCAGGGTGTTGGATATGTATCTGGAGGCTTCAGGTCAATTAATTAATGAGGACAAGTCTTCCATCTATTTCTTTAATACTTCGGTTCCTATCCAGAGGAGAATTGCGCAGCTTCTTTGTTTTCAGATTGGAACTCTCCCTTTGTCTTACCTTGGGGTTCCTATCACAGTGGGAAAATTAACGAAGGAGTCATGGCTGCCTATCTTGGATAAATTTCATTTGAAGGTTACTCATTGGACCAACTGTTGGTTGCCCTTTGCTGGGCGGGTTCAGTTGCTAAAGTCTGTGGTCCAAGCTCTTCCTATTTATCAGTGTCCCCGAAAGGCTTTGTAATGGAATTGGACTCTTTGGCGAGACAGTTTTTATGGGCTGGTAGTTTGTTGTCTTCCAAGTGGAGTCTAGTTAGATGGGATACTGTTTTTTGTCCTAAGCAACTCAGTGGTTTGGGGTTGAGGCACTCCTCACTGGCAGGCATGGCTTTGGCAGAAAAAAGTTATTGGAGATGGTGCACAGAGAAGGATAGGAGTTGGGCTAGGACCCTTTCCTATAAGTACCTTCAAGGTATTTCCAGGGAAGTTATACCTCGCTACCCCTTGTTGGGTAAGGGTTCGGCTATTTGGGCTACTCTCAAGAAGGGAGCTGTGCTTGTCAAGGATGGCTTATTTTGGATTTGTAGGAGTGGGACGGAGGTTCAGTTTTGGTATGACTCTTGGGATGGTCATCCTCCCATCCTCACTCAGTTCCCTGACTTGGTGGCCCTGAGTAGGAGTTTTAGTGATGCTGGTTGGACGAGGGTAAGTAATTTTAAGGTGCCTTCTTTTCAGGGTCAGCTTGTGGGTGCTAGGTGGAAGAATCCTGAGGAGTGGCCGGTGAATGGTTTGGTGGGGGAATGTAGGATTTTGCATAATATTCTCTTGGGCAGACAGTGCAATCCCCTCCGGGACAGGGATATCCTTGCCTGGTCTCCTAATCCGAAGGGTCACTACACAGTTGTGTCAGGTTAAAGGAGGTTGTTTTCTCAAAGGTTTGTGGGGGAGGAAGTTCCTTGGTGGAAGAAGGTTTGGAATAAGTTTTCTTGGCCGAAGTGTAGCTGCTTTGCCTGGATTTTGGCTTGGTACAAGTGTTTGACCTGGGATAATATCCAAAAGCGCGGGTTCCAGGGCCCATCTAAGTGTGTGTTGTGTGGGAAAGGTGAATAGGACTCTTCACATCTTTTCTTTCGGTGTCCTTTTGTTGTGCAGCTCTGGCATTCTTGGTGGAGTGTTTGGAACAGTCCCTGTGTTCATGCTTCCTCCTTAGTGGATTTTTGGTCTAGCTTAGGTAGACCTCCCTCGAGGGCCTCTTTTTTGTAGGATTCTTGGCAAGCGGGACCTATTTTCTTGTTGTGGTAGATCTGGTTGGAAAGGAATGGGAGGATTTTCAGAGGGGATTTGTTGCAGGTTCAACAGGTGTGGTTTAGAGTTCTTGGAATGATTCAAGAGACTATTCAAGTCAAGGGGGATGTGGAGTTGCTGCTGAAGAAGAAAGATGCGGAGTTGGTGGCCCGACTGGGCATCCAGGGATTAACCCCTTTCGTGCCCTGTGGCCAGAAAGGTAGGCGGGTGGGGCAGCATGTCCAGTGGCAGGGGAACTGGCTTCTTCCCCCTGTGGGAATATTGAAGGTTAATACTGATGGTTCTTCTAGGGGAAATCCTGGCCCCGTTGGAGTTGGTGGGGTCGGCAGGGATTCTTCTGGCTCTGTGGTTTTCCTCTTTTCCATTCATAAGGGGACACAGACTATCAACCTTATGGAAGGCTGGGTGATTCTGTATGCCTTAGAGAAGGCCTATGAGCTGGGGTGGCATAGGTTTATTTGTGAATTTGATTCACAGGTTCTGATTAATTTACTCAATCAAGGGAGGACGTCAGATGTGAATTGGCAATTGGCTATTCTTGTGCAATAGATTTTGCAGATTGGTAATCTTATGGAAAGGGTGTCCTTTGTCCACATTCCACGTGAATGGAACGGGACTGCTGATTGTCTAGCCAGGTGGGCTTCTGAGCATTTGGAGAATTGGAAGATTGATGATTGGGCTCAGATCCCTCAGGAGCTTAGGCCGTATTTAGAGAGGGCTCTTGCTGAGGACAGTGGGGGTATTGAATGAGTTAATTATTGGTTTCTTGTCTTTGTCCTTTTCGGGCTTCTGTCCTTGCCTTGGTTGTAATGCTAGTTTCTGATATTCAATAAATTTTTTACCCTTTTTTAAAAAAATAAATAAAAAAATAATTAAAGGATATCCAATTATCAACTATGTGTTCATAACCTCAACTTGATTACTTACTTGTTGATGATATTTTATCGATGAGGAATCTAATGTCAATTCAACATCTTCATCTATATAATTCATCTTACTATATTTTGAAAGAAATGTATCAATGATTGCATAATATCTTCCCAAGTAGGATATGTATTGGGAGAGAAGTAAAAAAGATACTCATGCAACTCAATACTTGGATCCTCTGACACCAAGATATCTTCACAAAGAGGTGAGATATTGGGAGAATAATAAAAATGGTTATCATGATTGTCAATGATTGCATTCTCCTGCACCAAAACACTCACAATTAGGGGAGATGTTGGGAGAAGAATGAAGATTAGAGAAAGTGGTATTAATAAATATGTCTATGATTTTATTTTGTTCCTTCGTGATGTTATCGTAGGTATTAAAAATATAGATATACAAGCCATGATTTTCCATATCAAAACCACATCTTTGAAAAGGAAACATATATGCTATTTTCCCTATGGATCAAATGACTGATGCATACCAAATTATACAAGTTTGAAAAAAAGAATTCCAAAATAGGAACCAGATCTAAGTTGAGACCTCCCATAGGCATGTGCACAAAAAATTTCACCTTGAACTAACCAATTCAGGGCATGTGGTGCCCTAGACTAGACAGGCAATTTTGAAATATTTAAAATTTAAAAATCATTAACAGTGTCTAAAGGTTTTGTGTCTTAGAGGTTCAAGTCTGGAAGTGAACAATTTTTTAGAAATGCACCAAAACCTAATTTTTGCTACATGAATCAAATGCATGCAATTTCGGATATTTTTAGGGAAATTGAATTTGTTTAAATGATAATTTTCATATTGAATGATTTTTCTAAAAAAATATAGAAAATCAATGCTTTTTGATCTTTCGAAATGAAAATGCTATGCAATTTTTTCATTTTTTCAATTCTTTTCACTAAAATATGCATGCTTAAATGATAGAGTAATTTTGCAATTAATTTTCTTAATGTAAATAACTTAGATCTAAGCCCTAAATAAGGAAAATAAGATTTGAAAATTTATGCAATTCAATTCAATTTTTATTTTATTTTTATGATGAACAACTAATGAAAATGGATAGTGTTTTTTTGAAAATGAATGCAAATGAACATTTGATCTTCAAAGCACATAGGTTTAAAATTTAATTTTTATATTTTTTTACAATAAAAAATATTTTTTTTTTGCAAGTGTAAGATATGTTGGGTTCACCAAAATATTGCGTAGGAAAAGTGATCCTAGATCGAATTAGAATGACCAAGATTATCTCCTTTTCAATTGACTCAACATTAAACATAAATGAACTAGGGTTTGATGATTAGCTTGTTGCCTCAATGGAGAGATGATCCCCTAGGGTTTATGCTTATTTTTGTGTTATGAGGATGATAGATTTGATGTATGATTTGATAAGACTATTTGTTTTGTAACCCTAGATCTGAACATGTAATTTATTGTAGAAATGACAACGAAAAGTAACATTATAGACCCATATCTAAAAAATGATGATAGAGAGGAAACTGTGACTAAAATATGAGCCGAAATTGGCTAGTCTAGGGTGTGTGGCACCTTACACTAAGTTTATCCTTATTTAAATCTAAATTTTTTGAGATGGCAATCATTGTCTGCTCTGTGTTTTCCAAGACTGTATTTTGTTGAAACTCCCATATTTGACCTGCACACACGAAAATAGGGGAAAGGTTATGTTTTATAGGGGCTTTGCTAAGTCATCTTTGGTATTTCTACATCCACTTATTGTGATTGATATAATCAAGAGAGCATACCCTAGGTCATGGAGAGGCTAAAACAACAATGATTAATTGAGATTGATAAATGATAGTAAATTACTTTATGTGAAAACCCTTGAAGAAGAGATGTCACACACAAGTTGATTGACAAATACCCTGATTGTTTGATGGACCTGCAAATGTTTAGTTCACATACACAATGGATTCTTATAGCATAGCATGTAGATGATAACTCAATACTTCTCTATAATTGTCTTCTAGTTGATATCCCATTCATAAATTTCATCCTTAATGTTCAAATGAGAGGAAACCATGTTTACATATGCATTTTAATTAATCCTTTTGGGTAGGGTTTGAACTCGGGTCATTTTGAAATCATAAAAGCCTGTCAATCAATATTTCAAAGATTCAAAAAAAATATTTTTGGTCTAGGGCACCTTGCGCCCATCACTAATGATTTTTAGCCCAAAATTGTTAGGATGACAACGATTTTATATATTTTATTGGTCTAGCCCTGAAATAAGTAAATTATCATTATAATTAATGTTATAAGCAAAATAGGGGTGTCAAGATAGTGTGAAATTGTCAAGGGTGACAATTTTTGACACTACAAGTTATATCTTGGTATAGTGTATTGATTCAAATTATGTCTTAGTTTTTGTAGGAAATGTCAAAAACTAATGCATGAAACTCAAGAATAAGATAATTATATAAGGCATCAAAAGATCAACTGGGAATACAATAGGATGTATGGATGAGTGGTAGTTAGGATATGATGGAGGATTATTAGGACAATGTGAGGGTGTAAAAGAAGCATGAAGGTGTGGAAAAGACTTAGTGAGATAATGGAACCACCTTACTACACATGGAACCTATTGCCAGGTTTTCACCATAGTACTTATCCTAGGTGCCACACAAGGTGGTTTTCAACATGGGACAAATTATTTTTCTTTACTATTTTTTGGCTTTTCATTTCTTTATTTTTTGATTTATTTATTTATTTTTTAATAATGGGATATAATGTAGATTTAGGAATAGAAATGGATGATGTTTAGTGGCTCATCTAAAGGTTCACCTTCAGGAGTGGCTAGCTAATATGCTCTTGATTCATATTTATCTTGACATATAAGACCTTAACAAATTAGGGTTAAACTTTCCCTTCTTTTTATTGACCATCTGAAATATTGAGAGGGCGGATGAAGGCATTGAAATGAACATGGCACCATAGAACACATCAATACCGGATTTTTAAATGGAAAACCCAAAATGGGAAAAACCACAGTGAGTATTAGCTCACAATATATTATATCTAGATATAGAATATTACAGGGCTCACTGCCAAGACTCACTATCCTTAGAAGGCTCATACCCAAAATACAAAATGGAATGGCTAACTACCAAGATACAAAAAGATATGGCTCACTGCCATAAGTATGAATTGATGGGATGCACCTTCTATGTGTTGTGTTCAGTTCCAATGAGGCTTTGAATCAGAAGTATTGCTCTACATAGTAGTCACATAATAATTTTTCTCTAATCCTTGTTTTCTTCCACAATATATTGTTCACATTTGATAAATCATTTAAGCTCTCACATCTGTCACCACTTACTCACACTTTGTCACAACAACTCCAAAAATTCTCATATATATACAAGTATATTTCATACATCAATTAGGTCAGCCTAATTATATGTAAATAAACCAATCAAAATAGCTCTTGTTGGTACCATATAAGATTTAAAACATTTTTCTCTATGTGGTGCATTATATCAAGTCGACGTAGATCTGTAAGGGATCCAACTAATATCAAAAAAGTATAATTAATCTTCTTAATACATGCCATATATTAGGCTAGCCAAGAATAGGACCTAATCACAAAAAATTCTAACTAACACACACTTCTCAAGGTAAACACCTTCCAAATCTTATATCACTTCAGTTTCTCATCACATTAACACTAGAGAGAATACCATTAGAACCAAAGCATCAAAAGGTTCTTAAGAAAATGCAGAGTCTCCCACACATATATACTGATAATAGAAACAACTATAGTGTACAAAGTTGAACTTTGTCATTAATAACTTTATGTTATCAATACAAAACTTCTCAAGATCATGGATATAGCTACCTGAATGAGTCATAATTTAATAATATTAAGAGAGTCAAGTCATATCTCTTCTTGCAATAAATTCAGTACTCAAACACCAACCCACTGTATCAATAGTAAAGAACACTTCTGGTATAGATCAACTTACAGTATACCAAATATGCTTCCCACAATTTTGACATCAATGACAAAACTGGAACATCCAAATCAACCTATATATACTTCATGCTCACGTTGTCAGGCTCCCATATTTCCAACACTTTTCTCTATTTGAATTTTTTTTTTTTTTGGACAAGATCACCTATTTTAAAATGTACTGTATAAACATGTATCCCTTTAAATTTTCACACCTAATTAAGAATTAATATTAAAATAAACTTAATTATGCCTTAATTTAGTGTTGTAATATGTATTTTACATATTCACATTAAGTTTAGGGCCCTATTAATTAAAATGGACTTAATTGTGCCTTAATTTTGGTGTTGTAAAGTGTACCCCTTTACACTTTCACACTTATTTAGGGATCCCTTAATTAATTGAGCTTAATTTTCCTTAATTATCCCCTTTAATTCAAATCCAAGCCTAATTAATTGCATTTTCTAAATAGGAAACCAGACATTAATTAATTCCTAAACATAAAACTTCTCATTGAGCAATGTGTGTCCTAGGTGAATGACCTAAGACCCATTCGTCCATGGGTAAATGGGTCCTCACTTAAACCTAGGACCTAAATTTAAATTATGTTTTTGGTGGTATTTTAACATATTCAAATCCATATTCACATGTCATCTTGTGTTATTTGAATTTTGGGAAGTTAATGTTAGATACCTATAAATATAAGGTTATTTCACTATGTTTCACCAAAGAGTTTCTAGCAAATTCTAGTTATCTTAGGATTACTTTCACAAGATAATTTCAAGAGAAATTCAAGGCATTCAAGAGAATATTTAGTGAATAATTATTGCGAAAATCAAGATCCAGTTATCATATCAAAGTATTCTTGTATCATGCATGTTATTGGATCTAATATGTTGATGTTGATTTCATTATCCATTCAAGTATTCAAATAATTGTTTCAAATAAAGATTCAAGGTTCAAGATCCACACCTATTGAAGCCATTCCATGGAAGTTGTAGCTATTCATTCCAAGGTTCTTTCAAGGGTTTGGTGATTTGTGAAATAGAGTTGTTCATTCATCATTCCTTTCATGCTATTCTATTTCATTTCAAGGTTTGATTACCAAAATGTGGTTTGACCAAGGTAAACCCCCATTCACCAAAAACAAACATTTTTTCCCTCTCTTTGTGTGTTGCAGTTATGTACGTTGAAGAAAAGTTGAAGATCTCAAAAGTTACAAAATTAAATGATTCTAAAGTTGTCATCTCATAGAAACTCGTATCCCAAATTTATTTCCTACTATCCAACTATGAAAATCGAGAATCTAGAAGTGTAGACTTAGGAGCAGAGGACCCATTCACCATAGGGAAAATGAGTCCTTATAAAGATTCTTAAAACACCATTTTGTGAGAGATACACAACATTTATTCCTTCCAGATCTACAAGAAACTTTGTAGGTTCCATCAGTTTTATGTTTAATCTACTAAATCCAATTGATAGATCACATTTTTTTTTATTAGCTATTTTTAATCTTTCTCCCCAAAGTGTTGTTTAACCTAGAACCCCATCCTAACACAAAAATGGAAATTGAAAGATTCCTCAAATAATTCACTCACCTAAAGGTTGAAAATGGATTTTGACTTGAGGGATCTCATTTCTTGAATAAAATAGAAGAATAGGTAGGTTCATTCACCCCATTTTCCGCTTTCCATTTATAGTAAGTTTGGTGAAACATTCCAAATTTATGATAAAACCCTATGTGTTTGAACCCATCACCCATTTTTCTATGTTTCATTTTGGTGAAGCTAATTTTTGAAAATTCTAATTTCTGAATTGGAGTGCATTGAAACTATAAATCTAGAATTTAAATTAATTCATTGCATTTAGGGTTTCTAAATTTGGCATAAAGTTGCATTATATTTTAGGTGTAAACTTACATTTTGCATTGGTCTTAAATCTGAAAATTCAACAAAATTGCATAATTTTAGATTAATTTTGTTGAAATGAATAAGACAACTAAGAGGGGGGTGAATCGGTTGTAGCAAATTAAAACTTCGAAAACCCTCAATAGTAATCTGATTCACAAGCATTCATTAAGTCCTTATTTTGTTAGATTGATTAAACATGAAATGCAAATAACAACAACTAAAATCACAACACCATACACATGAGAACACCATATTTATGTGGAAAACCCAATAAGGGAAAAACCATGGTGAGGATTAGATCACAATATAAGTAATAACGAAACTGGTACAAAGGATATCACTAACAAAATAGGATACACTATCCAAAAAGGATCACTACCAAAAAATAATACAAGAAGATAGAAGAAGAATGTTACATAGAGAAAACACTTCTCAATGCAACAAGGAGTCCACCAAAATTGCTCACACACTTTTTTAGTCTCACATGAAATATTTAAGACACCTTCAACTCATTGCCTTCAGGAACCCTAATATGAAGTTCACACTCCTCTGCTCAAATTTGCATCACACACATCACTCAAATCAATCTCACATCTATCTTTCTTTTTAATATTTTTTAATTCATCTTGCATCAATACCATACATGTTTATATCAAGATCTACCTCAAAAAATTTCTCCAATGTCGGCCAGTAATCGTTATACATTCAAATTTGAAATAGTTCGGCACCTAAAATTTCCTACAGTGGATAGGAACGAAAGGCAGCCTACATAAATCCTTAAATGGGACCTAAATAGATCTCAACACACTTCCACAAGCCTCACACGTAGTGTTAAACACAAGGTCGGACAACACCCGTGCAAAACACCATAAATATTAAGTACATGCTTCCTTTGATCAAGCTAAAAAATTTCGACAACATAATTCACTTGAAATCAATCTAGAATAATCCATGAACAACTTAAGATTCATTGAACACTTCATCCAAGCTCACATCAACAAATAATTTAACTAGGACAACTGATAACCCTTATTTGCATATTGATAAATGAAACTATCATTGTACTACACCAAATCAAGTAAAAATTTGAACACATAAATATAAAAAAACATTATAATCATCTTCTTAAATTTGCACAACCAAAAGGAAAACAATGGAGAAACATGGAGAAAATAAATTTCTCCTATACCATAGAAAGAATCACTAAGCAACTGGTTCACACATTGGTGAAAATATCTCACATTGTACAATGATACAAAAACCCAAATTTTGAATATAGAAACCCATGTCAACCTTAAATAACCTATAAGATCCACACAGGCATAACATCAACACAAAAAGAGCATGGAGCACACTATGAACATTTGCACAACACACTTTCCTCTATTAAATTTTCTTAAAAGCACTTGGAAACCAACTACCAAAAACATGATATCATCTCATTACTTCATTCTGACTCATCTTCAAACTTTGCAACAAAATAATAGCTCCATGTATCACAATAGTTCCTCAAGTTCTTAACTACACATACACAACTTTTTTTCCTCTTTTCCACAATTTTCTCAATATCTTCAATACTTGGATCCTCTGACACCAAGATATCTTCACAAAGAGGTGAGATATTGGGAGAATAATAAACATGATTATCATGATTGTAAATGATTGAATTCTCCTGCACCATAACACTCTCACAATTAGGGGAGATGTTGGGAGAAGAATGAAGATTAGAGAAAGTGGTATTAATACATTTCTTAACATCACTTTACCTAGTCTCCATTCATCCCTCACTTGTGAGAATGCTTTAAAAAGGGGATGAAATCATGGAAAAACATGATAATCACATTTATTCTTTTGCTAATATCTCTCCTAGTTGTGAAGAACATAGTATGGTTTTATAAGATACACTCATTGAGAGTCATGAGAGTCTTGTTTTTCCCTCTCCTAATTCTTCCCCCACTTGGAAACATCTAATTAAAAAAAAGAATTCAATCAATGATAGTTTTTATTATCTTGATGCCTTCCCTATTTGTGATGAAGTTACTTTATAAAATCTACCATGGAATTTAATGAACATCTTGTTTTCTCCTCTCCTAAAATATCTCCTACTGGGGTAGATATCATGGTGCAAGAGAATGATAGAATTAATTCATATCTTTCAAACAATATTAATGTGGCTTCATTAGATGAAAATTATGATGTAGCATTAAACTCTCCTTGGCTAAAAGATAATCAATATATGGATAAATATTTTGAGGTTATTAACATCAGATATTCCTTGAAGTGATCTCCTAGGCCAGTTCTTATCCTTTATCCACCATCACATCAACCTCAAATTCAAACCAAGCCCATTCTTATCTTAGAGCCACCTAAAAATAAACATTAGCTCCAAGAGATGTCTTGAACTTTACAAGGCAACTTGATAGTAACAATGTTTCACAACAACCAAATTACAATATTGTTTCTCACACATCGAATATAAGGAACAATAGGCAACCAAAAACCATCCCTACTTCATTATCATTACCTCAACCCATATTTCCTAGTGCTTCTTGTTTTCCTTTACATAGTGGAAAGGAGTATGATCTTGTTGAACAACTTAAGAATACTCCCGCAAAGATATATTTATGGGATCTTATTCAAGCCTCACCTAGTTATCAAGTATGCTTCAAAATACATTGAAACAATATGTGGTTCCCCCTAGTGCAAAATCGAATGATATAGCAGCTCTAATTCATGGAATGAATGTTGACATTGTTTCTCACAAAAGTGAGCTCCCTCCTTTGGAAATGCAAAAACAAAATGAAGCTTTCATGACATTAGCTATTATTAATAGGAAGGGGATAAAGATAACCCTTGTTGACAATTGATCAACCCTTAATATGTGTAGTGTACGCCTCTTGGATAGTCTTGGAGTGGATAAGACTGAAATTCAACCTAACTCTTTCTCTATTTGTGGGTTGAATAACATAGGAAAATAACTGCTTGGTGTGATCACATTACCTATTACAATTGGAAATGCCACATTGCAAACTACTATCCATGTTATGCCTCACAATCTTTCATATAATATTCTTTTAGGTAGGCCATGGATTCATGAAATGAATGGGGTGCCTTCTACTCTTCATTGTAAAATAAAGTATGTCTACAACAAAATAATGTATACAATCGACATCGACCTTAAACCATATAGTTTTCTCATTGAGAAAGATAAAGAAGGTCCTTTGAAAATATTCACACCAACTACACAAGTGGAACTTGTACAAGAGAAAGAAAAAGAAAAGCATATTGAAAAGGTAAAAAAGTTATTGGAAGATGATTGGGGTTCCTTGGATTTCACACCTACATTCATGGGAGAATGCAAGATTATAACAAAAGAGTCTGAAAAGGGAAAAGAAAAATCAGTAATGTCAACAATATTTAGAAGAACCTTTGAAAGAATCCACTTCAACCACTTTAGAGGAAGAAAAAAATTACACAACAAACTTTGATGAAGTTGGTTATGAACAACAACCAAATCCAAAATAAATGGAAAATCTTTATGATAGAGGTTATGAGATTTTAAAACAATCTGGTTATAGTGGAAAATGATGTGGTGCTAGAGAACAAGGTATCTGTGTCCCTATAGAGCCTAACATGCAATAAATGACTAGTGGTCTTGGTTACTATCCCTTGAAAGAAACAAAAGCATCAAAAATCCTTCATTCAATACCAACATTATTACAAACGATTCTTCTAAGCCAAATTTAACCTTGGTGCTTCTTGAACTAATAGAAACTAGTGGTCTTGGATATTGTCCTTTGAAAGAAATGAAAGAATCAAAGAAATCTTCACTTAATATCAATATCAACATGTAAAACACTCCTAGTGCATGTCTTAGTATGATTGGAGTTCATTATACTTTACGCCCTCCCTTAAAGGAGAGTATAAAATCTCATAATCTAAATAGTCTTGTGTAAGTATGACACCTTGTACTAAGAAAGAGATATATTTGTCACAAAATAAATGAAAATATTCTACTTTTGATGAAGAGAGTGTCTTTTCAAGACTTCTCCAAGATTGTTTGATATCTCTCCCTCTAATAAATTTGACAACAAGAGTTAATTTTTTGCATATCTTAGAGTTCATGGTCATTCCACTAATGAATGTAAGGCTTTGGGTAATAAAATTCAACATTTTAAGGATTGTGGTGCTCTTCTTTGTGTTGAAGCACCTATTTCCTCTAATTAATACTAATTTTCATTCATCATGTTTCTCATCACTTACCTCAGCTCACCCTTGTCTTACACTAAGTGGGGGAAAGGGTTTAGGTAGCCTTGTCCTTGTATGGAAATTTTCATTGCCTCTTTTCGATAGTTGACCACCTTCCATGTATATATAAGAGAAAGCTTGGGATGTGGATGGCATGCCTTAAGCTGGCTTGCATGTGACATACTTTCTTCCTATGTTTAGCATTTAATTTTTGGGGCAACCCCTCTTAATGATGTAGCTTCATTCGAGAACATATGACTTGGCATAGGGATTTTTGAATAAGCTCTCATGTTCTCTTTGTTTAGCATTGAATAATGGCTACTTCAAAGAAAATTTCTCCTAGCAATGGTGCTATCAATTTCTTTAAAGTGGGGGCATACATCAGCATTCCTCATGTTTCATTGTGAGATTTTCTTTCTTCTTGCAATGCATCCTTTTCTTGGTGGTATCATTGGGTTTGATGTCCTTTGAGAGTGTGATATTTCTCTTATCCTAGACTTGTCCTCTCTTAGAGACATTAGGCATGATGTTCCCTAAGAAGAGACCTTACATGAACTAAGCAAAGTCCTTTTGAGCAAACCTTTATTTGCATTTTTTCATAAGTGTTTAGCATAATATAACTTGTTAACCTTGTGACACTTGAAGTTCTAGTTGTCATGGCACCATATCAGAGTTATTAGAGGGATAGCTTTGGTATGGTTAGTACAGTGAAAGCCTATAGACCTGAAATTAATTTCTCATTAATCCACTTTCCTAGGGGCTCACCTAGTGGATGACCTACGGTTCTATTATCTCAAAGTGAACGCACATATTTTTTGCATAGTGGACATTGAGTTCTGCTTGTGAACATCTTGGGATAAATAGTTGAGACATGTTCCACATCGCATTGGATAGTCAAGGTTTGATCCACCTTATTTCTCTTTTTCTTCTAGTCTTTGATGTTGTATGGTTAAGTATCTTTGTCATTGTTGCATACATGTGTTTTGAATGTCTACTTTAGTGTGATTTTTCAGTTGTGCTCTTCCTCTCACTAAAGTGGGGGCTAAATGTAGTGTAGAAAATTTATCCCTTTACATTTTCACACCTAATTAGGAATTAATATTAAAATAAAATTAATTATAACTTAATTTAGTGTTTTAATATGTATTTTACATATTTGTATTAAGTTTAGTGCCCTATTAATTAAAATGGACTTAATTGTGGCTTGTTTTTGGTGTTTTAAAGTGTACCCCTTTACACTTTCACACTAAATTAGGGATCCATTAATTAATTGAGCTTAATTTACCTTAATTGGCCCCTTTAATTCAAATCCAAGCCTAATTAATTACATTTTCTGAAGAGGTTTCTAACATTCATTAATGCCTAAACATAACACTTCTCATTGAGCAATGTGTGTCCTAGGTGAGTGACCTAGTCCTCACTTAGACCTAGGACCTATATTTAAATTATGTTTTTGGTGGTATTTTAACATATTCACATGTCATCTTGTGTTATTTGAATTTTGTGAAATTAAAATTGCATACCTATAAATATAAGGTTATTTCACTATGTTTCACCTAAAAGTTTCTAGAAAATTCAAGTTATCTTAAGAATAATTTCACAAGATCATTTCAAGAGCAATTCAAAGCGTTCAAGAGTAGATTTAGCAAAGAATTATTGCATCAATCAAGATCCAATTATCATGTCAAATTCTTCTTGCATCATGCATGTTATTAGAGCTAATATGTTGATGTTGAGTTCATGATCCATTCAAGTATTCAAAGCATTGTTTCAAATCAAGATTCAAGGTTCAAGATCCACATCCATTGAAGTCATTTCATGAAAGTTGTAGATCTACATTCCAAGGTTCATTCAAGGGTTTGGTGACTTGTGGCATAGAGTTGTTCATTCATCATTCCTTTCATCCTATTTTATTTCATTTCAAGGTTTGATTACCAAAATTGGGTTTGACCAAGGAAAACCCCCATTCACTAAAAATAAACACTGTTTCCCTCTTTTTGTGTGTTGCAGATTTGTAGGTTGAATAAAATTTGAAGATCTCAAAAGTTGCAAAATTACAAGATTGTCAAAGTTGTTACCTTTGTTGTCATCTCACGAAAAATCAAATCTTAGATTTATTTCTGACTATTTGACTGTGAAAATCAAGAATTTGGAAGTGTAGAAACAAGAGCAAAGGACCTGGAAATAGATTTTGGAGAGCCCTACCCAGGAACCATTCACCATAGGGTGAATGAGTCCTTAGACAACTTCTAAAAATACCAATTTTTTAGAGGTACAAATCATTTATCCCTTCTAGATCTACCAGAAACTTTGTAGGTTCCTTCAGTTTTATGTTTAATCTACTAAATCCAATCGATAGATTGTATTTTGGAGTTTATTTTCTATTTTTAATCTTTCTTTCCAAAGTGTTGTTTGACCTAGACCACCGTCCTAACACAAAAAGGGAAATTGCAAGATTCCTCAAAGAATTCACTCACCTAAGGGTTGAAAGTGGACTTTGACTTAAGGGATCTCATTTCTTGAATGGAATAGAAGAATAGGTAGATTCATTCACCCCATTTTTCCCTTTCCATTTATAGTAAGTTTGGTGAAATATTCCAAAATTAGTAGAAAACCCTATGTCTTTGAACCCATCACCCATTTTTCTATGTTTCAAAATATATATTGAATTGATATTTTTACTGTAGCTTCTACACAAATGGTTTGATAAGCCTAAAGATGGTTAAATGAATTGAGGTGCCTTTCATATAAGATCTCTAGATAATGTAACCATGCAACCTGATATTCCTCATTGTTGATAATATTTTCATTAATATCTATAATGATGGTATATCAACCTTGATTGGTAAGATGGCTTCAACACCATAGACTAAAGAGTATGGAGTGATGCATGCGAGTGTGTGGATAGATGTGAGGTATGCTCATAAGGTGGGATTTAAGTGGAAGTTCCAATCACAACCACTGTCATTGATAAATTTATTTACAATTTCAAGCAAGCTTTTTTTAGTTGTATTTGCTTGGTCATTACCTTATGGGTAAAATAGGGTAGACCATTGATGTTGAATATGAAATTGTTCACACAAATTACAAACGTCATAATTATTAAAAGGCCTACCATTTTTTGAAATTATGGTGGATGGGATACCATATCAACATATAATATGATATAAGATAAATATGGATATTTTAATGTCAGTAATGAGGGTGAGAGGGATGGATTCGACCCACTTCATGAAGTAATCAATTGTGATCATGATGAACTTGTGTCCATTAGATGAGGATGGATATATATTACAACCAATTTGATACCATATTAAGAAAAGGGCCAAGACGTTGTGATGGGTCACAATTCTTATGATGGCATGTGAATGAGAAATCCATGTTGTTGACATGCCAAATATTTCTTAACATACAAACATGTGTCATGCTCTATGGTTGAAAAATAGTATTTGGTTCATAGGAGATTCTTAGCAAGCACCATACCACTAGTGTGAGCCCCACAAATAACATCGTGGACCTCTTGTAATATGAGGTGTGATTCCACCAAGTTTAAACATCATAATAAAAACCCATCATATACCTTATGATAAAGTGTATATCCCAAGAGAGTAATGGGATGATCATTAGATAAGCTATTTTGTTGATTGCAAGTTAGGTTTAGTGGAAAGGTTTGGTCATATAGGTATTTGTATATGTCATGATATCAGGGTGATTCAAGATCTCACACAATCTCAAACACAATGTCAGTATTAGGAACATTGTATGTTGGTATTAAGATTTTTTCTATTAGAAATTCATGTTTATGGATAAGGTTAGGCATGTCAACCAAGGATCCAATAGTCATTGCATCAATTTATTTGCTATTAAGGTGTGGGACCTTTCAAACTAGATGTGTGTAAAATATTCGTTGAAGCTATCAACCATATGAACTTGTAGATAAGAAGATTATATAACCTATTTAATGATAAGTTGACAATCCCCATAGACCTGCAAGTGGGAAATGTTCTATTGAACTACCATCTTCAATCAGTGATTAAGGCTTCATACTCCACTATTGTTTGTGCATGGGAATTCCAATCTAAAAAACTAAAGAATTAAACCACCTTGAGGGGTAATTAAGAGGATACCTACACCTAAGTCACGTTATGTGTATGATACACCAAAATAAAATTTCCATATGGGTTCCTCATGGATCATGAAAATAGAATCATATGGAAAGTAAATTATTAGAAGATATATGTCCATGAGAGGGGCTTCAACAAGTTGATTTGTGATTACCTAAACTTTGAATACCCTATGGTCCACATACTCAAT
Source organism: Sequoiadendron giganteum (assembly GCA_007115665.2). Taxonomy (NCBI): domain Eukaryota; kingdom Viridiplantae; phylum Streptophyta; class Pinopsida; order Cupressales; family Cupressaceae; genus Sequoiadendron; species Sequoiadendron giganteum. Next base: position 440,379,428 of record CM021105.1, read on the forward strand.
GTAAAACTCACTGAGAAGTATTATCCATTTAGTCATATACCCTATGAGAGTAGTTTTGGAGAGGAGATACTTGAGTGGGTCAATTTGGAGATAAGATTGATTGGATGGCTTAACATGTAGTGTCTAATATTTTAAGATCTGAATATGATAGTTAAACATGATTTTTATATTGGAGAGTAATTGAGCTTATAACCAACAAAATTATTACTAATTTAATATAGGACCCTTTCCTTTCCATTCTCATTATTTTGACCTAGAATTTCCCCCAGTGCAACTAATGTAGCTAATATGTAGAGAAAGAGGGCTTTCCTTGAATAGGTGGAATGAGAACATATGGTGATGCTAGATATTCTTTGATCTTATCAAAGTCCTATTGGAAAGAGGCATCCCACTAAATTATATTATCCTTTCCAAGAAGATGGGTGAATGGGCAATATTTGTCTACAAGATGAGCAATGAACCATCTGATAGATTGAAGATTGCCTTGAAGGCTCGTTAAATGGTTTAAATTTATTAGAGGTGGCATTTCTATGATGGCCTTAACCTTAGTAGGATAAAATTTTATACCTATCTAGGAGACTATGAACCCGAATAGCTTGCAAAAGTGACACCAAAAACAAACTTTTTAGGATTAAGCTACCACAAGGAAATGAAATATATGTTCAAGTGTATGTTGATGGTATTCTCTAGTCTTGGGAATTAGAATAATATCATCTAAATAGTCTTTCAAGATTATGTGAATGAGATCATAGAAGATAGTATTCATTGCTTGTTGATATGTAGCCCCTAAATTCTTAATACTAAAGGGAATCACTTGGAAGAAAAAAGTGTTGCAAGTATGAAGGTGTTGTCATTGATGTCAACAAGTCTGTGCTGTCATTGATGTTAGTTGTGTAATGGTTGAGAGATATTATTGATTTGATTATCCACATTATGTTTTCATCAGTTAAGTTATTGGTATTAACCTCTGATGTTGATTTGATAGGATTTTGTTTATGGTTGTGGTAGTGATAAAGATGTCGAGGATATTGAGAAATTTGATAAAAAGAGGAAACAAGATGTTGTAGAAGTGTTCTGGTGGTGCTCCACATTTCTTCTAGGTTGAAGATCTACTTGTGTGGTCTAGATATGTTGGTTAGAAGTGTTCATAGTTCCTATATCTAAAATTTGGTCTTCTAGATAGTTGTGCAAAATAAGTTATGTTCACTATTGTGTGAACTGGATTCGTAGTGTTGCTTACAAAGTTGTCTAGGAGAAATGTTTTTGCTTCGTGTTGCTCTTCAGGTCTTATGATTCTGAGGGTATGTTGATGGTATTGATCTCTTTCCTATGTTAAGAGGATTCCTAGTTTCACTTTGGAAGATGGATTTTAGAGTTATGATGTTTGGTAGTGTAGTTTAAGTTTACTAGGTGTGTACATTCTAAAGGTGTGAGTTGTTGCGAAGGATTTTGATGGATTTTGAGATGATAGAGGAATATTCTAGATCATGATGAAGGATGGTGTGTGGTTCACAAGTCATCCTTGGATTTGATGAAGAGTTTACTTTAAAGTTTAATGGTGTTTGCATGGGTAATGATTGACCTAGTGTTTACACTACATTCAAAGATGTTTAAGTATTAATAAAGGTGTAGGATGACATGTAAGAGTTGATTTGGGTCCCAATTAAGTTATGTATTGGTCCACTTTCATTCCTATCCACTATGGGAATGCTTAGTGCTGACCTATTTTGAATTTGTAAAGTGTAATGTGAGTGTAGCCAACTTGAAGATACTTTTCAAGTTGAGAATTCTATAAATACAAGGTGAGTTGATGCGATATGGAGTGTGGAATAAAATTGAGTGTTGTGATGTGAAATTGAGTGCAAAAGTGTGAAATGCGGTGTGAGATATAATGCAAGATTGTTGAATGTAGTGAGCCAAGGTATCTTGATCTCTTGAAGGTTGTAAGTGTTGTTGGGGCTATTATGGTGGATTCTTTGGTGCATTGAGATTGTGTTATTTGTGTAAGATTGTATCTTCTTTATTCTTTCTATTCTCGTAGTGACCTTGGGTTGTGAGCCTTCTGGATAGTGAGTCATATTCTGGCAATGAGCATATTTGTACCTTTTTTGCAATTACTTATATTGTGAGCTAATATTCATTGCGGTTTTTTCCTTCTAGGTTTTTCCACATAAATTTGGTGTTCCCTTGTGTATAGTGTTGGTTATTTTAGTTTCTATTATCTACTTTTCATGTTTAAACATTACAAAAGATTAAGGGTTTAATGAATGCATGTGGATCTCTTTATTGTTGAGGGTTTTGATGTTTTAATTTGATACAACTAATTCACCCACATCTCAATTGTCTTGTTCATTCAACAATTGGTATCAGACCAAGGTTACTTGGAGAAAATCTTAACTACTTGAGGTAGATCTTAGAAGGAAAGCATGAAGGAGATCCCTATGTTTGATGACACATACTATACATTCTGAAAGGTTAAGATGGAAGGCTATCTAGTTTACCTTGTATTTGATGTCACTAAGGTAGTGAAGATTATATATAACATACCCACAAATGGATTTTTTGTGCCTGTTGCACACACGCCCCGTTTAGAATGAGGACCCTCTCTTCCTTCCTATATGATTGTTGGGCATCTGACACCAAGCATCTTTCCAGACCATGGATTTCCCCTTCCGGAATTCCACCTACGCTTTATCGTCCTGACGGTCGCGGCTGGACGTCTTTCCAGCCGCCGGACTCTGGGTTGCCAACCGCCCCCTATGGGAAATGAACTCATCAACTTTCTGGCCGCCATGCGAAGGAATTAATTGCTACGTTAATAACCATTTTGGCTATTTAAACAAATTTTATGATTGTCATTATCAACCAACCGAGTGATAGAGAAATTTGCAAAGCTCCGAGGCATCCAACATTTTCGGCCCCATAGTCCGAGTTCTTTTCCCGATGTCCTCTGCGCAGCCAACAACTTACTTCTTTGAGATCTTGAGGTACGTCCGCCGTCCATGCACCTTGTCCTTTATTTTGTGAAATTCTGAGTGTTAAAGCAATGTAAAATGTAAAATTGAGTTTAAAATTGGTAAATTGGTACCCTCCCCTAAGAACCCATATGTTAAAATATGAAAAATCGATTGTTTGCAGCCTCGAAATTCAAACTGGAGATTAAACTTGCTGCGGTTGTTCTTCAGAATAGTCGCTGGCATCTCCCAGGCTCGGACCTTCCCGTGGTCGTCCGCAAAACTCCAAACTGAACCTCAAAATTCATGCGGCCAAATTCGTCTCGGACTCCGACCTTCGGATTTCCCCTCGTGGGTGTCCGTTGTGTCCCCGCTGTTCTAAACGACCTTCCTTGAGCATCTTTCTGACCTTCGGGCCCCGACCACATGACTGCCATGTTGGAACTTGCAGAAAATTGAAAATCAACAAAAGAGAAACCAACGTCCAAAATCGATTCGGACTCCGCTATCTGGAAATCCTTCCTCGGGATTCCGTTTGGACTTCGCCGCTCTAAACGACCGTGGCTAGACGACTTCCCGACTCTCGGGTCCCAACTAGACACCCTCCATTTCAAACATACCAAAATCCAAAGTGTCTTTGGGTCCTGGTGTCCAGAATTCTTTCCCCGAAATTCTATGTCGCTTTCGCCATTTTGAACGGTCATTTCGAAGCGACTTCCCGACTCCCGGACCTCGGTCCCCTTCTCGCAGAAACCAAAATCCAAGCAAACATTTGAAGCCTAAGCCTCTTTCGGATCCTGGCCCCCAGAATTCTGCCTTTGAAATTTCATTCCACTATCATCGTTTTGAACGGAGAATTCAATGCGACCTTCCGACCTCCGAGTCTCGACCCGCTGTTCATTGCTTAGCTTTCCCGAATCCTCAAACTATCTTCAGGAGATTTCCCTCCAGAATTCCACACCCAAATTGCCGCCTCCATTTCTCCATTGTGAATGGCTAAACCATAACCGCTTCCTGGTGATGACAGTTCGAGCTCCGGATTCCAACACCCAGAGTTCCGTGTCCTCTATGTCGTTTCCAATGGTTGTCCTGCAGCTGAAGCCCAAACTCCCAAATGAAGGATCAAATGACCTCTAAATCCAAAATGGATTTTGACCCACTTGCTAAAATTAGAGCTTCCTTCATGACAACCCTCATTTAACCAAATCCAACATCGGGAAACACCTTTCGGAATTCCATGCCAAATTTGCCCTTCCAAACGGCATTCTGCCAAGGGAATTTCGACCCTGGGAACCCGGGTTTTCTGCCTTGCTTTCTAGTGATGAAGTATCGAATGTTATGTGATTACTGAGTATGAATAATGATTGCAGAGCTAAATTTGATGTCCAGGGACTCATCCGGGACCATTCTCTTGTGTTTAATGTTACTAATTCATGTCTTTTGTGTAGGATTTATGGAATCCGGCGCAAAGACTTTTGGTGCCTCCAAGGAGAAGGGGAAAGGAATAGCCAAGACCCCTCGAGGCAAGGAGGATAAGGACCTAATGAAGTAAAAGTTCCAAAGGGTCCCCTTACAATCCAGAATCACCACTCTATGGAGGGATGTCACGAATACCAACATCGGTCAGCTTGATATTGATGAATTTATAAAGAGGGTCAAGGTGAACCCCAAGACAAAGAATGTGAAGTTCATAAGGAGCAGCGGAATTGCTAAGGCTACAAGTTTCCCACCAGCCTTGGTGGCCTCGGAACTGGTAATGGCATGCATTGAGGCATATCAACCCGAGACACAAATAATAGAGGATCAGGATGGGAATATCATTGCAGACATGTCCTCATCAGGTATAACAGCAACTTTCCACACCCCTGCCTTTAAGAGCATGGAGACCCCCACCATGGAGGAATGCAAAGAATTGTGAGAATAGGATCCGCTGAGGTGCAAGAAGTTAATCAATCAATATTGGTTAAAGGACAAGTGGGGTAGTGCTGGCAAGCTCCCTCAAGATATTTTTCGTAGTGAATTCTTTGAGGATTACCACGACCTCATGACCTTACTGAGCCGAGTAATGGGCCTTCCTTTTGCGGCCTTCTTCTAGGAATGGATGTTCTATTTTGTGGAACAGATTCTCTGTGGTGACGATGTCGCCTTCTACTGGGGGGAGATAATCATTGACTACTTCCACAAACAGTTCACAACCATAAACAATACCTCCAAGTTCTTCATGACTTCCTACCTGGTGTACTCCCTCACTGACCAGCGACACTATCAGGGGTTAACTACAGTGCCCAGTGAGGCATCAGGGGTAGAGCTCAAGCCCTATGATAAGTACCCTCAACTACAGTTCCAAAATTTCAAAAAGGATTATTGTAGGGTGAATGATGCATTCATCGCCCACATCATTCGATCCCTATGAGGCGACTTTTAGAGAAGAGTTTCGCATAGTGCCCAAGCCCTCCTCAGGAAATACGCCTTCCTTTACATTCAGTTTCTGAAGTTCACTTACATCCGTGCCCAGGGATTTATAAAAAGACCAAACAAGCTGCCTCGATACCCCAATGACCGGATTATACTCTTGGAGCTGACTTGGCAACTGAGGCACATTCATAACATCCTAGGCAACAAGAATCTAGTGGGCACACCTTACCCCATTGGGCTCGGCCAAGGGATGTACAAGATTCATACCTCCCAGTGTGCGGGGTACTCAAAAAGGGAGTTGGTCGAATACCACTTTCGCCAATATACATCTCAGCCTTGAATGGACCCATACAGACATATCAAAAAGGCACTGGGATGGGAGTACGCCCACCTCCATAATGTGGAAGACTTCTGGGCCAATTGTAAAGATGATTTTGAAGTGCGGCTACGACACTACATGTGCATGACCGCTCTTTACGTGCGAAGAATAAATCTGTGCCTGGTTCCTGACTAGCTTGAATAGGATGAGGACAGTGTGATAGATCTAGGATATGATGCCATCGCCAACCTACCACTACCTACAATTGAATGGGATGAGTGAGAACTTGATGACATCGACATGCTCACTAAGCCCATCGAGATCCGAACAAGGGCATGGATCGACCAACAAGTAACCCAATTAAAGCAGCAAGGAGTCGCCTTGACATTCAAGGGACTAGAGAGTGAACCAAGTGGCTCTGATGGAGGGGTAGCTACTACTGCAACTAGGGAGGCATCAAAAACCCCACCATCAACCAAAACCAAGAAGAGAAAAGAGGCCAGCGAGCAGCTGCCCAAACCGAAGGTTTATGCTCGTAAGGCGTTTGAGGGCGAACCTTCCCAAAAGAAAAGGAAAACAACCAGAGGTACAGAGATGTCTATGGCACCGAAAGGTCCACCCCATGGAGAAGGATCCAACTCACCAAGGTCTCCATCTACTACAATTGCTATTGCTAGTACTGTTGCCCCCGCCTCGCAGGCTTCACTTGCAATTTCCGTTTCCTGCCCACCTATGGTAGACATCTCTGTCCACCTTGCTTCCACCTCTCCAATCATGCAGATTATTCCTGTGGATTCATCCTCCACCATGACCTCACTGATCTCCTCTTCCTCCATGTCTCCTTCACTACCCTCTATTTCTGCTGCTACAATACCTGCCCTTAGTCTCCCAAAATCTTTTGTGAAATATATGCAAAATGTGTCATCTGAGCTTTCCGGGATGCTTACTAATCCCGTGGTTCAGGCTGGAATAGCTCAGGCTATGGCCCACACTCCAGCTCTCCCTCTACCTTCTAAACCACCAAGAATGGAGGAAACAATGCAGATATCTTATGAGCTTCAGCGACGAGAGCTAGAGGCTACAGAGAGGCCAGAAGATGAAGAATTTGGATACCACGAGCATCCACTATTTGAGCGTCGGGAGATAGATGAGGTAGCCTATGAGTCCTCTAGTGAGGGCAGTGAGGAGTTGGATGTTGAACTAATAAGAGAGACAAATGATCCTGAACTCAATGAAGAGTGGGGTAGGCAGTTTAAAGAGATTGAGGATGAGGAAGTCGAGGATCGACTTGCCCAAGAAGAGGAAGATGCTACTCAAGAGACTCAAGGCAGCAAGTCTCTGACTAAGGGACATGGCCAAACCCTAGAGCATGACAAGGAAGCATCCCTCCATGAAGATGAGCAAGAGTGGAAGCTCGAGGAACATGAACAAGGCTAAGATGAAAGCGAAAAGGGTGTTGGAATAGAGGATCCCTCCAATGAGAAGTTGCGCACCAAGTCTCCCGTTAAGTATGTAACGCTTGAAGAAGACTCTGATGAGGAGAAGGGGGATACACAAACTAAGAAGAAGGCTCTTGTTGTCAGAGCCACTGAACTAGAGAAGGAGGACAATAAGAATCAAAGTGAACCGCCTAGGGAAGAGCCCAAAATTCCTGATTGGCTAGAAAGATAGTTGAAACAAAAGACCCCCACCTTGAAAGATGCTAAGAAAAGGCTAGAAGCCATTCTGGCCAGAGCCCAAATAAGTACCGGGAAAGAGAAGAAATCGAAGATCAAATCAAAGATGATTGTGGATGCCTCTAGATCTAGGACGATGCAAATAGCTACACCGATGGTTGGAAAAAAAGGAATAACTTATAACGTCTCCACCATCGACTTGGGAGTGGCCATAAGGGAACAAAAGGTTGATCACCTCCAGGAATCGGTCCCCACGGTGGTGCATCTTATCCAATAGGATAAGATCTCCAAAGAAGAACTCAAAGCACAAGTGGTTGATCTAATGGCCTATATTCAGCAATGGTTGTCCCTGAATGAGGAGCCTACGACGTCATTTGCCCTGCCTTAGTTGCTATCTCAGGAACAGATAAATAAATTAGAAAAAAGATGGAACCTAGATAGGACTACGGAAAATTGGTTCTGATAGGTCTTGGACATAGGGAACACGAGCATCAACTCGTCTATCTAGACAACAAATAAGTTATTGGAGGTACAAAGAACCCTTGAGGGCACAAGCAAGATCTGTAAGGAGTTCCCAAGGAAATATAGAACAGCCTACCCAAAGATTGAGGCCATACTCACATTTCCAAGTGAGGTCTGGGAGAAGAACCTTACCCTCAAAGATGATGATCACTGGCTAGTGGATACATGGATTCAATATTTCGATCACCGGAGGAAAAAGCTGGAGAAAATCTTGGAGCATATAGCACCAAATATCGAATGGGCTAGGGATTCAAGAGAAGAATGCACTTGGTACCTCAAGTTAATGATAGGGTACGAGCTACCTACTACTAAAATAAATCCAGAGAGCATAAAGCCACACTTTTTGAAGGGCATGGAAGATGGGATGTCAGCTGAAATCACCACATAATTCATGAGTTTCACTGCCAAGCCTTCGCACAGTCAAAACTCTTCAGAGATAATGTTGCTAAATATGATGATGACTGGAAAAAGCTCATAAGCAATTCCCAAGAATTGAGCTATCATATTTTTGTTCCGACATCATGGAGTTGGACAAGTTCTAGCCACTAATCTTGAGCTTTATGGAGTATGTCGCATTGAAGAGGCGCAAAGGAAATCTAGTCATCGATGAAGAATTCTTTAAAGAATAGCTACAGCAAAGGGCAAATAGCTACAGGATGAAATTGCTACAGTGCTATCACTAGATGACAAAATAGGAAAAAAACAAGAAAAGTCTTATAAATGAAATGTATTTGGGGGTAGGTGAAACCCTAGTGTAAAGTGAATCTTGGCCACTCATTTTTCTTTTTGAAGACTATAAATAGGGCTCTCCTCTTCTCATTTTAAGAGAGTTGAGTTGTTGTAAAGGCATGCTACAAAAATTATAATAGAAAATACAGTAATTTCCTAGTGTATTTCTAGGTTTCTCTACATGTTTCATGATTCTTCTCCCTTTAGTTAGAACTTTGCTTCAAGTTACTTTGCTACTCTAGTTTTCTTAGTTAGCTGTAGTGGATTTAGTAAATTGTATTTGGTTTTGAAGATTCATGCTATGTGTATGCTTTCCTTGTCCATACTTTTGGTCACTTGTTGCTGGTAGATGACTTTGTAAAGTTAGTCTAGACTATAATTTCATAGCTGCTCATTGAACTTTATCTTTGTTCACATTACATGGTGAATGAATGATGAATATTTGCAGTCCCTAGAAGATAGCAAAGATTTCATGACATTGTGAGAATTCAGATTAAGTGAAATTATGTTTAAGGAAATTGTCCATAGTAGGAACCTCCATGATCACTGTTCATCGGTAGTTGCAGGTCCAGGAACCATCCTTCTCCCTTACCCTTTTTCTTTTTTTTTAGAAACAACTTGTGTTAAGGTTCATTACACATTGTAAAGCCAAATTTGATGAAACAAAGGAGTCCCAGACTACTGTCTGAACCTACAACAAAGTACAGTAATTTACTATTCGAAGAACTCCATTCATTGACCCGATTCTCCCACAGCTTTAAACCACGTAAGACCACCTTGTGATTCTAGCAAAATCACATCAAAGAACTAAAATATTCCAAGCATTGTCATGACCTAACATCTAAGAGACCTTGGGATAGTGTTCTGCAATTTGATTGTGGAAGATTGTCTTTCAAGATAGGTGATGAACCTATGCATCACCTGTGTTGTGAAGTGCATAAAAACACCATCAACAGGATTGAGCACAAGTGAATGCCTATGAAATATATGGTAAGACAAGGTTTGTTCTTTTGAGTAGTCTTGAAATTTTTGAATTAGTGAAAGTTATGAATTTGAAAATTGCTAAAGAAGTTTGGGATAAGATAGAAAGTATTTATGAAGGAGATGATAAGGTTAAACAAGCTAAGATGCAAAATATGAAGACACAATTTGAGACCTTGCGAACGGGTCAAGATGAAACTATTACCTAATTTTTGCATACAGCTCAATCAAGTAGAGCTGGAGCAAGTATTTACAGCTAAAGAAGAAAAGTACATACAATTTTTTTCTAATTTTTTTCATTGCACAAATGTTTTCAGATGAGGTATTATGCAAATGTTTTACAATAGAAAAGATTACACAATTTGCATAAAAGAGTTGTTATTTTATTCATTGTACAAAATATGATGTCCCACACAAGTCATGGGAGTAACTAAGAAATACATGATGAAATGAAACATAAAGAGTAAACTATACAATTGAAGAAGTAATGAACATGAAAGGAAATTTGATGTCTTTGCCTGAATGATGAATCATGAAGTTGTCAGTTGTGTCTTCAATTTTAGTTTCTCCGGGTTTAGCTCCTTCTATTGTCGCTCTAGAAATACCTACAAGGGATAAATGTATTTTGTTAGAGATCGAGACCAAATTTCTCTTCATATGCATACATCAATAGATATATAATCTACTCCTATAAATCAATTGATCAGATATGCAGATTTCACAAACATCTAGGAGCAGAAGAATTAATGCATCATTTGAAGCTTTTAGCTTCATTGTTTTTCTAACTTGTTTGTTCACTATGTAGGTATAGGTTCATTTGATATTCCTGATTTTCATGGTTTGACATCACAACATGTGGAGAAAAATGGGCACCCACAAAGGTTGATCCCAACATGTTGCCCTCTTGGATTTTAGAGGGGATATGAGGTATATTTTAATCAATGGAAGTGAATTCAATCATGGCAGTCACTAAAAATCATATCATCTATCAATGAATAAATTATGCCCAGAAAGCAACATACCATCAATGGAGGCAATAGAAACATATATGCCAAGATTCAATCATTTCAGTCCATTATCATTGTTATGGGATAACACAGTGCATAGATACTATGAACATTATTTCAAACACATAGGGGACAACTAATGGCCTATCTACTGTTCAATGATTAAAAAGGATGGAACAATAAGCAAACAAGCTACAAAATTATATGGAATTCACCATACATATATTATAAAACTACAGGACAGTGACCATGTAAACTCTAAGGAGATAATTTAAATCTAATGTGCAACAAAGAAAAGGATAGGTTGGTCATATAATTGAGAGCATAGGTCTACCAGTGAGAAGAATGGTCTCACAAAGATGGTCCATTCATAATAGTGTAGTCAAAACATGAATTCAAGAGCAATGTCATAGATGAGCTACAGAATGGAAGTCAAAATAAGCTAGTGAAGAACACTTTGAATGAGAGAATGTCCCAAATTGGATTTATAGTCTTTGAAGTACTAATCATGTATGTGTAGAAACTTTGGTGCTATCAATTGCATTAATAGGATTTTGATGAAAGCATTATTCACAATTAGTCACAAGGACAATCATAGCGTAAGTTGATTACATGATAGTCATCAATGAATAAGCAGAGAGTAGCAAGAACTTTATCATTGTTTGTGCAAAAGAAAGCAAAGATTTTCATTTCTTCTGAGTTAAGGAAAATATATAGATATCTTATCAAATTCAGAGCCTTACCACTTGGCCTCGACACAATCCAACATGGATATCTCACAGTCAAAGTTCTAGAAAGCTCGAGCAAACCCTAACATGGCAGTGGAAAAAGTAGTTTTGAAGTCAAAGTTGAAGGTTACAAATGAATGTGATGCAAAGTGAATGGACACAGGTTTTCTCACTTAGGGTTTTGTTTACCCTATTTTAGCTGACCTCAACATAAGGAATTTTTTCCTTTGTTTTTTTTAAAAATTTTTTGCATAAATTAATGCCCATTGCTATGTATTAGTTATTTTTGTATACCTTTTCATATATTTGTAAACCTTTGCAAAAATTATTAATCAAACTCAAGATCGACCTCCTCAATCCTTGCATGAGTTGAAATAAAAATGAAATGTAAACATTATTAGAGAAATCAATTATAAATTGATTTAATTAATGTCATGCAAATGCAGATATAGGCAAGCCCATAACACAAGTTAAAGTAATCATTAATCGATTGCTTCAATATTTATTTAGATTAATTACCTTCATATCAGAATCATGCAAAAATTAGAAGGGGAGTTAAACTAGAGATTTTGGTCCTAATTTTTAGTTATCTCATGTGGTTATGAGGTCAAATTTGATCAAATTGATTATGGCAGTGAGTTTGAGGCTATTTTAGCTCAAGTTACTTTAATTTTGACCCCTCTTTTTGAGGGTTTTCATTTCTAACTGTGGGAGATATTCTTGGAGATATTTTTAGATGTAGTTAACTACAAGTGCCACCTCTTGGCACTTGGAGACTCTTTTTGTATATAGGAGAAAAGACAGGTTTTTTCTTAGTTCTTTCTCTTTGCTCTCTTCTGCATTGCAAGGAGTTAGAAATTTTTATAGCTCAACCTTTTATAGATTATATATAGCAACAATTTATTGTCAGCATTTTTCATATTGCAGAGATTCCTTTCATTTTTTCAGTGAAAATCAAGTGTTTTCCTTCTCAAATTTTAGGTGTTGTCTTTATGTTTGATTTTGATCAAAATTTAATGTGTTTGAATCTAAAAACCTTTAATTTTAGTCTCATTCATAATTGTATGTACACAAAATCATTTTAATATCACAAGTAATAGATTGTGCAGTTATTTAATCCTTTTTTTCAAGTTGTGAAAACTCAGTTTTCCTTCACAAGAAGATAGATTTCTCAAAGCCTGTTTATGAATTATTTATGTGATTTGACTTCCCAAGTTAAGCTGTGTAAATGGATCTCTTGAAAATAGTTGTGAATCAGATTGCATTTTCATCATCATTTAGGTGCATCACCATCCTTTTAAGTTCAATTTTTCCATTCATTTTAAACCCTTCTATCTCTTTTCCTAGATAATCATTAGTTTCCCTAGAAAATCAAAAGGGGAACCAACCCAAAATATGGAGATCTATCTTCACTATAGGGTACCCAAAAGCTAAAGATATTTCAATGTTCCAAAAATATTAGTTGAGTCTAGGCTTAGATAGGGTGCAATCCTAATTGATAATAGTTTTTGGCATGCTTGATGGGACCAATTAGACTACTACAATCCACAAGTTCTCATCCATTATTGATATTCAGTGTGTATATCAGCAAGATCAGCCCTTTGGAGGTAGTTTCTCACACACCTGGTGATAGGTACAAATCTACTGGTTTCAAAAGTTCTAGTGCTGGTATGTTACATAAATCATCTATTCACTTTATTTTCTAGCTCTTTATATGAGTAGAAATGTCAAATTTTCATAGTCAATATGAATATCCAACACCATACTATGAAAATATTGTCCATGAGGCTCCTTATCAGCCATACCTAAGTAGCTATAATGTTGGTCTTAGTCCAAATAACCCAATTACAACAAGCTATCAGCATACTCAAGATGCTTACCACATACCCACCTCTACCCAATCTTCTTATCAGCCTCAAAATTCTAAAATTATGGAATTTAGAGATATGACAAACATGATTAAAGATACCTTTCTAGGACTCAAAAAGAAAATGGGTGACTTTCAGAGGGAGAAAGAGATCAATTTGTAGTTGAAAGAATTTTCTTATCAAGCTTATCTCCATGAGCAGTAGGGGTTGGATCATCAAGCCCAACTTCATAGGCAAGAATTAGAGGCACAAGGTAGACAATTTGCAAAAGAGTTGATAGCTCAAAAAAGGAAATATGAGGAGAAGCTTTGCAAAATTGGAATCACAATCAACTCCTTCTCCTTCATTAGAAAAACCTATACTTAAGCAAGAAGCTAACCCAGTTATTGCCTTTCCAAACTCATTTTTTGGAAAAGGCATTCCTATGTTCAATACACTATGCTTCATACAAGATGAACCTATTCTTGACTAGGTTTAGTCTATAACCCCTCAAGAGAAGCTTCTTGAAGATCCTATTTGTCCTCTAACATCCCAAGAAACTCCATAGGTTTATCTAGTTAGTCCTATTATATCTCCAAAGAGCTCTTACATTGAACATAGCGAGCTGGAGCAACATGATATAAAGCAAGAAGTTGATAGATCAAACCTATTACAAGAGGTAAATGAGGTTGTAGATTCAGAGCATCAGGGTATAGATCAAGAAAAGGTTGATCATTTTCAAGTTTTAACTGATTTATTTGATTAATTACCATGTTTTGTGAGTGATGAAGAAGGTGAAACATAGATCACAACCATTTTAGCTTCAAAACATCAAGAAAGGGTTCAAGATTTTGAAGTCTTAACTCCTCAACAAGGCTGTGACAAGGAGGAACTAGCTTATCAAGCCTATCTTCATGAGAAGGATTTGGAGGCACAAAGGTTACAATTTGAAGAAAGTCTTAAGAGGGAGATAGATACAAAAGATGAGCAGATCAAGTTTTTTCTTGATCAATCTCAAAGGCATGAGGTCCAAATAGTTCTTTTCATCCTAGATCAGCCTATTCAAGATGAAATTCGTAAGTATAATTTTTCAAGTTCCAAGCAAGATGAGCCTCTTAACCATCCTAAAATCAAGATTCCAAGTTGGTGTGGTGGGAAAAAGCAAGGGGTTGTAGAGTCCAAGCCAATCAAAATTCCAAATTTTAGGATTGCTCCTTCAATACAACATCAAATTCATAGCCAAGAGTAGTCCATAATACCTCATAATGAGCTTAGAAATGAGCATATCTATCCTACTTCAGTAGCTGAGGGTTCTTGAGGTCCCTTTTGTGCCACCAAATTATAAAAATTGGATGTGGAGTAAAAGGTTGTTGTTTATAGTGTGTTCCTAGCTGAAAATGAACATAATGCATGTGTAGAGGAGGTTGGTTCAAGCTTGACATTGAATTCTTTGCACTTTTATTTGTTTGAAAAGTTTTCTAATGCTATTTATGAGATGAATGAAAGAAAAATGGAAAGGATACAAGATGAAAGTATTCTATTCCAAAGAAAAGTTTTCAAGGTTTCATTGGAGAAGGCACCACATGAGGAGGAAGATTCAATTTCTTTGTTTGATCAACTACCTGGATTTGTTGACAATGAGAAAGAGAGAATACAAGTGCTCAACTTACCATCTGATTTGGAACCACAAGAACATGTTAAAAAAAATTATGAGTTGTTGGTCCATGAATACAAGGATAAGGATAAAATCTCAATCCATATAGAGGAGAAAAAGGACAAAAAAAATTTAGAGTCTAGCAAGCTTATTTTTGCATGAAGATAGGACCAGTGATTTTAGTAGTGGCTAATATTTGCCAATTAGCTAATAGTTGAAACTTAGGGATCCAAAATTGGCTAATAGTTTGAGCTACAACATGACTTGAATCGCCACATTTTTACAAAATTTTATTATAGTCTTATTTAAATTGCCAAATAATTTATTTTATTAAAAAATTAACTCAATAAATTGCCACAATATTCGATACATGATTGCATCATATTTGCTTAAATTTTATAAATTATAGTAGAAATCTATATTAATTCGTTAATAGTATATCATAATTATTAGTTGCTTTAGGACCATATTTCTAATCTTTAGAACTTCCACCATTGATTTATAATATAATCTAATGGCCCTTGATGTATTCCACTAGGTAAAATGTACCCATGATCTGTAAGGCTCATAAGCCCCACAATTTTAGGTCTCATGAGCATTATAGATTGTAGGTAAATTTTACCTTATAGAGTACAACGAGGTTCATTAGATCAATGATCTAAAATAAAATTTGAGCCCCATGAGAATTATAGATCATGGGTACATTTCACCTTGTAGAATACAAACCATTATGTTATATTTTAAAACAATGGTGGAAAGTAAATATTATAGTCTACCCCTTCAACCCATTGATAATTTCCACCCTCAGGCCACTACTTTTCCATGAGAATTGTTTTTAGATTGGATAGATTCACCATCATAATTAATGCATTTTCCTATTTTTTTCAAGATTCATCAAAATTTTCTACAAAATTTTAGTGATGTAAAAAAAATCGCCAATAAAACTAATAATTTTTTTTGAAAAAAGGAAAGATTCGCCAATAGAAAATAATATTTTTTTACTAAAGAAATGAAAGATTCGCCAAGATTTTATATCTTTTTTTCAGAGGGGTTTCTTAAATTTGTCATTGGATAGGAATAACTACCAAGCTGAACATGAAACCAAATCAAATCAGGTTCTCCATGATGATGAAACATCTAATTTGTTTTCAGAACTCCCTTTGTACTACAATGAAGAGGCTAACATGGATGAAACTAAGGCAACTTTCCTTGAAGAGTAATCAAGTGGACTAGCTAAATACAATCAACATTTTCAAGACAACTCTATGCTTAATTGTCAGGATCCTAACTATTTAGCTTGTAGAGAGATTGCCACTCGGTTGAATTCTTGTAACAACCAAGACCCCAAGTTAGTAAATGGTGAGGATAGCAAGGTAAAACAAGTTTATGAACTTGTTCTTTTTGCATTTAATCAACATGAAGCTAATCAATTTGAGGACAAGGAAAGTATGTAGCTAAAGCCTTTGGAAGAAGAGGCCAAATTTCAAGAGGTAGTTTTTAACGAGTTCCTTGATCATGCATTCACTCAGGATGAGGAGCAGGAGTTAGACAACTCTAATTTGGGTAAGTTTTTAGACCCCCCTAATCAATCCATAATTCATAGTTAGGTTGAGTAGGGAAAAAAATGAAAACAACAAATCAACAATGATTCTTTGCACATTGGTTTATCAAGAGGATGTGCAATTCGAAATCTAATCCAGTTGGAAAGAAGCTGGGAGAAGCCACTACCTATCAGGCCTATTGCAAGGCATGAGGATGAGCAGCAAGAAGAGGATAACCAACTGATTTATCCACCCTAGAATAACTTTATTTTCAATCAAAGCAAGTAGCTATGTGTTTTTTATTCTTTTTCTCAAAGAGGCATCACATGAATTTATTCAACAAACACCTTTTCCATACTCCTTGTTGGCTGCTTACAAGCAGAGAAGGCATATTTAGTTGATCAGGAAAGGAAAATATTTTACAAATATAGTTAATGGCTTCATTTAGAAAGTTTTTTTATCTATTTATTTTAGGTAGGTATGCCATTTTAGTTCAATTTTGTTTTCCAATAAGTGCAGATGCACTATTTGCTAGTTTTGTCCTAAATAGAGCCATGGTAATTATTTTTAGTTTTTGTTTTATTGTTGTATAGTACCTGAAAGTTGAGATACAGGTAGTTTTTTGAGTCACAAAAGAGCAAGAAAGGACTCTTATTCCCAATGGATATGCAAGGCTACTGATCCTATTTGTTTAGTAGGCAAACACCCCTAACCTGTCGCCAAAATGCTAACCATTTTTTTCTTATAGCTCAATTAGGTAGAGATGGAGCAAGTATTTGTAGATAAAGAAGAAAGGTACATACAAATTTTTGTTAATGTTTTGTCATTGCACAAATTATTTTTTCAAATGAGGTATTATGCAAATGTTTTACAATAGAAAAGATTACACAATTTGCATAAAAGAGTTGCTATTTTGTTCATTGTACAAAATATGATGTCCCATACAAGTCGTGAGAGTAACTAAGAAATACATGATGAAATGAAACATAAAGAGTAAACTATACATCTGAAGAAGTAATGAACATGAAAGGAAATTTGATCTATCAATGGTTGAATGATGAATTATGAAGTTACCATTTATGTCTTCAGTTTGAGTTGCTCCAACTCCAACTCCTTCCATTGTCTCTCCAGAAAAACATACAAGGGATGAATGTATTGTGTTAGAACTTGGGACCAAATTTCTCTTCATATGCATACATCAATAGATATATAATCTACTCCTACAAATCATTTGATCATATATGCATATTTCACAAACATTCAAGAGTAGAAGAATTAATGCATCATTGGAAGCTTTTAGCTTCATTGTTTTGCTAACTTTTTTATTCACTGTGTAGGTATAGGCTCATTTGATATTCCAAATTTTCATGGTTTGACATCACAACATGTGGAGAAAAATGGACTCCCACAAGGGTTAAGCCCAACATGTTGCTCTCTTGGATTTTGGAGGGGATATGTGGTATATTTTAATCAATGGAAGTGACTTTAATCATGGTAGTCACTACAAAACATATTATTTATTGAAATTAATACATTTTTCTCAAAAAGTAACATATCATCAATGGAGATAGTAGAAACATATGTGCCAAAAATTCAATTAGTTCACTATATTATCACTATTATGCGATAACATAGTGCATAGATACTATGAACATTATTTCAAACACATAGGGGACAAATAATGGCCTATCTATTGTGCAATGATTAAAAAGGATGGAACAATAAGAAAACATGTTGCAACATTATATGGCATTCATCATACATATATATAAAACTACAGGGTAGTGACCATGTAAACTCCAAGGAGACAATTTAAATCTAATGTGCAACAAAAAAAAGGATAGGTCATTCATATAATTGAGAGCATAGGTCTTCCAGTGAGAAGAATAGTCTCACAAAGACATTCCATTCTTAACATTGTACTTGAAACATGAATCCATGAGCAATGTAATAGATGAGCTACAAAATGATAGACATAATAAGCTAGTGAAGAACACTTTGAATGAGAGAATGTCCCAAATTGGATTTATAGTCTTTGAAGTACTAATCCTATATGTGTAGAAACTTTGGTGCTATCAATTGCATTAATAGGAGTTTGAAGAAAGCATTATTCACAATCAGTCACAAGGAAAATCATAGCCTAAGTTGATTATAGAACAGTCATCAATGAATAAGCAGAGAATAGCAAGAATTTTATCATTGTCTGTGCAAAAGCAAGAAGAGATCTCCATTTCTTCCGAGTTAAGGAAAAGATAAATACATCTTATCAAAGTTAGAGCCTTACCACTCAGCCTCAATACAAATCTAGCATGGAGATCTTGCAGTCAAAGTTCTAGAAAGCTCGAGAAAACCCTAGCATGGTGGCGGCAGAAGCAATCTTGAAGTCAAAGTTGAAGGTTACAAATGAATGTGATGCATAGTGAATGGTTGTGTGTTTTGTCACTTAGGGTTTTCTTTACCCTATTTTAGCTGACATCAACATAAGGCATTCTTTTCCCTTTTTTAAAATTTTTTGCTTAAATTAATTCCCATTGCTATGTATTAGGTATTTTTGTATACCTTTGCAAAATTATAAATCAAACTCAAGATCGACCTCCTCAATTCTTGCATGAGTTGAAATAAAAATGAAATAAAATTATTTGATAAATCAATTATAAATTGCTTTAATTAATGTCATGCAAATACAGATATAGGCAAGCCCATAACACAAGTTAAAGTAATCCTTAATCAATTGCTTTAATAATTATTTAGATTAATTACCTTCATCTCAGAATCATGCAAAAATCAGAAGGGGAATTAAACTAGAGAGTTTGGTCCTGATTTTTAGTTATCTCATGTGGTTTCGAGGTCAAATTTGGTCAAATTGATTGTGACAGTGAGTTTGAGGCTATTTTAGCTCAAGTTACTTCAGTTTTGACCCCTCTTTTTGAGGGTTTTCATTTCTTCTCGTGGGAGAGATTCTTAGAGATATTTTTAGATGCAGTTAACTACAAGTGCCACCTCTTGGCACTTTGAGACTCTTTTTTGTATATAGGAGAAAAGACAGGTTTTTTTTGAGTTATTGCTTCCTACTCTCTTATGCATTGTAGGGAGTTAGAAATTTTTATAGCTCAACCTTTTATAAATTATATATACCAAAAATTTATTTTCAGCATTTTCATAATTGCATGTACACAAAATCAGTTTAATATCACAAGTCATAGATTGTGAAGTAATTTAATCCTTTCTTTCAAGTTGTGAAAACTTAGTTTTCCTTCACAAGAAGAGATATTTCTCAAAGCCTGTTTATGAATTATTTATGTGATTTAACTGCCCAAGTTAAGTTGTGTAAACAAATCTCTTGAAAAATATTTGTGAATTAGATTGCATTTTCATCACCATTTAGGTGCATTTCCATCCTTTTAAGTTCAATTTTTCCATTCATTTTAAACCCTTCTATCTCTTTTCTTGCATAATCATTAGTTTCCTTAGAAAATCAAAAGGGGAATCAACCCACAATTTGGAGGTTTGTCTTCACTATAGGGTACCCACAACCTAAAGCTATTCCAATGTTCCAACAATATTAGCTAGGGTGCAATCTTAGTTGATAACATAAATAGTTATAAGTTACATGCAGAGGGTTGATGAACTTGTCGGTGCAATGAGAGGTATTGGTGAAAAAGTCAAAGAATCTAAAGTGGTACAGAAAATTATTAGAACTCTTCCTAATTCATACATTGAAAAGGTTTCTACTATTGAGGAAGTTACAAATTTTAATACTTACACTAGAGATCAATTGTATGGAACACTAACTAAATTTGAAATGTGAAAAAATGGTTTGAAAAAAGGTACAAAAGTGGAGACTACTTTCAAGACTAGAAAATAAAAAAAGTTGAAGATTCAGATGGAGATGATCTTGATGATGTGGAAACTAAATTTGTAAGAAGAATGAAAAAGGGAATTGGTAAGTACAAAGGTAAATTACCTTTCAAATGTTTCAGTTGTGGAAATATAGGTCACTATGCTTCGAGATGTCCAAAAAAAGTTGTGAATAATAAGAACAAGGAAAACAAAGGAAAAATGATCAAGAAAAGATATTATGTTAGAGAAGATGTTGGTATTTTTGATGATGAATCTAATTATGGAGATGTTGATGATAATGAATGTTTTTTCTTGGCTTTAAAAGATGAATTTAATTTTGCTAACTCAAAAAGTTGTGTGAAGGAAAGTGTTTCAGAGAAAAAGGATAAAAATGCAGGTACTTTGGTATCCGCTTTTCATGTTAGAAGAGATAAGAACTATTAGTTTATTGATGGTGGTTGCTCAAATCATATGAATAGAGAAAAGAGTAAGTTTATTAAACTTGAAAAATATGATGGAGGACTTATTAAATTTGGAGATGATTCGGGTGCTAAGATTTGTGGAATAGGCTCAATCAGTTTTGATGGAAAGCATAATACTAAAGATGTTTATTATGTTAAAGGCCTAAGGAATAACCTCTTGAGTGTCGAATAAATGTGTAGCAAAGGGTACAACCTTATGTTTTAGGATGATGGATATGAGATCAAAAAAGGGTTTGAAACTATGATTATTGCTAGAAAGAGGACAAATGGAAATATCTATCAGTTCAAGGGTGCTAATGGTCTTTGTTTATGACTCGGATTAATGATAGCTGGTTATGGCATAGGAGAATGTGTCACATCAATTTTGATAACCTGGTTAGAATCAGTTCAATTCAAGCAGTGAGAGATCGGTTGAGGATTACAAAGCCTATCAATGTTATTTGTGGAGATTGTCAATGCAGAAAAAAAACTAGAAGTAGTTTCAAGGGAAAAGAACAAGCTTCTACTAGATTGTTAGAATTGGTGCATACAAACCTTTGTGTTCCTACAAGAGTGATAAGTCTTCAAGTTGATAGGTATTTCATTCTTTTGATTGATGATTACTTTAGAATGACATGGGTTACTTTTCTTAAAGAAAAATATGAACCCCTAGATAGATTCAAAGCATTTAAAGTTATGGTTGAGAATGAAATGGATTTGAAGATCAAATTTTTGAGGTCTGATAGAGGTGGAGAGTTCACCTCTAATGAATTTAGCATGTTTTGTGAGATTCATGGCATAAAAAGGAACTTGTTCACCTCTAAGACTCCTCAACAAAATGGAGTGGTTGAAAGGAAAAATAGGACTGTTCAAGAAGCTGCAAGGACTATGATGAAAGAAGCTAACCTATCGGAATTCCATTGGAGAGAAGCAATTCATACTATTGTTTACATACTTAATAGAGTTCAAGAAAGAGATAATAGCACAAAGACTCCCTATGAGTTGTGGTATGGAAGGATTCATATTGTCAAGTACTTTATGTGTTTGGAAGAAAATGCTATATCATAAGAGATGATGAAAACTTAGGAAAGTTTGATGCAAGGTCTAATGAAGGTATCTTCCTTGGATATTCTACTAAAATCAAAGCTTATGGATGCTACAAAAAATGGCTAATAAGGATTATTGAAAGTACACGTGTTAAGGTCAATGAAGATTTAAGAAATTCAGTAGTGATAGATGGATATGAATCAAATGAACCTGCTTGCGGAGAAGAAGAAGAAAAAGCTAAGGAAAAAGAAGTGTAGAATGAAGAAGAAGAAGCTTCGAAAAAGACCCCTAAGTATGTGCAAAAAAATCATTGGAGACAAAAGAAAAGGTGTGTTGACAAGAAGAAGAGCTACTAAAGAAAAGGTAAATCTATGTTTACTTTCTAAATTTGAACCTAAAATAATGAATGAGTCATGCAAAGATGAATATTGGATGAAAGAACTGGAAGAATAACTTATGCAAATCGAGAAGAATCGGACTTTAAAAAATTGTTCCTAGACCCGAAAACAAAAACATTTACTAAGTGGGTATTCAGAAACAAGTTGAATGAGAATGAAGAATGGTAAGAAACAAGGCAAGGATTGTGTGTAAGGGATATGCACAAGTTGAAGGAATAGGCTTTGAGGAGACATTTGCTTTGGTGGCTAGAATGGAAGCAATTATAATTTAGGATGTTTTTGTCTTTTGCAACACATAAGGACTTTAAAGTTTATTAGATGGATGTGAAGTTTGCTTTCTTGAATAGAGATTTGGAAGAAGTTTACATGGAACAACCAAAAGGAATTCATTTGTAAGATAAACCTAATATGTTCTACAGGTTGAAGAACGAATTTTATGCATTGAAGTAAGCTCCTAGAGCTTAGTATGCAATTTTCGATAAATATTTGATACAAAAAGGATTCAATAAAGGAACTATAGATAGTAATCTTTACTTTTCGTTTGACAAAGATTGAATCTTGATAGTGGTTATGTATGTTGATGACATAATTTTTGGAGGAAATGAAGCTATGCATAGGAAGTTTTTAGAAGAGATGCAAAAAGGGTTTGATATGTCTATGTTTGGGGAGATGAATTTCTTCCTTGGGCTACAAATCAATCAAACATATATAGGTCTATTTAGTTCACAATCAAAGTATGTTAAACAAATGTTGAAGAATTTTGGAATGGAAGACTCCAAACTAGTATTTACTCCTATAGTTACTAGTTGCGAACTAAGTAAGGATGATTAATCCCCTAAGGTTGATCAGAGCAAGTATAGATCTATGATTGGTGGACTGCTATACCTAACTAATACTAGACTGGATATCATGCATGCAGTTTGTCTTGTGGATAGATTTTAAGATCTTAAAGAGACACATGTTGCAATAGTGAAGAGGATATTCAAATATTTTAAGGGCACTCTGAATTATGGCTTGTGGTGTCCTAACGATATTAATTTCAAATTGAGTGCTTACAAAGATGCAGATTGGGCTGGTTGTGTGGATAACAGGAAAAGTACAATTGGTGCTGCATTATTTCTCGGATGTAGATTGGTATTGTGGCTAAGTAAGAAACAAGATTTTGTTTCTATATCTACTGTAGAGGATGAATATATTGCAGCAATATCTTGTTGCACACAAGTGTTGTGGATGAGGAAAACATTGAAGGATATCAAAGTGGTGTATGATGAGCCTATTTCTATCTTTTGTGATAATACAAATGCAATCAATATTTCAAATAACTCAATGATGCATTTAAGGATAAAGCATATTTCAATTAGATATCACTTCATAAGAGAGAAGGTTGTGGAAAATGAAGTGAAACTTGAATATGTACCTACAAAGGATCATATTGCTAGCATATTCACTAGGGCTCTTCCTAAGGATACTTTTGAGTATCTTTGAGAGAAGTTGGGGGTTATTTCCCCTCCTTATTTGAATTAGATGCATATGGAGATGCATCAATCCAATGGATCTATGGATTCATTCTTTGTCTGGACTGATGTTAGTGGATACCTCTCAGGGGGAGTAGGTAGTGGCATTATTACAATATGGAGTGAATATTACCATTTTGCAGAGGTTGTTGATTTGGTTGGTGTATACTTCCAAGGGGGGTATTCAGAGTAGTAATACGTATCTTGGTTTAATGTGAAAGGGGGAGAACAATGAAAAATTTCATGCTTTGTCATTGATTTCAAAGGGGGAGAGAGAGATGTCATGTGAAAAATTCTAGAGTGAAGCATGTGAAAAATAAAAATTTGAAAGGGGGAGAGATAGAGAGAATCTTGTAAGGAGGAGAGAGTGCAAAAATGTTGTGTTTGTTGTCACTGATGGTTTTTCACATCTTGTGTTGCCATCAATGACAAAGGGGGAGATTGTTGAAAGTATGAAGGTTTTTTCATTGATGTCAATTATTAACCTCTGATGTTGCTTTGATAAGCTTATGTTTATGGTTGTGGTAGTGATAAATATGTCAAGGATATTGAGAGAAATGATAAAAAGAGGAAACATGGTGTTGCAGAGGTTTTTTGGTGGTGCTCAACATTTATTTTGGGTTGAATATCTACTTGTGTGGTATGGATATGTTGGTTAGATGTGTTCAGAGTTTCTATATCCATAATTTGGGCTTCTGGATTATTTTACAGAAGAAGTTATGTTCACCAATGTGTGAACTAGATTTGTAGTGTTACTTACAGAGGTATCTGGGAGAAATATTTTTTCTTTGCATTTATCCATAGTTGTTCTTTAATTCTTGCAATTCTAAGGGTATGTTGATGGTATTGATCTCTTTCTTGTGTCAGGATTCATGGTTTGGCACTCTGGAAGATTGATTTTAGAGTTGTAGTGTTTGTCGGTGTAATTTTAGTGTACTGGGTGTGTACATTTTGAAGGTGAAAGTTTTTGTGAAGGAGTTTGATGGATTTCAAGATGATAGAGTAATATTATAGATCATGATGAAGCATGGCATGTGGCTTGCAAGTCATCCTTGGATTTGAGAAGTGTGTAATTTAAATTTCAATGGTGTTTACATGAGTAACGACTGACTTGGTGTTTACACTGCATTCAAATATGTTTAAGTATTAATGAAGGCATAGAAAATCATGTAAGAGTTGATTTGGGTCACAATTAAGTTTTTTGTTGGTCCACTTTTGTTCCTATCCACCCTGGGAGTTCTTAGTGCTGACCGATTTTGAATTTGTAAAGTGTAAGGTGAGTGTAGTTGACTTGAAGATACTTTTCAAGTTGAGGATGGTATAAATACAAGGTGAGTTGATGTGATATGGAGTGTGGAATAGAATTGAGTGTTGTGATGTGAAATTGAGTGCAGAAGTGAGAAATGTAGTGCAAGCTATAATGCAAGATTGTTGAATGTAGTGAGTTGAGGTATCTTGATCTCTTGAAGGCTACAAGTATTGTTGGAGCTATTTTGGTGGATTATATGTTGCATTGAGATTGTGTTCTTTGTGTAACATTCTATCTTCTTTCTATTTTGATAGTGAGCTTTGGCTATGAGCCTTTTTAGATATTGTGTCATATTCTGGCAGTGAGCTTCTTTGTGTCGGTTTTATAATTTCCTATATTGTAAGCTAATCCTCACTATGGTTTTTCCCTTCTAGGGTTTTCCACGTAAATTTGGTGTTCCCTTGTGTATAGTGTTGGTTTTTTTAGTTTTTTTTATCTGATTTTCATGTTTAAAAATTACAATAGATTAAGGGTTTCATGAATGCATGTGGATCTATTTATTGTTGGGGGTATTGATGTTTTAATTTGATACAACTAATTCACCCCCCTCTTAGTTGTCTTGTTCGTTCAAGAAGAGGTACCCCATGAAGTATTTAAGGTCATCTTGTGTTGATTTTCCTCTACTATATGGATTTGATTATACCTAGGGAAACCATCCATTAGGAATAGCATGGTATTACCAACTATAAGATTGATAATAATGTTGATGTTTGGCAAAAAAAAGTCATCCTTAAGACATTCTTTATTTAGGTATATAGAATTGTGTAGATACAAATGCCCCTAGTTGGCTTGAATATTGGAAAAACATCAAACACCCACTCATGGTAATTTATTGGATGAATAAAACAAAATTTAGGTAGATTTTCCAACTCTATTTATACTAGAAGTGTTATTTGAGGATGCATCCTACAAAGTTTTTTCTTTACTGGTTTTACATTTGGGTGAACCACAAGATGATGAACCACTAAAGATGGATGCAAAAAGGGCATATCCACATAGTTGTTGCAAGGATGAAGGTGTTTTCATTGATTTCAACAAGCTTGTATTGTCATTGGTGTCAACTATGTAGTGGTTGAGCAGTTGTAGTAGTATACTATGATGGAGAGAGGTGTTTTTGTTTTACTCTGCATTTCCTATGGGTTGAAGATTTTCTTGTGTGGTTTAGATAGTTTTTTAGAGATGTTAAAAGATGTTATATTCAAGAGATAGTATGTTGGATAATTGTTTAGTAGAATTTATGTTCACATGTGTGTGAATTATGCACTGCAGAGGTATCTGGGATAAATGTCTTTGCTCCACATTTCTTTGTAGTTGTGTTTTAGGACTCACGGTTCTGAAAGAGAGTTAATGGTGTTGGTCTCTTTCCTGTGTCAAGAGGATTCGTGGTTTGGTGTTCCAAAAGTTGCTCTTCCAAGTTACAATATATGACAAAGTGGTTTGAGTGTATTAGGCTTGTACATTCTTTAGTTGTGAGTTGGTGCAAAGGATTTGTTGGATCTCAAGTGGTTTGAGGATTGTTACAAATTATCTAGAAGTGTGGTGAGTGGTTTACAAGTTGTCCTTGGGTTTGAGGAAGCATGTACTTTAAATTTTAATGGTGTTTGCATGGGTAACAACCGACCTGGTGTTTACACTACATGAAAAGGATAAATATTGTTGTGGTAGCGTGTGGTTAAGTGGTGTTGTTGATTTGGGTCCCAATTAAGTTATGATGTGGTCTGCATTCACTTCTATCTACCACAGAAGTATTTTGTTGCTGACCTAATTTGTTGCACATTTGAGGTGCATTTTTGACCTTGGAGAGGGTTTCAAGGTTGAGGACGGTTTAAGTATGAATTGAATTGTTGAAGCAGGTTAAGATGGATGCAATATAGATGAATGTGGAAAGTGGATGATACAAAATTAAGAAGAGTAGTGTGAGCCTTTCAAGTGTTTGATTACCATATCCAGTGAGAAGAAGGTGTCTACAATCATCCAAATAGACTATGCAGGTGTTGGAGCTATTGTGGTGGAATATTTGGTGCATTGAGATGATGTAATCTATGTAACATTTATTTTCTATCTTCTTTTTGTACTCTGGTAGTGAGCCTTGGATTTGAGCCTTTCTAGATAATGTGTCCTATTCTAGCAGTGAACCCTTGTAACCAATTTTTCTATTACTTATATTGTGAGCTAATCCTCACCGTGGTTTTTCCTTTTTTTGGTTTTCTATGTAAATTTGGTGTTCTATTGAATTTTTTAAGTTTTTGTTATCTTCTTTTCATGTTATTTACTTCATAACAAATTAAGGGTTTATTGAATTCTTGTGGATTTGAATATTAATGAGGGTTTTGATGTTTTGTTAAGATACAAATAATTCACCCCTCCTCTTAGTTGTCTTGTTCATTCAACAATTGGTATCAAATCTTGGTTCCTTGGAGAAAATATTAACAACTTGAGGTAGATCTAGGATGGTGAACAAGAAGGAGATCCCTATATTTGATGGCACAAACTATGCATTCTGGAAGGTGAAGTGAAGACTAATTACACTATACTTATAAATATACCGAGCACGAGTGATGAGATCAAGGCCTATGAAACAAATGGTAAAGCAAGGTTTGTTCTTCTAAGTAGTCTTACAAATTTTGAATTAGTGAAAGTTATGGATTTGAAAACCTCTAAAGAAATTTGGGATAATCTAGAAAGTATTTATGAAGGAGATATTATGGTCAAACAAGCTAAGACATAGAATCTGAAGACACAATTTGAGAAATTGTAAATTTATAAATAAGAAAATATCACAAGCTACATGCAGAGAGTTGATGAAATTGTCATTGCAATCAAAGGTCTTGGAGGAAAGGTGAAAGAAGCTAAAGTGGTAAATAAAATTATTATAACCCTTACTAAAGCTTACAGATATAAATTTTACACTATTGAGAAATCTCAAAACCTAGATCAGTATTCTAGAGATCAATTATATGGATCTTTAACTACATTTGAGATGAGAGAGTTTGGTACTAACAATGGTGCAAAGATTGAGACTGCTTTTAAGGCTGAGAAGACTGAAGAAACAATTTAGGAAGATATTGATGATATGGAGGCTAACTTTGTGAGAAGGATGAGAAGAGGTACTGGTAAGTATAAAGGTAAACTACCTTTCAAATGTTTCAATTATGGAAAAATAGGTCACTATGCTTCAAGATACCGAAACAGAGCTGCAAATGACAAAAATAAGGAGAATAAAGTTAAGAAAGTTAAGAAAAGCTATTATGTTAGAGAAGATGGTGGTATTTTTTATGATGAATCTGATTAAGGAGATCCTGATGATGATGAATGCTTGTTTTTGGCTTTAAAAGATGAATTTTTTCTACTAACTTTGAAAGATGTGTGAAGGAAAGGGCTCCAGAGATAAAGGAAACAAAGGTTAAGACTAAAGGTACTTTGGTATCTACTTTTCATGTTACACAAGATAAGAACTATTGGATAATTGATAGTGGCTGCTCAAATAATATGAATGGAGACAAGAGTAAGTTTCTTAAACTTGAAAAATATGATGGAGAACTTGCTAGATTTGGAGATGATTTAGGGGCTAAGATTTATGGAATAGGTTCAATCATTTTTTATAGTAAGCATAATACTGATGATGTTTACTATGTCAAGGGTTTAAGGCATAACCTTTTGAGTGTTGGATAAATTTGTAGCAAACGATACAATCTTATGTTTCAGGATGATGGATGTGAGATCAAAAAAGGGTTCAAAACTATGATTACTGCTGGAAAGAGGATAGATGGAAATGTTTATCATCTCAAGGGTCCTAATGGTCATTGTTTTATGACAGATTAATGAAAGTTGGCTATGGTATAGGAGGCTATGTCACATCAATTTTAATAATTTGGTTAGGATCAGTTCAGTTCAAGCAATAAGAGATCTTCCAAGGATTACAAAGCCTATCAATGTTGTCTATAAGGAATCTGATATTGGAAAATAAACAAGGAGAAGTTTCAAGGGTAAAGAACAATCTTCTACTAGATTATTGGAATTGGTGCATATGGACCTTTGTGGTCCTAAAAGAGTTATAAGTCTTCAAGGTGACAGATATTTCATGCTTTTGATTGATGATTATTCTAGAATGACATGGGTTACTTTTCTTAGAGAAATTTTTGAAGCCCTAGATAGATTCAAAGAATTTAAAGTTATGGTTGAGAATGAAATGGATTTGAAGATAAAATGTTTGAGGTCTAAAAAAGGTGGATAATTCACCTCCAATGAATTTAACATGATTTTTTAGAATCATGGAATAAAGAGGCATTTGTCTTCCCCTAGAACTCCTCAACAAAATAGAGTGGTTGAAAGAAAAAATAGGACTATTCAAGAAGCTAAGGACTATGATGAAAGAAGCTAACCTACTAGAAGTCTACTAGAGAGAAGAAATTTGTACTGCTATTTATATAATTAATAGAGTTAAAGAAAAATAAAACAAAACAAAGACTCCCTATGAGTTGTGGTATGGAAGGATCCATACTGTCAAGTACTTTAGAGTGTTTGGAAGCAAATTCTATATCAAGAGAGATGATGAAAACTTAGGAAATTTTGATGCAAGGTCTAGAAAAGGTATTTTCCTTGGATATTCTACTAAAAGAAAAGCTTATAGATGTTCCTATGAGGGGAAGAATCAGAGTTCCTCATCTTTTGGTACCTATGAGGGGAAGATCCTGAGTTCCTCATCTTTGTGCACCTATGAGGGGAAGAGCCCGAGTTCCTCATCTTTTGGTACCTCAATGAGGTTTTCACTAGAAGATATGTCATTTATTTGACTTTTATTGAATCTAAA
Organism: Sequoiadendron giganteum; assembly: GCA_007115665.2. Lineage (NCBI taxonomy): Eukaryota > Viridiplantae > Streptophyta > Pinopsida > Cupressales > Cupressaceae > Sequoiadendron > Sequoiadendron giganteum. The sequence continues at coordinate 440,409,180 of CM021105.1, forward strand.
AGTTCCTTAGAGAGGTTTTCAATAGGGGATCTTTTGATTCCTACTTTTTCAAATAAGAAACTCCTCTTCCCCAAAGTAGGAAACTTCATTCATCTTTTAAATAAATCCTAATTGAGGGACACTAGGAGTGATTTCTTCACTTAGATGCATGAATTTTAAGATACATTAATCTCAAATACATATAGTGGAGGTGATCCTTGTTGGTCCTAGTTGATGAGGGTGGGATAGTGGAGTGGGAGGTCAATCGTTGAGATGACATGGTTGTGGAATAGAAGGGATATATCTAGATCATCAAATGATGTTATAATAACTCTATTATTGATATCATCCATGTCATTGTAATTTACCTCAATGTCACAAGATGTATTTAATGATATCGTAGAGCACACTAGGGACAATAGATAACCAATTCCTTGATTTTCTTCATTAGTGGAAGGAGATATAGGTTTAAGGATACCTTGTTCATGAATGCCTAATTTTTTCCCTTTGTAATGTATGTTTTGTCTCATGTTAAAGGGAACATGAAATGTCTTTTGAAAATACTCAAGGGGAGTATCATCAATATTTGTATAATCCTTATATAGCCAATGATTGACATCTCCTTCAATATTTTCTTCATCTAGAGTTCCTATTGTTTAGAAGATGGTGGATCCATATATTCTAATGCTCAACACATTTTAAGATCTTTTCTAGGTGGGTTGACCATAGAAGTGTGGATAGGGAGGCATCAAGCCCACATGTAAAGCTATATTCAAGGTATAATCTCCACAATCTTTGTCAATGATATTGACCTTGGGATAAATGGAGTTGGTGTAGTAGATAGAGTGGATGAAGATTAAATAGTATCAGGGTCAATGTAGGAAGGTGATGTAAATTTTGTTGTGTTAGGAGGTGAAAATTTGGTGCTTGGGAAATGGTGGTTATGATTATATATGGATTCCAATTAATGATATTAATCATGCAACCATGGATGGACAAGGAGAAGATTATATGGAAGGTCAAGTTAAATGACATGAAATGTATATTGTAAGGTTAGGCCCACTTGAAAAGGAAAGTAGATTGTGTCTTCTAAATCTCTTTATATATTATCACAAACCTTGATGATGATAACTTTTGGCTCTAGATTAGACACTGAATATCCCATTTGTTCAATAAATTTTAGCATCCACAAGTTCAAGAAATAACCATTATCTAACAAGACTCATGTGACCTTATGTTTAGATATGAATACTTTGATGTGGAGGGATTTATTATGGGATGGATCCAAGGGTGGTATATCATTATTACTAAATTCAATTTGATATGTAGATGATAGATGACCTATGAGTACTTGGAATTGGGTTGGATAAATGTTTTTGGGGACTTTCAATTCTTGCAAGGATTTCTCAATAGCTAGGGGATTTTTAAGAATATCTAAGATGGATATCAATGTAAGAGTCTTCTCAAGATGATGTAAGAGACTATTTAATGATTTTTTAGAGTGGATGTATTGGATAGTCTTAAGATAGCAAATCTAATACATCTAGTGGTGGTGGAACTCTTAGGGTCTTTGGATATGATTTTCATCATGGAAACTTGTGAAGGTACTTGCATGATACACCCAACAACGTTGTCATAATTGAAAGGTACCTTATTTTAGTTGATTTTTTTTAGGTTTATTCCCTTATTTATTGTGTTAATTGAGGGTAGTAGATAAAGATGGACCTTGAGAATGCTTAGGTAAAGACTCTTGGCATATTCCTAATTGATCATTTGGTGGTGTGGATTTCACTCCCTCTATTTCAGTGTCACCTAAATCAATGAGGTCTTAAGTATAGTTCTTAAGTTTCATGCAATTTTTTGTGGAATATGTTGGACACAAGGGAACACTAAGAGGGGGAGGGGTGAATCAGTGTTCAACAAATCTTAACTTTATTAATTTGAAACTCAACCATTATATTGAAAGAAAAATGAAAGAATTCAAAGGAAACATTCATAACACCATAAGACATAGATTTTTGCGTGGAAACCCTAATAGGGGAAAAACCACGGTGGAGGTTAATCCACAATTTGAGTACTCAAATAAATTTATACAAAAGGAATGCACTTGCATTTAGGCACACTGCCTAGAGCTCACTGTTCAAAGAGAAAGGCTCACTGCCCAAAATTTTAGATTAAAACCATCTAAAGGATGAACTGAGATAGTAGCATCTATTCATGCTAGGTTACAGTTTCGATGAAGCTCATAGATTTGATTTTGGATCTTCTTTCTGACTCTGCACTGTTCTGCTCTTCACATCACACATAGGAAAAATCACACTATTAATCTGTTGAATTTCACACCATATTCATGTTCCACATATTCAATGTCTTCTCACACTTCTCCACCATATGACACACACAAAATGATAAAACCGATCTTATATATATCCACTAACAAGGATTTGATCATTCTTATGTCAACTTCACAAAACATTAAGTTCTTCTCAAATGTCATCCAGATCCACTACTAATTCTTTATGTGTATCCTCCAAAGTCAGTTAAGACAAGGAGAGGATCTAAACAAACATAATCAAGCATGAAAACATTTAATTAATTACTCCTTATACATCCGTGATTACTATATTCGCTAGGTTGGCCTTCTAGCACAGATAACCAACAGATTAGTGCATTGGATCTCCTAGACCATGTACCAGTGAATGTGCATCAATATACTTCACGAATAAGCATAAAAAAAAATCAACAAACCTTCCTCAAAGATCCACAACCCAAAATAATAGTCTGGTGAGATGTTCAAATCAACTTTTATGCTTATAATCTGATGCCCTATTTTGCCGGTGTAAACCAAAACTGTATTTTAGATCGGATGCATGACTTAGGTTTCCATCAATGACAAAAATTACAAGTCATATGCCAAAAATCTCCCCCTTTGGAATTGATGGTAACACTTAGTGAAAAATGACTAAGTGTTAAAATCATTATAAGTGTAATGCCAAGCTTTGCTGCACTCTCTCCTCCTAAGATTTATAAGGCATTTTTCACTACATTCTCTCTCCCTTTGACATCAATGACAAAGCATAGAAAAAATATTCCAAAAGACAAACCATGTGTTCAAAATCTTTAAAAATCCCGATTATATATACCGACAATTCTCCCCCTTAGACGAAAACTTCAAAAATTTGAAAACAATTGACTGCTACTTTAGAAAATTATCTTATGATTTTTCTTCATTTCTAAAAGGAATTTCTTCCAAGCATCTACTGTGATCCCAATGATAATGATCAAACTATTGTTTTTGGATGTTTTGTTGACAATTTCAATTAAAGATTCTGGAATTGTAATTGCTTCTTCCAGTTTCTCACCTTTCCTTAAAATCTCCACCATCTGCTCCAAGTTGCATTCGGTTAGATCCTTCACCTTCCAAAAAGTATCAACAAGTGTGTTCAGACTGTAACTCTTGAATTCTTTTTCTGATGATGCCATCCTGATCTCGAGACATTTCAAAGATTTTCCCAATACCATTCAGCTATGTTTCAATTTGTTCCAATTTCTCTTTGTAATTACTAACAACATGGGGCCAATAGATGCAATAACTGTAGATTGTATTACTTGAATTTATGCATTGCCTCAATTCTTTCATTTTCTTCTTCAATTTGGTAAGTGATATACTAAACTACTCCTTCAAGTGAGAGATAACTTCACCTTCTCCTTTGTCTTTATCTTCAGAGTTCATTGTTTCTTTATTGCATTCAATCATTCCCCCAGGTAGAATTTTTTGCAAGCTTTCCAATTTGATCTTGCAATGCTCAACATGAGCATTTAGTACACTCAGAATCATATCTTGATCATATGATGATCTAACATACCATAACTTAGCAATCTTGTAGATTCCACCTTCTTCCTGTATAAGCTGTTGTAGTTTTTCCTTTGACAGATCATCTTCTTCCTCACTAGATTTTTCTAGTTCTAATTCATTTTTTTGTGGGTCCTCAGTTTCTTCATCAGATTCTTCATCTGGAATATCCACAATCTCCTTTTCTTTGTACCTTTTCCCTCAATTCCGGGAACTTTGCATTTTAGAGGGTTGTATTCAATAACTTATTTTTCTCTTTTCTTCCTTTTATCCATGCCACCAGAAGAGGAACCAACTTCAGTTGTTCTTGCCGGAAGGGAAATTCCTAGAATATGAGTATATTTGTTTGCATACCGGTTCATTTTCTTTCCACACCACATTGTCAATTTTTGGTAAACAACTCAAGAAATACATTACTAAGCATATGATCAAAGTACCGAACCTGAAAGGGTAGCTTATTTCTTTTGTCAGTCACATATTTTCCATTAGCTGATCCTTTATCAATCCACATAGGTCAAAGTACTGACCTTCTATTAACATTTTGTGAGAAATATAGATTGCGCTAGCTAAAGTCCCTCCTTCTCGATTTCTGAAAAATAGTATATGAAATTCCCTGCGCAATATATTTTGTAGCAAGATTCTTGATTGTTGCAATTATCAATTCCCTTTGATCTCTGATTATTCTGATTAGGGTTTCAACTTCTTTGTTTCGGATGGATTTCTTCCTTGGTACATCTCTAACTTTACATAATCCAGTCAAATTCTCAATTACCTCCTTTGAAATGATGTAGGGTTTGTCCAAAGTTAAAGTGTCATCATGCAATCTTCTCAAGATGAATTTGACAAATTGCACATTCTCAAAGTATAGAAACTCATCCCAAATTTCCATGTTTGGCTTCATTCAATTGCTTCAATTCGTTGGGTAATAGAAAATTCCTCATGGACCTAATCTTTCCACTATTGTATTTGTCCAGAATGATTGACCTCTTGATTTGTTCCATTTTCCTTTCACACTTAGGTTTAACAACCGCACACCAAATTATATGAAAATTCTGAAGACAATTGAAATACCTGATAGATTTCAAGTTTTGATGATGAATCAATTTCTCTACTACAAAATTCTTCTACTGAATGCTCTCCTTCTTCTCTTCTTCGATGCAAAGTGAAAAATGACAGTTCCAACTTGAATTTTATAGCTCACACACGTGCAATAAATGCATTTTCCCTAAGTTTTTCGGGTGTTCTTGTTTTCTCAGGTAGCAATAGAAAAAATTTATGCGGACCTATGAATTTTTTGAATTTTCTTGTAAAAGTTCTCCAAAATCTCTGCACATCATAAATACACCTTCTTGACCATTCTTCATGTTTTGATAGCATCCAAAGACAAGGGAGGAAGGATTTTCTTGAAAAACTCCCCCCAGGCTAGTGGCCTGATATCAATTATCGAAAGTATTACCAGAAGCAGATTTCAATGCAGAATTATCATAATCACTCTTCCTTACCCATGTCTTCTTCATCTCATATCTTATCTCACTTTTAGTCACTTTTCCTTTTCCTTTCTCATTTCCCTATATATTTCTTCCTTTGTATACCGGACCTCTTCTATCCACAGTTTTATTTCTACAAAATCTTGCAATGTGACCAAACTTATTGCAATTGTAGCACACAGTGCTTCCTTGTCCAGACCAATCATTCCATTGATTTATTCTTGATCTACATTGATTAGTAATATTCCCAAGTCTTCCACATGCGTAACATTCAACATTCTTTCTATTGACAGAGTAGTTTGACATATTTCTACATTCATTTGATTTATGGCCAATTTTTTTGCATTTGAAATAATGACCAAAAAATGATGAATCTCTTGATTTCATATTACTTCTACATTGAGTAGCCATATGGCCGAATTTATTGCAAGAAAAATAGTATCCATTAAATTTTTTAGCATTAGATTGTCTTACTGGCTTCCACCTTTGTTCATCAGTTTTTCTTGTCTAAAATTATTTTGTCTAGGTTTGAAATTTCTCCTTTTTCATATCCAAGGCCTCTCTTATCATTTCCACTCTTTTGTCCTTGAGTCAGCTTGTCAAGCTTCACTAAACTGATCTTAAACTTTTCTTTGTACTCATTTGCAGTGATAAGTTCATTTCTGGGGATAACAATCTGCTTACCAAGTTCTTCTTCATTGTTTCTCGATTGTTGCAGTTCTCTTTCCAGCTGAGTGAATTCTTCATTCATTCTTCTATGTTCATCAAATTTATCTTTTAAGGACTAGGCTAGATTCTCTGCATTCTTCTTCCTTTCTTCAATCTCTTTAGTCAGCTTCATCACCATAGATTCCATCTCATGCTTTAGGGTAGCATTTTCTCTAGAAAGATTTTCACATTCTTCTTTTATTTCCTTCAAGATCTGATTTAGGTGAGCATCATCAGTGTTTTCACTCTCTTGTTGCTTGATCTAATCACAAAGATTCTTCATTTTCTCCCTGGATTTAACAATCTAATCCTTTAATGACTGAATGAATTTCTTAGCATCCCTAAGATTTTCTTTCAATTCTTGGACTTATTCTTTAGACTGATCAAGGTCATCAAGTGCCACCAAAAGCTACTATTGAAGACTACCAAAGTCCATCACATTCTAAGATCCACCTCAAGCTGCTAAACTTCATCTAAGGAACTAGAAGCTTTGATACCAATTGTTGGACTCAAGGGAACATTGAGAGGGGGGGTGAATTAGTATTCAACAAATCTTAACTTTATTAATCTGAAACTCAACCATTACATTAAAAAGAAAAATGCAAGCATTCAAAGGAAACATTCATAACACCATAACACAAATATTTTTTCATGGAAACCCTATTAGGGGAAAAACCACGGTGGAGGTTAATCCACAATTTGAGTACTCAAATAAAGTTTTACAAAAGGAATACACTTGCATGTGTAACGCCCCGCCATGCAACCCTAGAGGAAGTTGCAATTAACTACTTAAACATACTAGATTTTTTTTGTTTAAGTACAATGAACATGCAAGTTCACTACCCATTGCAAAAAACCTCTAAGGTTACGAGACTGAGATTACATCTTAACCCACAACAACATAAATGAATCCATAACATTTATCTATTTAAGATAATAAGAACACATACATTCCATACAAGATAACTACATCAAAGCATAATAGATAACCTTCAATTTCATTTATCCATAATTAAATATTATAATTACATCTCTCATTCCCCAAATGAGGCTAGTCCAATAAATATGATTACAAATTACAAATTTCCACCTCGATAACAAATGAGGGGTAATAAATCTCAAGATCAACTGAAATGAAATAAAGCAAGAACTGAAACTGGATCCCATGAGCTCTCCAACAGGGAATCTCATCCATACTAACATGAAGGTAGCCCAATGGATTAAGGTGCATGCCACCCAACCAAGTGGAACCCGAAGGTCCACCCCCTATGCTAGGAGACAGTAACAAGGAATCCTAGCCAAGACCATCTACCTCTAGACACAGGCTAAAACATAACTGAACCAAACTGACACAACCAATCCCATGTACAACACAAGTACAACTCATGTACCATGCAAGTAAAACACAAGTACAACTCTACATGGTCACATTGCTTCTAGAAATAAAGCAGATCAAGTATGTTATGAGAACCATACACATAATGAACAAATACCAACTGTTCTCACATCAGGTATGTTAAGGGAGCCATACCCATAAAGAACAAATACCAATTGTTGTCACATCTGGTATGTTAAGGAAACCATACCCATAAAATTGAATACCAACTGTTGTCCTAGATAGAGTGTCATCACACAACTCGTCATAAGTTACCCATGCGGATCTTCATAGGCTCTGAATAACCTGGTGGCCTCTACCGATCCCCTGGCCCTCATACTTACTAATGCGGGATCAAATACCTTACGTACAGACAGGATATATGACCTTGCCATTCCAGGCCTTCCCACTCATCCCAAGTCTAAACGAGCCCTTGTGTCTATGAGTGAGGCCAAATTATCTTGATTAGTGAGTAGTTAGTCCTAATATTCGAAGTATTGATTTAGTTCCACTTGATTAAACTACTTCTGAAGGTTACCCAATCTTACCTCTTTTAGGCTCTGGCCCCTACGGAAGCCACTCTTCTATTTGACAACACACATACCATCCATTCACCAAAGAAACCCAAGTGCAAACAAATAAGATATCACGACCACGCCTTTCTCAAGAGGTGATTTAAAATGAGACTCACTCCAACACTAGAGGCAACAAATCACATAAAAAGGTCACTCCTTACAAGGAGACGCGGATCCCATAATCCAATCCTTTCATAGGAGACACAAAACATCCCCGTTCATGGAAATTGGGTAAATAATTGATAACATACTATGCACTACCCAAGGGATACAAAACTGGTTGACATAACAAAACGACAACCCCCATCCTCTAAGGATCATCTGGAAGACTTACAAATTAAGACACATTTAACCCACTTCCCTAACCATGAACACAAAAGACATATTCACTGAAGGAAATCGAAAGAAACTACCTTCAGATATTCTAAATCCATTTCCTCATTACATTCAGTAATTTATTGCATCAATAAAACTGAATTAAAAATACGTCTTTTCAGTTAAGGGAGAAATTAACACTAATCATTTAATTACCCTACTTGCTTTTTAAATAATAATAAAATAACCCTTTATTTCAACTATTCAGAAAATATCATTTTAAAAATACTATTGGTCCTTTGCAACAATACATCGTTTAAAATCATTCCATCTTGCTATTAAACACATCTCTTTTAAATTCAATATTCGCCCTTTCACATATTATTTTAAAACAATTCCTTCTTTTCCAAAATATATATATCACTTCAAAATCCATTTATTCATCCATTACTTTAAAATCAAACATTTATTCTAGAAATAAATATTATTTTAAAATAAGATCAAAAATTTGACTATTAACATACTATTTAAAAAAAAAAAATTCCTCAATTGCAATTTCAACATGCTATCTTTTAAACCCCATATTTAATATATATATATATTTATACATATATTAAAAAAATCAATTCAACTATATATATATATTATTACCTAATATTATATTAATATAATATAAAATACATAGATATTTTAATATTAAATTAATATAATATAGAATAATGAATATATATATATATATATATATTAAACCTTATTTTTAGAAAAAGAGGCCACCCATGTGCCTCGGGCCGTGCGCCAACCCTAAGGGTTGGGCCATGGATTTCGGGTCATGTGCCTCTCTGGTTGCGTGCTTCGCTGGGGTTGGGATGGCGGTTTGGAGTGGGGTGGCAGTGATTGTTACTGGCCGTGGGTTGAAGGGGTGGCGGCGGTGGCAGCGCTGTGTGCATAGCCACCCGCCATTACTAGTGGTGTTGTGCTATGCACAACTGCCCACTAGTAATGGTGGCTACGGCTGTGTAACACAGCCGATAGTAGGGCTTGTGGGGTGAGCCCTCAGCCCCCAAAACATTTTATTTTTTATATTTTTTTTATATTTTTTATTTATAAAAACAAATGCCCTGTGGATTTTGGAATCCGAGCACACAGGGGTATTATTTTTTTATTTATTTTTTATTTCAACAGCATCATCCCTCCACAAAAACCAAAAAAATAAATATATATATAATATATATGTATATATGTATATATATATATATATATACATTTAATTATCTCTTTTTTTTTTAGATTTGCAATTCAAATTGAGCAAATAATTTTCAAAACAATTATTTGCAACCAAGAACGCAAAGTTTTCTCTTGAAGAAATTTATTTCCAAATAGAGGTTTAAAATTTGAAACAAAATTTATCATGAAGTTTCCACTATAGATCAGATCTTGAGTGTTTAAAAAAAATATGATATACAAAAACAAAACCAATACCAATATATTTTCAAAAAAACTAAATTTAAAAGCATGAACCTGGTTTATCAAGAGTTTGTGAGGAGATCCAGATGGTGCACTGCTTCCAACTTCAACTCCACAAATTTTCACAGCTTCAATCCAAAACCCACAAAAATGCAACAATCCCTCCTCTCTTCTATTTTCTATTTTTTTCATAACTTGTTGAAAACTCATTCCAAAAATCCCATAATGAAGAAATTTCCAAAAAATCTCCAAATATCTCATTCAACCACTGTAATAAATTTCTAAAAATAGAAATAGAAAATATCTTCTTTTTTCAATTTTTTGAATTCAAAATTTATAAAATGCAATTTAAAACCTTTTCTTTCATTTTTCAATTTAATCCTTTCAATTTCAAACATTAAATCCATAATTTCACAATGAAATACTTATCTGATTTAAGCATCATCAATTTAATTAATCAATAAAATTAATTTAATCCAAGATTAAATCATTTTATTAATTAAATTAAATAACATTTCTAACATTGAACCAAATATGCTTAATTAACAATTTAACTACAAAAGCATATATATTAACATTTTTATAACTTGCAACTTTAAACTGAAAACAAAGCCAGATGACCACATTAAGGCAACTTAACCCGACTAACACCTGACGACACACTATGACTAGGGTGACAACTTGGCATGAAAAACCTAACTACTATCTCCCAATCGAATACCGTTGGCCATTGGACATGCTCAAACCTGTTAAACCAGGTGGAGTCGGTGTCCTATACCTGTCAACCTATGAACAAAGAGTATATCCACATGCAATAATATGTCATAAATAAGGCACACCGTGAAGAGAAAATCACGGAATTGTAGGGCACTCACAAGCGAGTGATGAGACGTCGTCCCCTTCTCCAATACAACATTGCTAACTAATGTATCTAACATAGTAATTGAATCCAAAGCATAAAACATCATTAATTCGAATATTCACAATGTTAATTCAAAGCATGCCATAATGATAACATCTGATTAAAATGCCATCACATCAAAATATAACATGCACATTGCTTTACCACTAGCGATCGAATAGCAACTGAGTTCAAACTCAAAGTACAAACATAAAATAAGACATAACCAAACAGAACACTGTTCGATCCAAAGAGAAAAATGGAGGGGTGTTACAGCATTCAGGCACATCGCCTAGAGCTCACTGCCCAAAAGTTCATATTAAAACCATCTAAAGAATAAACTGAGATAGTAGTATCTATTCATGCCAAGTTACAGTTCTAGTGAAGCTCATAGATTTGATTCTAGATCTTCTTTTTGACTCTACACTTTGCTTTGCTTTGTTCTTCTCTTCGTATCACACACATGAAAACTCGCACTATTACTCTACTAAATTTCACACCATATTCATGTTCCACATATTCGCTATCTTCTCACACTTCTCCACCATACGACACACATAAAATGATAAAACCGATCTTATATATATTTACTAACAAGGATTTGATCATTCTTATGTCGGCTTCACAAAACATTAAGTTCTTCTCAAATGTCGGCTAGATCCACTAATAATTATTTATGCGTATCCGACAAATTTAGTTAAGAAAAAGAGAGGACCTAAACAAAAATAATCAAGCACAAAAACATTTAATTAATTGCTCCTTATACATCTGCGATTACTATATTCGCCAGGTCGACCTTCTAGCATAGATAACCAACAGATTAGTGCACCAGATCTCCTAGATCACGTACAAGTGAATGTGCATCAGTATACTTCATGAATAAGCATAAAAAACATCAACAAACCTTCCTCAGATATCCACAACCCAAAATAACAGTCCGATGAGATGTTCAAATCAACTTTTATGCTTATAACCAAATGCCTTGTTCTGCTAATGTAAACCAAAACTGTACTATAGATCGGATGCATGACTTAGGTTGCCATCAATGACAAAACTTACAAGCCATATGCCAACAAAATAACCTTTTAATATATTATAATCACAATATTCATTATCATTTTACTAGGAAGGTTTGGGCTTGGACTCATCAAACAGTTGTGTCATGGGAATGTAACTAGATTAGCTTGAATAAGTTTTCAAAACGTAACATCTAAAGACTCCCCAAGTGCAGTAAATTTCCATTTTGGATTTTTTTGGGTGATCAATTTAAATTATCATCAAGAGACAAAAATGGGGTTGCTTTCATAAGGTTTATTGGAATTTGGATTTGTGTTAATTGCACTTGCCACTTGGACATGTTTGGCATCATTGACTCCATCATCTACAATATTCTTATTCTTGGCCCTAAACCTTGGTTTGTTATCAAATTTGTAATTATTTTCCTTGTATATTTTGACAAAACATTTAGTTATGAGGTATTTCTCAATGGTAACCCGTTTCTTGATTTTCTCAACGAATGTTGAAGCACAATAAATTTACAAGTGGAATGAAATCACTTGGTTTAAGTTTTGGACAAATATATTAACTAATTATTTCTAAAGAATAGACAAAGGAATTTGATTGCCAAGCCCCTTCCATCTTTGCAAATATGCTGCAAAAATTTTCCTAGTTGCATTGCTTGGATTTGTAAAGGTATTACATAATTAGGTCTCATGTTCGATGTTGTAGGAAAAGTGCACAATTTTTTTTGGTGAGTCAGGAAAGGTGGAGAGAAAGTCATGAGAGAGGTGCACATGAACCACTCCAAGGATTGTCCACCAAAACTATGAGGGAAAATATGGAGGATATATTTATCACTATATTCCACTTCCTAGCATGCCATGAAAAACTCATTTAGGTGATCCCAAGGATCAAGATTTTCCTTATATTTTTTAAATTTTGGGATTTCAAAATGTTGAGGGAGTGAGACCATTGAGATGTTTTGATCAAAGGGGTGAAGGCACAAATATTTGAACTTGAATTTTTTTGGTAGTGCCTCCTTGTAGGTTCTTAAAAGATAACTTTATTTCCTCCCATTCTTGATTAATGACCAACAATGCTGTGTGAATCATTTGACTAGAATTATGAGGCATGAAATATTAAGCATGAGGATGAGGATTAGATAATGTGGATTGGTTGGTGGTTTGAAAGGAAATGAGTCAAGGTAGGAGAAATATTGTGCTGGGTAGTGTGATATGCACATGATATGGAGGATACATGGTATGTTTTCAGGATATAGGTTGAAGAGGTTTGTAGGATGTATGAAGTGTGAAGTGAAAAAAAGTGATCCTAGATCTAGCTAGGATTACCTCTTTTTCTTTGACTCCACATTCAAACACAAACCAACTAAGGTTTGATGATCAGATATCTATCTCAAAGGAGAGCCAATATGTTAGGGTTTTGTTCTTATGAGTTGAAAAGAGGAGAAATTGGGTGTTTGTTTTAATTATCCTATTTGACATAAACCTTAAATCTAAAAAATATAATTTATCACATAGATGAAACTAAAAATTGATGAAATAATTGTTGATCTGAGAAGGGTGGATATTTTTGCACCACTCATAAAAATATAAACTTGAATTCGAAGGTCAAGGGTGAATTTTCCCTTCACTAAAGATACAAATTTTTAGTATCTGTAAACTTTGGATGATATGTTATAGTCTATTCTATGTTTTCTTATGGCTATTTGTTAATGAAACCTTTGGATATAACCTACACACATGAAAAGAGGGGGAAAGGTTATGTTGTATAGGGGCTTGCCTAAGTCAAACCTTTTTTTGATATTTCCACCTCCACAGCCAACAAATGATGATGATCAAGAGGGCTTACCTTAGGTTGGGCAAAGGCCAAATAATAATGATTGACTGAAATGACAAATAAAAATGGATAATGTTACCTTAGGTATGAAACCTTTTTCAAAGTTATTTTTACACCATAAGTTGCCACCAAAGGTTATTTGATGGATGCTTGAATTTCTTGAATACCTGCAAGAGATTAGTTCACAAAACACAATAGATTGTTGTAGTTAGCATGTAGAGGATAACTCAATACATCTTCATGATAGTGCATGATTGGTCATAATAGATTATTGTTCATAACGCTTCCTTTCTTTTAATGTTCAAATGAGAAAAAAAAAAATTATATATGCATACCAATTGATATTTTTGACTATATAGAAAGAGCATCGAGTTTAACGAGAGATTTATCCACACCAAGTCTATGTAAAAGTTCAATGCTAGAAACATTAAAAATGATCCATTATCAATGAGAATATGTCTAACCCTAGTTTTTTTTTATGATGAAAAATACCATTAGAGCATTATATTGATTTTGAATCTCAGGAGTAGGTAATTCCCTTTGATGGAAAATAATGTCTAAGTTTCTTGCATTCATACCATCTAGAAATGCTACTACATCATTCAGTTTAATAGAAAGTGATAAATCAATCTTTTACAAAGCCTCTTGGAGCACCCTGTGGTATTTAGGTGAAGTCTGAATTAAGTCCCAAAGAGAGATCTTAGCTGGAGTATTATTAAGTTGTTCAACAATATCATACTCTTTGCCACTGTGTTGAGGGAAACGAGGTGTGGGGGAGAGATGATTAAGGAAATGGAATGGAGGTTCTCCTTTTCTTTGGTTGTTTATTATTTTGAGTGTTATATGTGTGAGAAATTATGTGATAATGTGGTTGTCACAACATAATTTGGCGTACATGATTACTTTGAGTGAATTATTTTGCAAAATTTAAGATCTAACCAAGGGGTTTAGTTTGACTTGAAGGAGGTACAATAATGGGAGGAGGTTTATATTGACTAGAAGGACCTCCAATAATGAGGGTGGGTTGATTTTTTGGTTGAGTTTACAAATTTAATTGAGTTGATTATTTGTTGACAATCTTCTATCAATGCGGGATCCAATGTGAGTTTTGAATCATCATCTATGCAAGCTACCTTACTATCATTTTAAGGAGGAATGGGTAAAGTGGTGTTAGGAAATTTATTAATGATTGCATCCTCTTGCACCAAGATATCCTCACAATCAAGAGAGATATTGGGAGAGGGAAAAACATGAGTTACATGATTACTTGAAGAATGAAGATTAAGTAAAGTGGCATTAATAAAAGTATCAATGATTTTATTCTTTTGCACCATGATGTTTGCATTGAAATTAAATCTCTTGGTCGGCCAAAGGGAGGCATATATCACTTTTTATGGAATGGAATGGGATGTGGGGTAGTGCCCCAATTTTTTTTAGACAAGCTATATTTTGCTATGTCAAAAGATTATTTTTGAAAATAAAACATGTTGTTATGTCCTTTTTCTTTTATGGGTAATGCAATGAATTAGGTGAATTAGGTGAATTAGAGCCAAACTGGTAATGCACAATAGAATATGGAAGTTTAAGGATAAACTACCAAAAGTAAGAATTAGATCTGAACAAAGACCATAAAGAAATATTTCACACAAAAAATTGAGGTAAAACTGATTGGTCAGGGGAATGGATTCCCTAGACTAAAAATTAGGGTTTTTTAAATATTATAATATGTACATGTGTGTAATAGTTTGTAGGTCTTTTTTTATGAAAACCCAAGTTTGAGAATTGGTAGAGTTCAAAAATCAATATATCCTAATTTGACTCTTGGAAGCACATGCAATCGTGAATGAGGGATTTTTAAGCATTCAAAGGAGTTTATAGATGAAATCAACTTCACACATGGATTCCCCCAAGATATTAAGGTGCCGATAAAATATATATGTCAATGAAATAGTTAAAACATGTCTTTAGGTTTATGTTTTAGCAATGAAGAAAGTGCTTTAAATGCTATACTTTTCCTAAGTAAACATGTAACCTTTATAAATTAAAATGAAATAACTCATATCTAAGCCTTAAATAAGGGAGATCATATATGAAATTAAGCAATTAAATTTAAAATATTTTATATTTTATCTCTAAATTGAATTCACCAAGTATTTAATGTTTAATGAATAAAGAGTGCAAATGCTTAATTTTGAAAATGAAACAAAATAAATAACGATACCTTTAAATAACCTAGGTTTTGATCAATTTTTATAATATATGTTGATAAATCATAAAATTACAAGTGTACAATATGTTGATTTCACCAAAATGTGAAGTAGAAAAAAGTGATCCTAGATCTCGATAGTAGATTAATTAAGATTGCCTCTTTTTATTTGACTCCACATTTGAACACAAACCAACTAGGGTTTGATGATTGGATAGTTACCTCAAAAAAAATTTAATATGCTAGGGTTTGGTTCTTATGAGTTGGAAATAGGAGAAACTATATGTATGTTTCAATTAGCATATTTTAACATAAACCCTAAACCTAAAAATGTAATTATCACATAGATGAAACTAAAACTTAATAGAAAAAATTGTTGATCTGAGAAGGGAATATATTTGTGCACCTATTATAAAAACTTGAGATTGAATTTGGGGGTCAAGGATGAATTTTCCCTTGGCAAAAGATACTTCTCTTTTAGGATAAAAAAATTGGATGATAGGTTACAACTTGCACTATGTTTTCCTAAAGTTTTCTATTGATAAAACATTTGGATTTGACCTACACATATGAAAAGAGGGGGAGAGGTTGTGTTTTATAGGGTATTTCCTAAGTCGAGCACAATTTTGGTGTTTCCACCTCCATGAGAAAAAAATGATGATGATCAAAAGGGCTTAACCTAGATTAGGAAAAGGCCAATCAACAATGATTGATTGAAATGACAAATGAAAATGGACAATTTTACCTTAGATATGAAACACTTTTCAAAGTGATATTCACACCATAAGTTACCACAAAATGTTGTTTGATGGATGCTTGAATTTCCTAAAGAACTACAAGAGGTTAGTTCACAAAATACAATAGATTTTTGTAGCTATCATGTAGAGAATAACTCAACACCTTTTCATGATAGTGCATGATTGATCATAATAGCTTCTTGTTCATAATGCTTCCTTTCTTCTAATGTTAAAATTTGAGAGAATAAATTATTTATATATGCATCCCAATTGATATTTTTGATTATACGCCAACCTAAGATCATTTTCCAACACACAAGGGTGACACCCAAAATGATAATTTTAAATAGGTCGTCGATTAAGGGCGTCCACACCCCTAATCAGGTGATTTTGGCACCAATTTATTGAGATGTTAGGAAATTTTATATATTTTAATAATATGCCCCCCAAATAAATAAATTATTAATATAAATAATTATATAGGAAAAATAAGGTTTCCATGTAGTGTGAAATTGTTAGGGTCAACAATTTATGACATACAAAAGATTAACGAATGTAAGGAGGTTGTATTTGAGGGATATAAGAAGAAGAGGACTATGGGATGTAGGAAGAATATGGTGGAGGGAGATAGGATGAAGAATAATGAGGAATATAATATGAAGAGGTTTGTGGACTATGAGATGAGTAGGACTAAAGGATATACATGGATTGGGGTGGAGTTGTATGTGCAAAATATGAATGAGGTACATACAAAGAAGCAAAGACGTGTTGGGGTGGAGGAGATTGTGATGGATAGGAGGATGGGATAGATAATATAATGGTATATGGTGTCAACATAGAGATATGAGGTAAGGACCTATGAACATGGACTACAGTTTGAGGTGTGGAATATTTTAAGGATGTAGAAGGTATATTGAGTGATATATATGAAGATTGGGAATGTGAATATATCTTGAAACCATGATGAGTGTGGTAGATAGAGTGGTTATGTAATTATGCACTAATGATTTGGACTAGTATGTTATTCTCAAGGATTAGATCCTCATCTTGTGAAGGTTTATGATCCCATAGGTTATCAAAAATAGGTTTAGGGGACAATTATATAATGATACCACCCAACTTGGACATATAAAAGTCATGAGGAAGATTTGTACCTTGATTAATTAGTTGTTCCAAGATGGAATATTTCCTATAGTCAATTTCTTATTCAACTAAATCTCTTATCTCAAAGTTTCTTATGAATTCCTAAAATTTCGGTGAATATTCATGTTCTAACAAAATTTTAGGTTCAATGGGTTATTCTTATTGGTTTTATGGATTAGATGTATCACTTGCTAGATTGGGATGATGAGGATTACCAAACCTAAGAATTCTTATAGACCAAGATGAGTGTTGATCCATTTGTATTTTGGCCTACAAATGGGTTATGGGCATGAAAGTGAACTATGTGGATACGATAAGTTGGATTTTATTCTTGATGAATTTTCTCCTAAGTTTAGGGGTGCAGTTAAACTAATGGGATGATTTTTGGATGGATGGTTGATATTATCCTCTTGACTGTGATCAATATCTTATATAAATTTTTGATTAAATGCATTTCCTACTTGAGATAGGCTAAGTTCTCAAATAAGAGGATATATCAATACAAACTATACCTGTGGCTCAAGGTGAAATAGTTTGAACAAGGGATTACTAACCTGGTATAGGCTAGGTTCCCACAAAATCATTATAATGAATGATTTTTTTAGGATTTAGGATCTTAATTGAGTATTTAAGGTTGGATGTATGATGCTATATGATCTAAGTGTCAATTAGATTGTTTTAATTGATTCCTTATTCCAAGGGGAAGATTTTTGAATAATTTGATGGTGGTTGATGTGACAAAAAAAAAAATTGGTTTACGCTGAACATGACATAGATTTTTTTTTCACAATTTCAAATATGGGGACATACTAGCTATTTCATGGACCTAAGGATTTTCCCTTTGATTTTTTTATGGGGAACACATTCTCTTACACACATAGAATATTGACTTAATAGGTCACATATTCACTTAGATGAGGTTTGAAATGAATTCACTTAAAAAACATAGTGATTCACCTAAGTGACAATGGATTATCTTAACCAAGTTTGGACTAATAGGGGTTGAAAAGTTTTCCCAAGGTGAATTTTCTTATAGACAAAGTGGATTCACCTAGGGATTAATATATTATTTAGAAAATAGGTTGGATTCAACCAACATCAAATAGATGGAACATACCAAGGATTAATACAAGGGGGGTTCACCTATTGATAGGGGAAATTTCCCAAAGGAGAGCTTGTTCACCCCAAGACAAGGTGGATTCGCTTGAATGGTTGGATCGAACAATAGAAAAATGACTAAATATAATAAATACAAAGACAATATGGATCACTCTGAATGGATTAACTAAATATATGTAATTCCCCGCCATGTAACCCTAAAAGAAGTTGCAACTCAATGCGGAAGCATACAATTCTTTTCTTAAAAGTGCATTATTAACATAGAAGATGCACAACACATTCACAACAACCACTAAGGTACGAGACAAGATTACATCGAAAACCATAACACATACATTACTCTTATAAAACATTTTAATTAAATTACTAATCATACATTTAAATGCACATACATGCAAAGCATAAAAGATACCAACACAAAGAATATGAAATAACAAATTCCAAATCACATTACTTTACAAGTAGGACTACAATACTCATTCCCAAAATGAGGAAGTTCAAATAAATATGATTACATATTACATTCCATCACCTTGAATACAATTGAGGGGTAATAATAACAAATACCAACTGAAATAAAATACATCAAGATCTAATGGAATGAAACCATTGACATCCATGAGCTCTCCAACTGGAAGACCTTGCCATCACCAACTGATGATCAAGGGGGACCCAATGGCATAGGGTACATGTTCCTCCCAACCAAGTGGTACTCGAAGGCCCAACCCTCATGCTAGGAGATAGTAACAAGGATACATGGACAATCCCTACAACCTCTAGACTCAGGCCGACTCATACTAACTCAACCAAACATATGATTCTACAAGTAAAAGGTCACACTTCTTCCAGTCAACACAATCCATAATTTAAAAAAACCCACATATAATTGACTTAGGAGAAGTGTCACATAAGGTACATGAGTCACCCGTCAGATCTTTCCAGATCCCAACCCCCATCGAGCTTCACCCTCCTACTATCCACCCTTGGAACAAGACCACTCCAACAACGAAGAAAACCAATAACCAAACTACTCCATCCAAAGGAGGAACAAAACATCTCCGTTCGTGGAAACCGGATAACATACTACAGACGTAAACACACTGCCCAAAGGAACTAAAACAACTAACTTTGCAACACGACAACCCCCATCCAACTAAGAACCTCAGGAAGACTTACATATTTAAAACACAATTAACCCATTATTTCCCCAAAACGTAACCAGAAGAAACACAAAGGCAATCAAAACGATAAATAAATCTAATATTTGGATTCACTAAATTCATTCGCATTCAGTGATAAAAAAGAATACTAAAACAAGTTACTCAATCTTCTCTAATTAAATAAGAAACCCTTAAAAAGACGAAGGAGAAAATATAACTATCTAAACTTCATTTCCACGATTATTTAATAAAATAATTATTTTCCCCTATTATCCAAAAATACCCATTTTTCTAATAAAATAAGCCATGCATATACATTTTAATATATATATACATGCAAAACATATCCATACACAATTATATCTATATACTTAATTGCATATATAAACTAATTTACACATTAAATATTTATAATATATTTTACAAAATAATTAAATTATTCTAATCAAAATTGAACATATTAAAATAATATTTAATATCTAAATACCACATATATACAAAATATATATATATATATATTTGTATATATATCAAATATATAACATATACACATTATATATTCACTTATATATTTCAAAACCTTATTAAACAAATATATATATATATATATATATATATTATATATAAACCATATAAAATATTATCAATTTCCAAAAAGTCGAAATCCATTTATGTAAAAAAAAAATGGACGAAATTATTACATGGTCGCAGCCTTACTAAAAATGCAAACCCCATTGGATATGGGGAGGGGTGGCTGGTAATCCCAGCCAAAGGGAGGGGAGGGGACTACAGAGGTCTCCCTCCATAGCCGTCCCCTTATGGGGGCGGCGGTGGAGGTAGTGCATCCCAAGCCCCCCCCACCCAAATATATATACTACACAAATTTTTAGCCATTAACGAATGCGCCTAGCAGTATGAGATCCATCCACAGCATTCAAAATGAGTTCGCCGTACGGCGATATTTAATATTTTTTGTAAAAAAATAAAAAATATTTATATATATATATATATAATATATAAATATATGTATTTGTATATATATTTATAAATATATGCATATATGTATATATTATATATATATATAAAGATTAAATATACATAAACAAATTAGGAAGAAATTTCTGAAAAAACCATCTACAAATAAAATAGAGTAAATTTTCCAGAAAACTCAATTTTCACAAAAGATTTTCAAAAACGCAAATTTCACATAAGATTTTTAATATCTCTCATATGAGGCTTAAAAATAAAATTTCCTAATTCACTCATTGTTTTCCTCTGGGTTTTTCCATGGAAAGTCTACAAATATAGAAGAACAACTAAAAGCTTCTACTAAAAATACAAAATCTTCTTACACAGACAATCATTCAATTTCTTTTTAATCAATTTAAACAAAGCTTCAGACAAACTTTCTAAATCAATTAAATAAATTAAACAGTAAAAAAACCTATTTTCTTGAAGCTTGAAGAAATGAAGGTTGGAGTAGAACCTCCCCTTCAGAGTTCAATTTCCAAAGATTTTCCCAAAATCACCACTTCCAGAAAAATGTAAATATACAAAAGCCACCAAAATTCCCGAGAACCTTTTTTTTTAATTTTCAACCAAACAACCTCTTTTTTTAAAATTTTCAACAAAACAACCTCTCCAAAATATCCCTCTTTTCATTCCCATGAAGTAACCTCTCACCTCACTGAGTTATGGCAATTATTCTCTCCAAAAATAATTTCCCAACAAAGTGATTAATAAACTCTTCTCACACACATGTCTAATTCAAAATATCTTCTCAACAATTCAAGATATTTCCTCCAAATCATTTTTGCATTTTAATAATTTCAAACCACGATTTAATTTCTAATTAAATTTAAATCAATTAATTCATTTCCTTAATAAATAATTTAATCAATTAATTTATTTACTTAATAAAATAGATTTAATCCCAAAGATTAAATTGATTTACTAAATAAATTTAATTTAATTAATTAAATTAAATAAAAGATTCCAACAATATTATTAAATAAATACTAACATCATTTAAAGCATTAATTTAACATTAATTTCCATAAAATAAACCTTGCATAAATAAATAACAATAAACAAGGCAAACGAAGACACAACGAACAAGGAATGACGACACACTATGGCTAGAGTGTAGACCTGACATAGATAACCTAGTTACTATCTCCCAATCAACATACCATTGGGTCGACACGCTCAAACCTGTGAAGCTAGGTGGAGTCGATGTCATGTACTTGCAAACCTATATCCAAGGCATCAATAGCACATGTATATAAAATCATCATAAAACACACCATGAAGAGGAAATCACAGAATCACAAGGCATTCGCAAGCGAGTGATGCAATCCCGTCCCCTTCACCAATACAGTATCACCAAACTGACACTTCCATCATTAATAAAACTCATGAACAATAATCATATTATAATAAACCAACATTATTCTTAATCAAAACATGTCATGTATAACATCAAGAAAAGTACATCTCATCACACACATAGTCCATGTCGCTCTATAAGAAACAATAAAATAATAAAGTATCATAATCTAACATAAGAGAAAAACAGAGGGCTGTTACAATATATACATGTGTTGATCATAATAAGACACATCAAACACTCATGCAAGCCCTAAGATTAATCAAGTAAAATTGAAATTTAGTGTAGGCCCATGAATCAAAGCTAATATTATCAACCTGTATCTAGATAGAAAGAGATCGCAACTCCAAAGGATAAAGGATCTCTTACCAATGGTGGCCAAACGGTGATACCTTGGTAAGTTCTATCTCAGTGCACATAAGTACATTATAACTTTGGATTACGATACACATCCCCTACACCACTCTAATTATCAATCAAAAGTTATAATTATCTAGTGCATCCTTGATATACCAAGAGTGTATGTAAGGCACATTCATGAGTATTAGCTCATCACAAGTGTGGGTCAATAATTTTTTCTAGAAAGCTTGGACAAACCTTGCACTTTTAATTGTGGCATCAACTAGACATCAAAGCTTCACTAAACATGATACAACTAGATTGAGGTAAAACTTGCATTCTCACCCCTTTTAATATCCCACTAGTTCATATGGTTGAGGTCATCCCTTAGGGTGATAAAATCCCCAAATAGAATTCCTTAAGGGAAAGAATTACTAGCCTCTTTTGATCTCCAAGTTCGCATGAAGTGCTAGGAGAGAGCGTATGTGCAACTAGTGCTCTTAAGATAATACCACAAGACTTGGATAAATTTGTAATTTCTAATCCATAGGCTACTAAATGATGCAAGGGGAGAGCATATGTTGAAAAACTATCCCAAACACAACAATCAATGAATTGACCTTCTAATGCTACTTTAGTTCCTAGATTATTGATAAAATATAAAGTGACTTTAGTTGTGAACCTACAAAAGATAACATTAGAATTTTTAATTTACCAATATTCAACTAGCATGTGATAAATAAACAATGTCAATGAGATCACAAGAAAGACAAAGTTAGTTGGTTAGTACTAAAATATCAAGAAATTTGAAAAATATGAACAAAAGTTAAGAGTAGTTTATACCTTGCAGACTCGCTTGATATTAGAGTGTATTTGCCTAAGGGCCCACATATTTTCCTAAGCCTCAATTTTTCACATTTTCCAAATTTGGATTCACACTTTGAAGATGGATTCACTAGAAGCTCTTAATAGGAGGATCTCTGACGTATTCACTAAAATTCTTGAACTTTTGCCTAACTATAGAGCATATTTTCCTATCATTAACACATTCAATGAAATATGTCTTACTAAAGGCTCAAGAGAAAATTCACTTAAATTTTTTTCTTTCACTATTACACAAAATATTTTTCCTTGGACAAAGGTGTATTATCCTTGAAAACCTACATGACATGAAAACTTAAAAAATGCCAATCACAATGACCCATGTGACTTGGGTCCCACAAAGCATACCAAAAATTTGTGTGAAATATGCTTCAAAGTGAATTATTTAACTATTAAAACCAAAGAAAAACAAAAGAACACTCATATTGGGCAAGAGAAGATCAAACCAACATAGAATTTACTAAAAACTAGCTATTTTGAACTCCTCATTGTCTAGATTTTCCCATGATTATAGATTCAATGTATGCTCACTCGTAATTTTGACAAAGTAATGATACTCTAATGCAAAGATGAGTGATCCTTTGGAAATGGCTAAGTGCTGAGATATATAGAACTTTTGAGGGAAATTGATGAAGGATTGAGATTGGATATTGAGATCAAGGGTGGAGATGAAAGATGATCTCTCAAGTGATGATATTATACCAAGTGGAACAATGTGATGGCTTAAGAGGATGTGGAGTACCTTGAGGGTACTATGAAAGATATGACATAAAGGCATTCCTTATCATCACACTCCAAGAGGACAAGCAAGGAATTTTTTAATTCCCTTTCATGAAAAAAGAGTTATGGGAAAAGGAATTAAAATTTCCTTTTGGAGCCTTTTGGAAGAAAGACCTATGTGGGGGTCTTTTCCAAAAAATTTAAATTTAATGTGGAGAGGAAATAGGGGGTGAAGGTGAGATTTGACCCCATTTAATCAAGAATTAAGTGTGTGCACATCATTAGGAGACAAATTAGGTGGAGATTAGGGGCTAATGGGAAAATTTGGAGGGTGTGACACTTGAGGGAGAATTTTTTTTATTTATTTAATTTATTTGGAGAGAATGGGATGGGAGATAAGGTTTGGTAAATTATTAAATTAATTATTTTTCTTAGGCTTATGACATTAGAAGAGTGAGATAAATGGGTTCAGGCTATTAGGATAAACATGAAATTATATTAATTAAATAAATAGGGCATTATTTAATTAATAAAGGGGATTAGGAGTAGACAAGTTAGGGATGTATTGACCAAATATGAATGTTTAATTTTAGGTGTCTACACAACATATGAAACACATAGAGTTCCATATGTAGTATATCATGGACATTATTTATGAATATGCAATTGATCTTCACTACTAGACCTAACTTCTAATTAGATCACCTTTAAATCAAACCATTTATAGAAATAAATTTTCTTCATCTATGAGATTTTTTTGGGTGTGGAAGATGCGATTTCTTGGGGGATCAACCTAGTCCTCTCTTCTCTTTACTTTGGAGGGTCTTTTCTCTCACTATTTATGGTAATTATCTCTTCTCTTTGAGAAATTCCTATTTATGAGGGGATTATATGCACATCAATATCTCATTAGGCTACATATTTATTGTAACCCATTTTTCAACCACCTAAAATATTCTTAAGGGGGGTGTTAGTGTATGTTTTTATTTCATTTTTATTTAGTTGATATTATTTTTTCCTTCATTTATTTGTAACTTTCTTGGGTTGTTAGGAGTGGGTCATGTAGTGAGATGTCAACATCTTTCATGAGAGTTACTTCTTCCTACATTGGGATATTTAGGAGTTAAATTTATTATTGGTCATATTTTTCCTTTAAACTATTATATATGTACTCACTCAACCTACATTTCATTACATGATATTTTTGTTTATGCATATTTCTTATTTACATTTTTTATTCATGAGAGCACTCTATTATGCTATTTTAGTTTTAGGATCATATTTTGAATAGTGTTCATGTGATTATCCTTTCCCTAAGTCTTGGTAGTTCTTATTTTTTTTAGAATCTAACATGAATATCCTTTGATTGGACGTGTCTATGTAGCATTTATGTGCCAATCAAATCCCTCCATTACACATGTTAAAATTTCATTGGATAAAAAAAAATTATTTAAGCCTTTTTTTATGATAATATGAAGTCGTCATGATACTAAATTTTCCATGAATACATCCCTCGTAATAAAAATAATAATCAATATAATATAAAATAAAGAAACCTATGAACTGAAGACATATAAATTATGAAAATATTTTAATTCTTGCTCAAGGAAATATTACTATAAAAAAATACAAGGTATGAAAAAAAAATTAATAACAAATATTTTAAAATAAGATAGATTATTTTTTTTTAATTTTTTAAATTATAAAGTTTAATTGATAACTCTTGTAGATCTCAGGGTGATCCCACAATAATGGTTTACAATTTTTAGCCAAACGGGACACTAAAATTATTATTTTTAACTAAATCTTCACATTTGGGCACCTATAGCAGTTAAACCATGAGGAATTTGAAGATGATACAAACAGAGTCTCATCACATTTTGTCTGTGGATTCTAAAAATATTTTTTTCAAAATTTTTGGAATCAGATTGCAATTCTTTTTCCATCTCCCACGAAAACCGGTTTTTTTCATAAAACAACATTTTTAAAAAGTGATGCTCACCGTATACAACATAAATTTTTTTGTATGAAGGATAAAATTCTAATTTTTTCAAATTTAGATTTGAAACTATGATATCTAGCACTTCCATTTGGTCTCATAATTTTTTATTGAATATTTTTCCCTTAATCAAGTTTTGAAGTCAAACCAATTGCAATTCAGACATAGGTGGACTGATACAACATAACTTTTTTTGTATGTATTGAAATTCAATTTAATTTTTTTTAATGGATCAAGGACATCAATACCCAACACGAACATATTTTTAAAAAATTTATTTTGATAATATGCTATTTTTCCACATGTGCAAAACAAAGAGCTTGATTTTTGATGAAAAACCTATGGTTAATAAAACTAAAAAAACACATACATAATAAAACCAAAACATATTAAAATTTTATTCGTTGGATAGCTTGTTCTGAGGACTACCATCTTCCAGTTAGGTTTGTGAAGTCTCCTCCATTTTCATCCTCAACCCAAGCTTTGAAGGGCAGAAATCTGGTAAAATTTGGTGGAAGAGGGGGAGAAGGGCAAAAAAGGGGGGTTCGAGTGAACCCCCCTTCGAACGAACCACCCTTCGCTCAAAAGGGTGAAGGGGGGTTCATTAGAAGGTGGGTTTGCTCGAACCCCCCTTTTTTTTGAATTTTCCATTTGTTTCTATTGAGAAACGTGGCATCATAGGGTTCGAGCGAACCCACCATGCAAAAGGGGGTTCGCTCGAACTAGGGGTTCGACTGAACCCCTCTTTTGGGTTCTTCTGAACCCCCTAGTTCAAACAAACCCTTTAAAACATGAAATTTTGAATGTGTGCACATTTTTACAAATTCCCTTCCTCATGAAAATTGTACACCACTATTATGGGTTTACCCTTCATTGATATACATTTAAAAGTTAGTAGTATTGAAAATCACCTTTGGAAGATTGTTTAGAGGAAAAATATTGAATAATTGGACTTGTATTTATTAGGAATCAAATTTAAGCCAATATACAATAGCATAGCCATATCAAACATGCAATGATAGTTATGTATACAAAAAAAACTAATAATGATGCTTATTTTTTTTCATAATATTTTATGATTCCTTGAACTATGATCCTAACAATAACCTAAGAAATGTCTATAAATACAAGTCCTTGATCAATAAATTCAAAATAATTAACATTTTTTAAAAAATTACTTAATTTTTTTAAATTTAAATAAGGAATAGAAACTAGGAGTGAAGGATGTGTCATGTCATTGATGAGGCATGTGAATCATCTGAAGAGGGACATAGAGAGTATGGAAATCCATAAAAATTATAAAGATAGAATGATTATATATTGTATTAGGCAACAAAACATTACTTTACTACTTGTGTGCTTCTACCATACCTAGGATTTAAATGTGAGGCTCCTTATTTTCTTATCTAGCTCCATGTTTTTTTTTCATATGTTTTTTTTTGTATATTAGTGTGTGCAACATCTTGGGAATGCATTTCATTCCCTTTATTAAGGTTTCTTAGATAAGATTAAAATCTTAACTAGAGAGAGGTGGATTTGTGCCCTTGCTACCAATTTTTTTATTATGGAAGGAGTATACCTTAATTTTTGGTGAAAATATTGGAGGTATGTCTAGTAGGGTGTGGATTTATATTTATGTATGGAATTTTTTTCCTTAATAATTTAGTGTTAAGTATTGTCTATAGAGTTATATAATTATCAAACTACTCACTTTGGCTTTATATACTGACCTATACTTGAATTATAACAAAGAGTTAACATTTGTAATAAATCAATAGATGTTAAATTTTAAACTAAATACTATGCTAATATTTTCGTGTGTGAGACATACTAAATATCCAAGTGTCATTACAAGAATATGATTCAATATCATTCTCATATGTATGAATATAGGTAATTCCATCATCATGATTTGGCAACATATAAATTTCTCAAACTCAAGAAGTCAAAATTTGTTTAATCCCATTATTGTGAAATATTAATTTGTTTCTAGTGATGCTGAGGTAATAAGTGACAATATTTCATAACATTGATTTATAAATACAATTTATTATTCCAAACCTAAATAATATTATATACTATCTTGATAGTATGATGTATCTATGTTTGATAAAATAGAAAATGTTAGATGAGTATAAACAAAGAATTTACAATGTATTCAAGTTGTATCTTTACTTGGACTATTATAAGATTTTCTAGAATACCCTTGGTAATTTGAACCTTGTACATTTTTTCATATAAGGAACATGTAAATTTTAAATGGAATATAAATTACTTTGATATTGTAGTTTGTGATAGAAACTTGGTAAAAGTTCTAATTAGAAAAAATGCCAAGAAACCATGATATTGCACCTATTATAGTAGATGGTCATAATGTCATCAAGGCTATATTATCATGTGATAATGTTAGTTACAATATATTTAATAAGATTAGTGATAGTAAATATGGGGGAGCATAACACATTATTGAGCTTTAGAACACTAATTGACTCTAATTTTATATGAATATATAACATCTGCATGAATTTCATTCATATTATGAGTAGAGATTTGTTCTAATTGCATTGGAATAAAGTTATAGTAATTATTAAATGGAAAGATCTTAGTATGTCATTATCGATTGTGATGATTAAATATATATCAGAGAGATTCAAATGTAGTATGATGTATATAGTGTTTTCTAGTGGTAAATTAAAATAATGGACTATGTTTTTCTAAGTACAATTTTATGATTGTGTGAATGTTGAAAGTGAAATAAAATGAATGTGATTTCTTGAGAACCCTAAATCAAGTTTTGAGCATTAATTTTTTAATATTGGTAGACTAAAGATATAACTTATAAATTCATATTCCATATTAAGGTCATGATCAAGGGGATAAAGAAGAATCTCCACACTATTTTTTATATTATTAATTTAATAAAATTATTAGTATCAAAATCTAATAATGATATTTAAAAATGATATATATGTGGTCTTTTAATTTTTCTCAATTTGTGCAATGTTACTATGTGATAATACTTATTCTTGGGTCGAGTTATAGAAAAGTAAAATTTTACTATGGTAGTGGAAATTGTGTACGTGTTATTACCACTACACTTATTGAGTATTTTGTGTTGTATCTACTAGAAGTATTATTTTCCTAGAATAATTGTGAGATTCTTTTTGAATTCATAAATGAAGTGTTCTTTAGCTATCTTGGTATGACCTAAGTACTAATCATGGATAAGAAAAATTTATGAAGCTATGTTGTAATATCTACAAGGTCACTTACATTTCCTTTGTATATTATTGATGTCTATGATTCAGCTATATCATATGGTAAAATGTGTCATTACAAATAAATAAAATTTCTAGTTGATAAGTAATCAATATAGCCTCATGGTCAATGATATGAACCTATAAGATGTTTTGGGATGATCATATTTAATTATGATTCATAAAGGTGGTGAGGTCTAATTTGAGATCTCAATGTCCTTAGCTGGAAGTATTATATTTTAGGCTTACTAAATAGGGAATTGGGTTGGGCTTCCCTTGCTTACAATTAAGCATTGTTAATTGATGGGAATCATTTAAAGAAACTATCTTGGGATATCCAATAATAATCAATAAAATTTTATATCCTATGAACTTATAATGTGTATTGGAAAATGGTGGTTTGTTTTATTATTTAGTCTTTAACACATGTTTTTCTTGTTATAATTTTCATTTTATTTCATTTTGTTGAATAGTGGTACTTGAGTGGTTATGAAACCTTGTGTATGGGAATCTATGTGTATGTTCTTTGAGATATTTTTGTGAGGATAAGTGTAATACCCCTCCGTTTTGATCTATTGTGTGAACTATATTGTTCCTCTTTATGCTTTAGTTTAATTTTGTACTTGGACTATGTACTTGATTTCAGTGGATCACTATTTTATCGTGACGTATTTTGATGTGGTGATATTACATTTGGATATGATTATTATGACATGTTTGGAATTAACATATGTGGATATTTAACTTATGATGTTTCATTCTTTCGACTATGTTGCTATGTTAGATGCGTCAGTTAGAACTATTGTATTGGTGAAGAGGACGGTATTGCATCACTCGCTTGCGAGTGCCCTGCGATCTCATGATTTCCTCTTCACGGTGTGCCTTATTTATGATATATTATTGCATGTGGATATATTTTGTGTTTGCAGGTTGACAGGTACAGGGCATCGACTCCACCTGATTTCTTAGGTTCGAGCATGTCCATTTCCCAACGACAATCGATTGGGAGATAGTAGCTAGGATTTTCGTGCCGAGTCGTCACCCTAGTTGTAGTGTGTTGTTAGTCTTGTGTAACCCTGTTGTTCTATTTTTGTTCAGTTTGACTGGTTTCGGTCTATTTGGGGAGTTAGAATAATGTAGGATTTATGATTTAATTATTGAGTAATTTAATTTAATTAATTTGATATTTAATCTTATGGTAGATTTAATTATTAATTGATTAAGTTATTCATATTAAAATGATTTAAATTATTCATTTTTAAAATGCATGCAAATTTGAATTGGAATTGAAAAATTAGAAAAATAAATTAAAAGTCAAATTTGAAATTCAAAATTCAAAAATTCAACAAAAAAAGATATTTCCTATTTTCTGTTTTCAAAAATTTATGAGGGTTGTTGTGGATTTTGGAAGGATTTTTGCATTTATTTGAATTTCTTCACAAATTTGAAAAATGGAGTTTTGGAGGAAAATTGGAAAAGAGAAGAGGAAAATTGCTTGATTTTGTGGGTTTGAAGGAAAAGCTTGAGGAATCTGAAGTGCTCAAGAGGGTTTCGAAGCAGCAGCAGGTTCATCCACATACTCTAAGGAATTCAAGTTCACATCTTGTTTTAATGTAATTTTGTTGATTTAAGTGTGTTGAGGAATGAAAGATTAAATTTCTTTGGTTGTTTCAATCCTTCATGGTTCATGTTATTCTTCAATCTCCTTGTAGACTTCAATGGTTGATTGGCTATTTAAATCTAGTTTTATATATAGAATAATCTATTTGGGCTTGGAATTTATTTTTATAATTTCCTATGGTAGGGTTATGCTGGCCAAATTTTCTTAAAATAAAACTATTTCCAAAATTTTATTATTTTAATTTCCTTGCCTCTCTAAGTTCTGGTTTTTCTATTGAAAAAATATATATAAAAAAAAAAAATGACAGTCTCATTTCTTTTATTGAAGAAAATATATTAAAAATAAATAAATAAATAAATAAAAAGAGAGGGGGTGTTGGGGCTCACCCCACCGCCGCCCCTTTGGGAAGTGGCGTGGGGGTGCGCACCCAACGCAACCCCCGTCCACGGTTTAGCGGACCGCGCAGGCCATGTGACCACCAGTGGTGGCTGGCTACGCTTTGCGCAGATCGCACCACCATGGGTGGTGGCCAGCTACACCGTCCACACCACCTCCCCTGACCCCATGCCTGTGAATACCGGTTGTGCCGCCCTCTGCGGCCACCGAAACCTTGCTCCATCACCACCTGGAGATTTTCGCGGCCAAGGCCGACCTCCCAAACATTTATGGAAGTTGGGCGCGGATTCTGAGGTCACACGACCCAACCCTAGGGTTGGCGCACGAACCAAGGCCGCCCTTAGTGTTTAAAAAATTTGAAAAGAAATTTAATAAAAAATAAATAAATATATATTATTATATTTATTATAATATAATATTATAATTTTATAATATTTTGGATATTATACTATTATAATATTTGTATTATCATAATATAATATAATTTATGATTGTGAGGAATTAAGATATTATTATAGGATTTTAATATAATGCTTTAATACTAAATTAAATGGATTAATTATTATGTTTTAGCATAATATTAAATGCATTTAAAAGATTTAATAATATGTCTTATGTAATAATTGAGAGGTTGAATATTCATAATTGTTTTTAAATGTTTAATAATTGCATTGGGTAAATGATTATTTCATTTTATTAATACAATATTTAGAGGGGAAAATTGTTTATTTCTTTGAAAGTGAAATTGATTGATTATGCAATAAATATTTTACTTAAATGGGATCTTATTTTTAATTAAATTATGGGGACACGGGTAATTTTTTATACATTTAAATGTTGTTGGGAATGAAATGATCCTTTTAAAATGGCGTAATTAATTCCATTTGTTTAACGAACTGTTTACTGAATGTTAGTGAGGAAATGGGTTTAGTGAACCCAGAGTAGAATTTGATTCTTGTCGTTGCATTGATCTGCGTGCATTATCATCAGGAAGTGTGGGTCTCCTTAAATATCAAGTCTTCCAGTTGGGATTTCAGTCTGTGGGTTGTTGTGCTGTGTAGTCAACCATAGATGACCTTGGGTAGTGCGTAACCAGTTTGTTTCCCGGGTATCACGCATGGGAGTGTTTGTTGACTGTATGTCATGGTTAGGGATTTGATATCCTTGGGTAGCACTTGTGTACCCTTGGGTTGTGGAGATGTTCCACATGTTGTCTTAGAGGAGTGGCTTGTAATGGGGGCCGGCACACAAAGTGGTGCCAGGGTAACTCGTTGTAAGTTAGTTAATCCAGTGATAACTAAATTAAATGATTAGAGTATCACGTAGTACCAAACACTTAATAAAATAATTATGCCTCGCTCAAGATCACAAGGCTTGTAAAGACTTGGGTTGAGACAGGAAGGCCTAAAATGGAAAGATCGTTATCTTGTCTCTATGAAAGATAATTGATTCCGCATTGGTTTACATGAGGGGCCGAAAGTCGTTAGAGGTTACCAGGATAACCCGAGATGGGGGTCGGGACCTAGGAAGACTCATCAGGGTAACCTATGTAACATTGTGATGACACTTCTCCTAGGTCGACAGTATGTTTGCATCAGTGATGCAATTGATTATATAATTCTGGAAGCATTGTAACCTTGTGTCAGTGATGTCACTGTATTTATTTCAGTATGGTTATGTTAGCCTATGTCTAGAGGAAGATGTCCTTGGTTAGAGATTATGGTTACTATCTCCTAGCATGGGGGGTGGGCCTTTGGGTTCCACTTGGTTGGGTGGCATGCACCTAAGTCCGTTGGGATCTTTCTTCATGTCCTTTTGGATGAGACTTCCAATTGGAGAGCTCATGGTTTCTGTTGCAGTTCTTACTTGTTTCCATTTCAGTTATTCTTGTAGTCATTACCCCTCTATGTTATTGAGGTGCAATTTGTAATTGTAATTATGTAATGGCTTGCCTCATTCGAGGAATGAGTGATTGTAACCTTATGGTTTATTGAATGGATTAATGAAATTGAAAGTCTTATCTTATGCTTCTTGTTATTTCATCTTACTTGGAATGTATGTGTTAACTTATTAATTAAATAGTTGTCATAGTTTATATTCATGTTTTGTTGAGGTTCTATATAACCTTTGTCTCGTAACCTTAGAGGTTGTTGGCATTAGTTAATTAATTTACTTATTAATTATCCTTTAAAAAAATATTATTCTGTTTAATTAGTTAAATGCAACTTCCTCTAGGGTTGCGTGGCGGGGCGTTACACATGGTATCAGAGCCTAGGTTTAAACACTAGGTATTTTGGGATTATGATGGGACCATTAAGCTTTAGTTGTTTAAGATTTGAGTTGTGTACCTTGCCTAATACCTTGATGTGTTTGTGCAGGATTATGCCACCCAAATGCGAAAGAGGTAGAGGGCGTGTTCGTGGCCATCTAGGCGGTCATGGTGAGAGTCAGCATGACTCTCCTCCTTTAGTTCCTCTCATTCTTGATCAGGAGGAATAGTAGGGATCACAAAATGCACTTGGGGTTGGTAATTTGCAGCAGGATCCAGCATGGATCAAGGCAGTGCGTAGAACGCTAGAGGAGGCCTTGGCACTCCTTGGACCTAGGTAGGTAGAGATTCAAGTGAATCCAGTGGTGAGGGAAGCTCAATCCCATTCTGAGTCTCACATGAGGGACTTGCTCAGGGGGCACCCTCCTTTATACGATGGATCAGGTACGGGCTTAGAGGCCGAGACCTAGCTGATAGACTTGGATAGGTGTTTCGCCATGCATCTGTATGGTAGTAACACCAGGGCTCGTTATGCCATTATGCAGTTGAGAGGATTTGCATCCTCTTGGTGGAGACTAGAGGAGCAGAAGCTCCATATTGATATTCACACTGCGTCTTGGGAGATATTCTTAGAGAGGTTCAGGGCTCGATTCTTATCTGAGCATTGGCGTCAGCATCGAGGCGATGAGTTCCATGCCTTGCATCAGTTAGCATTATCTATTGAGTAGTATGAGCGTCATTTTTATGAGCTCAAATAGTATGCTGGGATTGGTGACAATGAGAGCATGTTGGTACATCATTTTTTCAGGGGCTTAAATGCCTGTCTCAGCGGTGGTGTGAGGGTTTTCGAACCCAAGACCATGGATGTGGCTGTAGAGAAAGCATGCCTTATTGAGGAGAACCTGAGTATGGCACTTGGGGGACACATGAGTGCTCCAGTTGGTAGTAGTGCAGTGGCAGGATCTAGTGTTAGAGGAGGGAAGTCTTAGGGAGGTGTACCTCCTAGGTCTCAGCAAGGGCCATCTCAGGGTGGTCAGTAGTAGTAGCAAGAGAGTGTGCTTGGGAAGCGTAAGGACTCCCAGCCTCGTCAAGATGATGGAAGTTCTTCACTTAGGAAGGGCCAAAA
The DNA here is from genome assembly GCA_007115665.2 of Sequoiadendron giganteum. Taxonomy (NCBI): domain Eukaryota; kingdom Viridiplantae; phylum Streptophyta; class Pinopsida; order Cupressales; family Cupressaceae; genus Sequoiadendron; species Sequoiadendron giganteum. The sequence continues at coordinate 440,444,056 of CM021105.1, forward strand.
ATGGTGGCGCAATAGACGCAATCGGCAAGAGCAGCCAGCTCAGAGTTCCCAGTTTCCGACTGGTTGGGGTAGTGTGCAGTAGTCTACTGCACCTTTAGGTGGTAGAGGAGTTGGTTGTGACATAGGGTGTTACTCTTGTGGCCAACAGGGCCACATTGCTAGGAACTATCCACATCAGAATACTTCTGGTTTTGTTTAGGGCCAAGCAGTTTCAGAGCCGATAGTCGGAGATGCTGGTAGATCTCATCGATCATATGTTGCGGTTGATAACCGTCAGCTTGGATATCAAGGAGCTGTTGTTGAGACTTTTGGACTTGGTCGTCCAGTGCAGGATGCTTGACCTCGGGGGTCGAGGTTTTCATTAGTATGCAATTTGTTTGAGGGAGTTATATCCCTATCTGTTTGCAGGCTTCCACGAGTAAGCTTGACCCTAGGGGGGAGGATGTAATACCCCTCCGTTTTGATCTATTGTGTGAACTATGTTGTTCCTCTCTATGCTTTAGTTTAGTTTTGTACTTGGACTATGTACTTGATTTCAGTGGATCACTATTTTATCGTGACGTATTTTGATGTGGTGATATTACATTTGGATATGATTATTATGACATGTTTGGAATTAACATATGTGGATATTTAACTTATGATGTTTCATGCTTTTGATTATGCTGCTATGTTAGATGTGTCAGTTAGAACTATTGTATTGGTGAAGAGGACGATATCGCATCACTCGCTTGCGAGTGCCCTGCGATCTCGTGATTTCCTCTTCACGGCGTGCCTTATTTAGTACATATTATTGCATGTGGATATATTCTATGTTTGCAGGTTGACAAGTACAGGGCATCGAATCCACCTGATTTATCAGGTTCGAGTGTGTCCATTACCCAATGGCAATCGATTGGGAGATAGTAGCTAGGATTTTCGTGCCGAGTCATCACCCTAGTTGTAGTGTGTTGTTAGTCTTGTGTAACCCTGTTGTTCTATTTTTGTTCAGTTTGACTGGTTTCGGTCTATTTGGGGAGTTAGAATAATGTAGGATTTGTGATTTAATTATTGAGTAATTTAATTTAATTAATTTGATATTTAATCTTATGGTAGATTTAATTATTAATTGATTAAGTTATTCATGTTAAAATGATTTAAATCATTCATTTTGAAAATGCATGCAAATTTGAATTGGAATTGAAAAATTAGAAAAGTAAATTAAAAGTCAAATTTGAAATTCAAAATTCAAAAATTCAACAAAAAAGATATTTCCTATTTTCTATTTTCAAAATTTTATGAGGGTTGTTGTGGATTTTGGAAGGATTTTTGTATTTATTTGAATTTCTTCACAAATTTGAAAAATGGGGTTTTGGAGGAAAATTGGAAAAGAGAAGAGGAAAATTGCTTGATTTTGTGGGTTTGAAGGAAAAGCTTGAGGAATCTGAAGTGCTCAAGAGGGTTTCGAAGCAGCAGCAGGTTCATCCACATACTCCAAGGAATTCAGGTTCACACCTTGTTTTAATGTAATTTTTTTGATTTAAGTGTGTTGAGGAATGAAAGATTAGATTTCTTTGGTTGTTTCAATCCTTCATGGTTCATGTTATTCTTCAATCTCCTTGTAGACTTCAATGGTTGATTGGCTATTTAAATCTAGTTTTATATATAGAATAATCTATTTGGGCTTGGAATTTATTTTTATAATTTCCTATGGTAGGGTTATGCTGGCCAAATTTTCTTAAAATAAAACTATTTCCAGAATTTTATTATTTTAATGTCCTTGCCTCTCTAAGTTCTAGTTTTTCTATTGAAAAAAAATATATATCAAAAAAAAAAAGACAGTCTCATTTCTTTTATTGAAGAAAATATATTAAAAAATAAAAATTAAAAAAAAGAGAGGGGGTGTTGGGGCTCACCCCACCGCCGCCCCTTTGGGAAGGGGCGTGGAGGATTGTGCCCAGCACAACCCCCGTCTGTGGTTTAGCGGACCGCACAGGCCGTACGACCACCGGTGGTGGTCGGCTGCGCTCTGTGCAACCCGCGCCACCACGGGTGGTGGCCGGCTACGCCATTCGTGCCACCTCCACCGACCTCGCGCCTATGAATACCGGTGGCGCCACCCTCTGTGGCCACCGAAACCTTGCTCCGTTGCCGCCTGGAGATTTCCATGGCCAAGGCCGACCTCCCAAACATTTTTGGAAGTTGGGCACGGATTTCGAGGTCATGCGACCCAACCCTAGGGTTGGCATGCGAACCGAGGCTGCCCTTAGTGTTTAAAAACTTTGAAAAGAAATTTAAGAAAAAAAATAAATATATAATATTATATTTATTATAATATAGTATTATAATTTTATAATATTTTGGATATTATACTATTATAATATTTGTATTATCATAATATAATATAATATATGATTGTGAGGAATTAAAATATTATTATAGGATTTTAATATAGTGCTTTAATACTAAATTAAATGGATTAATTATTATGTTTTAGCATAATATTAAATGCATTTAAAAGATTTAATAATATGTCTTTTGTAATAATTGAGAGGTTGAATATTCATAATTGTTTTTAAATGTTTAATAATTGCATTGGGGAAATGATTATTTCATTTTATTAATACAATATTTAGAAGGGAAAATTGTTTATTTCTTTGAAAGTGAAATTTATTGATTATGCAATAAATATTTTACTTAAATGGGATCTTATTTTTAATTAAATTATGGGGACACGGGTAATGTTTTATACATTTAAATGTTGCTGGGAATGAAATGATCCTTTTGAAATGGCATAATTAATTATGTTTGTTTAACGCACTATTTATTGAATGTTGGTGAGGAAATGGGTTTAGTGAATCCAAAATAGAATTTGATTCTTGTCATTGCATTGGTCTACATGCATTATCATCGGGAAGTGTGGGTCTCTTTAAATATCAAGTCTTCCAGTTGGGATTTCAGTCTATGGGTTGTCGTTTTGTGTAGTCAACCATAGATGACCTTGGGTAGTGCGTAACCAGTTTGTTTCCCGAGTATCACGCACGGGAGTGTTTGTTGACTGTATGTCATGGTTAGGGATGTGATATCCTTGCATAGCACTTGTGTACCCTTGGGTTGTGGAGATGTTCCACGTGTCGTCTTCGAGGAGTGGCTTGTAACGGGGGTCGGCACACGAAGTGGTGCCAAGGTAACTCGTTGTAAGTTAGTTAATCCAGTGATAACTAAATTAAATGATTAGAGTATCACATAGTACCAAACACTTAATAAGATAATTATGCCTCGCTCAGGATCACAAGGGGTTGTAAAGACTTGGGTTGAGACGGGAAGGCCTGGAATGGCAAGATCGTTATCTTGTCTCTATGAAAGATAATTGATTCCGCATTGGTTTACATGAGGGGCCAGAAGTCGTTAGAGGTTACCAGGATAACCCGAGATGGGGGCCGGGACCTAGGAAGACTCATCAGGGTAACCTATGTAACATTGTGATGACACTTCTCCTAGGTCGACAGTATGTTTGCATCAATGATGTAGTTGATTATGTAATTCTGGAAGCATTGTAACCTTGTGTCAATGATGTCACTGTATTTATTTCAGTATGGTTATGCTAGCCTATGTCTAGAGGTAGACGTCCTTGGTTAGAGATTCTGGTTACTATCTCCTAGCATGGGGGGTGGGCCTTTGGGTTCCACTTGGTTGGGTGACATGCACCTAAGTCCGTTGGGATCTTTCTTTAGGTGCTTTTGGACAAGACTTCCAGTTGGAGAGCTCGTGGTTTCTGTTGCAGTTCTTACTTGTTTCCATTTTAGTTATTCTTGTAGTCATTACCCCTCTGTGTTATCGAGGTGGAATTTGTAATTGTAATTATGTATTGGCTTGCCTCATTCGGGGAATGAGTGATTGTAACCTTATGGTTTATTGAATGGATTAATGAAATCGAAAGTCTTATCTTATGCTTGTTGTTATTTCATCTTACTTGGAATGTATGTGTTAACTTATTAATTAAATAATTGTCATATTTTATATTCATGTTTTGTTGAGGTTCTATATAACCTTTTTCTCGTAACCTTAGAGGTTGTTGGCATTAATTAATTAATTTACTTATTAATTATCCTTTTAAAAAAAAATTATTCCATTTAAGTAGTTAAATGCAACTTCCTCTAGGGTTGCGTGGCGGAGCATTACAATAAGTACATGGTAATTCAATCCCATTTGGAAGAAAGTATGTTGGAAATCCTTGGGAAAAGGATGCCCCTTCGACCCAAGTCTATAAGGAAGGCATAACGCCCTGCCACACAACCCTAGAGGAAGTTGCAATTAACTACTTAAACGAACTAATTTTTTAATTTTTTAAGTACAATTAACAAGCAAGTTCACTAACTAATTCCAAAAACCTCTAAGGTTATGAGACAAAGGTTATATAGAACCTGAACAAAAAACATCAATTTAAACCAATTCATTTAATTACTTAATAAATTAACACATACATTCCAAATAAGATAAATACATCAAAGCATAAGAGCTAACTTTCAATTTCATTATTCACAAAACAATAAGATTACATATCTCATTCCCTGAATGAGGCAAGTCAAGTAAATAAAGTTACAATTACAACTTCCACCTCAATTACAAATGAGGGGTAATAAATCACAAGAGCAACTGAAATGATAAAAAGCAAGAACTGGAACTGAATCCCAAGAGCTCTCCAACTGGAAGTCTCGTCCACACGAACATGAAGAAAGCCCAACGGATTAAGGTGCACGCCACCCAACCATGTGGAACCCAAAGGCCCACCCCCTGTGCTAGGAGATAGTAGCAAGGAATCCTAGCCAAGACCATCTACCTCTAGACACAGGCTAAAACATAACTGAACCAACTGACACAACCAAAACACATGTGCCACACAAGTACATCACAAGTACAACTCAAATACAACTCAAGTACAACTCAAACATGGTGACATTGCTTCCAGATATGAAACAGATCAGGTATGTTAAGAGAACCATACACATAGTAACAAGTACAAACTGTTGTCCTAGATAGAGTGTCATCACACAACTCGTCATGGGTTTACCTCTGGGAATCTTCGTAGGATCCAGCCCCCACAAAGGGTTATCCTGGTGGCCTCAACCGAATCTCGACCCGCATACTCACTCATGCAAAATCAAATACCTTTCGTATAGACAAGATAGATGACCTTGCCACTCCAGGCCTTCCCACTCATCCCAAGTCTAAACGAGCACTTGGGTATATGAGTGAGGCATAATTATCTTGATTAGTGAGAAGTACCACCTAATCTTCTAAGTATTATTTTAGTTATCACTTAATTAAACTACCTCTGAAGGTTATCCAGTTTACCTCTTTAGGCTCTGGCCCCTATAGAAGCCACTCTTCTACTTGACAACATACCAAACAAACCCAATCACCAAGGGTGTCAAAGTGCAAACAAACAAGATATCACGACCACTCCCTTCTCAAGAGGTGAAATAAGTCAAAACCCTCTCCAAACACTAGAGGTACAAAGATAATAAGGCCACTCCTTACAAGGAGGCACATCTCACATAGTCCACTCCTAATCCAAGGAGGCACAAAACATCCTCGTTCATAGGAACCAGGTAATTAATTGATAACGTAGCATGCACTACCCAAAGGACTCAAAACAGGTTGACAACATGACACAACAACCCACAAATTCGAAAACCCAACTAGAAGACTTGTCCAATGCTAAGACCCACATTTCCCAAATGATAACACAAACATATCAAAATCAAGGCGAGAATTAATTCTACTTTGGATTCACTAAATCCATTTCCTCACTAGTATTCAGTACTCTATTACATTAAATAAATTGAATTAGATACGTCATTTCAAATAAGAGAGAAATCAATACTAATTATTCAATTTCCCTACTGATGTTTAATTAATGATAAATTAGCCAGATGATCAATTAAATTAAGGTTCAATGATGTAAAGTAGCTATTGCCTCCTCATTTAAATGTGATTATTTAAACACAATCAACTTGTGAAAACGTATCATTTTAGTATCAAAACTAATTCTCCTATAAAATATGTTTTAAAAGGAAACAAGCATTTAATCAAAATCATCATGTTTAAAATTGTTCAATCTGATTTAACTACCACAAGGAAAAAAATAATTTAAATACATGAGATGAATTATGCAATATTAAATATTAATATTTTAAAATTATAAAATATAATAATAAAATAATAATATAACATATTTTATTATTATAAAATATAATAATTAAATTAATTATTAATATTAAACATATTTTATTATTATTATAAAATATAATAATAAAATATTTAAATGACATATTTTATTATTATAAAATATAATAATAATAATAAAATAAATTATGATAAATAAATTCTATTTTATTTATTTATTTATTTTGCTTTTTGAAAAAAAACACTAGAGGTCCTCGGTTTACGTGCCATGGATTGGATTGCACACCAAGGGATGGACGTGGGCTTTAGGCGTTGTGCCATTGACTGGGCAGCGACTGTGTGAACAACTGTCCCCACTATTGGAGGTGTTGTTTAACAATGCCGCCAACAGTGGTAGTGGTTGTTCCCACAGCAACCGCGGGTGGGAGTTGGGAAGGCTACGCTGGGTGCGGCACCCTTCCCACACGCCTCCCATGGGGGGTGCAATGGGAAGGTGAGCCCCCAATGTCGTCTCCCACCAAAATTTTATTATTTATTTATTTTAGTTTTTTTTTTATAAAAAAAAACGGCCGAACAGACCAAAAAAATGTGGATTTCAATCCACCATAGGGTTTTTTTTTTTTTTAAATAAATTTTATTTGTGACAAAAATTTGCCAGCATAACCCTACAAAAGGGAAATTATAAAAACATATATACAAGTATATGTATATATATACATATGAATACATACATGAACACAAATATTTTCATTCACTCAAAATTGAAATTTCAAACAGATTGAAGAACAAAATTGAAACAATAATTTGTACAAAAGATTTCATTTAAAATTTTGAAGCAATCTTTTTGTTTTTTTGTTTTAAAGAGAGAGGTGTTCTCCAAATTTGAAAGCAAGAATCCAATGGATTTGTTTTGCACACAACCAACAGATTACAAATGATTTCCCATCAACACATAAACCATTGAATCTCAAAAAGAAACTAATTACAAAGACATGAACCTGTTTTTTCTTTAAGTTGAGAGAAGATCTTGGTGGTGCCTTGATTCCCTTTTCAGCTCCACAGATTCTTTAAGCTTTTATCTTAAACCCACAAAATTGAACAATTTCTTCTTCTTTCTCTTTCAATTTTCTCCAAAACTCCATGATCCAAAATTGTGAAGAAAAATTCAATAATAAAGAAATTCTCCAAAAAAAATCCTACAACCACCCTCATCAATTTCTGAAAACAGAATAGCAAATATCTCATTTTTCCAATTTTTGAATTCAAATTTCTAAATTGACCTTTTAAACATTTTCTTTTATTTTCAATTCCAAACCAAATAACAATAATTTCAAAATGAACAACTTAACTTATTTCAACAACATAAATTTAATTAATTAATAAAATAGATTTAATCAACGATTAAATTATTTACTAATCAAATTAAATTAATAATAAAATAAATTATATTTCAACATAAATCAAATAAGGTAATCGACAATTTAACTATAAAAGCATATATTTTAACATTTTTCTAACTTGCAATTTTAAATTGAAATCAAAGCCAAATGGCAACATTAAGGCACCTTAACCCGACTAACACCTGATGACACACTATGACTAGGGTGACAACTTGGCACGGAAAACCTAACTACTATCTCCCAATCGAATACCATTGGGCATTGGACACACTCAAACCTATGGAACTAGGTGGAGTTGATACCCTATACCTGTCAACCTGTGAATAAAGAGTATATCCACATACATAAACATGTCATAATTGAAACACACTGTAATACCCCTCCGTTTTTCCTTTTGGTTGGACACTGTGTCTTTGTGTGGGTATATTGCTTTGATGAGTTTCTAGTTATTCAGATGTTATCTTTATTCCATGCTTTGAATTAGCATAGTGGATATTCGAATTTAAAGATGTTTATGCTTTGGATTATAATAGTATGTTAGATTTGTCAGTTATCTGCAGTGTATTGGTGAAGGGGACGGTATCGTATCACTCGCTTACGAGTTCCCTACGATCCCGTGATTTCCTCTTCACAGTGTGTATTTCATGTTGTTTATACTATATGTTGTTGTTACTTGATTTGCAGGTTGATAGGTACATGGCATCGACTTCACTTAGTTTCACAGGTTGGAGCGTGTTCAGTACCCAACGGTATTCGATTGGGAGATAGTAGCTAGGTTTACCGTGCCAAGTCATCCCCCTAGTCCTTGTATGTCGTCAGTTGTTTGTCGGGTTGTGTTGTTTTGATTATCGTTCCCTCTCTTCGTTATTTAATTGCAAGTTAAATTGGGTGATTTAAATAGCTTAATGTATTTAAGTTGTGGATTAATTTGATCTGGAAATTATATTGAAATGTAATTTATTTTATTGTTAATTTAATTTAATTAATAAATAATTTAATCGTTGATTAAATCTATTTATTAATTAATAAATTTTATGATGTGGAAAGAATTTAATTGTAATTATGCTGAATTTGAAAATAAAGAAAATGCATAAAAGTCAATTTGGGAAATTAGGAATTAAAAAATTGAAAAATGATTTAAAAGTCAATTTGAAAGTTTGAATTCAAAAAAATTGAAGAATTTGAGATATTTTGTATTTTTCTGTTTTGGAGAATTTATGAAGGTGGTTGTAGGATTTTTAGGGTTTTATCCTTATGTTGGAATTTTGTTTCTCAATTTTGGATCATGGAATTTTGGAAAAGTTTGAATTAGTGAGAGGAAGAATTTTCAATTTTGTGGGTTTTTGGATTTGAGTTGTGAAAACTTGTGGAACTGGATTTGGAAGCAAGGTGGGAAGCTAAGCATCATCTGGACCTCCTCAAACTCAGAAATTACCAGGTTCATGTCTTTGGTTTTTTTTAATTGTTTTGAAATTTATATCTAAATGGGTTTTGTTGTTGAAAAATCTTATTGAAAAATATTTCAATACTCTATCTGTGAATTGCAATGGAAAAACGCATGTTGAAATCTAAATTTATTTGCAAAAAGCTCTTCTTTGGAAAATATTTCTTCAAGAAAATAAATGGTGTTCTTGAACTGAAAATGGTCTTTTAAATGTTATTTTCTCAATTAGTTTTGTAGATTTCTTGTGAATGAAAAAATATATATATATATGTATTTATATATATATAAATACTTGTAAATTTATTCATGCTTATGTATATTTTATATGTTTCGTATGTTTGGGTTTGAGAAATAAAAGAAAAGGAAACCCTGGTTTTAATTATTTGAAAATCGGATTAACAAAAAAAATCTGCAGTCATAGTTTTTTAAAAAAACATTTTTATAAAAAAATTGAGAGGGAGGCGGCGCTGGGGGCTCACCTCCCCACCGCGCCCCCATGGGAGACGTGTGGGAAGGGAGCTGCGCCCAGTGTGGCCTTCCCTCACCCCACGCCACCATACCCAACCCCGGTCGCAGCTAGCGCAGCTGCCACCAACGATGGTGACTGGCTATGCTAAGCACAGTCGCACCACCAACAGTGGTGGCCGGCTGGCTTAGCACCGCCGCCACTGCCGAGAGGCGACTGGTAAGCGTCACCACCCACCGAAAACCCTCGCCCCCTGCGAAATCCACGTGCGGCCCTGGTAAGCGAAAAACCGTGGCCTGTGAGAAAGTCGTGGCCGCCCCTGCCCTAAAACGTGGGCGCGCAGCCCAAGGAAACCCGTGTCATTTCTATTGACCTTTTTTTATTTTTAATTATAATATATAATATTTTAATATTATATTTTTTAATATTAAATATTAATAAATAATATTTGATATTGTATTTTATAATGTTAAAATATTAATATATTTTGTTATTATGGAGTAAAATAAAAGCATAGATTAAATGAATTTATGAAATTTAGACTGTTGGGCAAAAGTTCAAATTATTTATTTGATTTAAATATAAATTGAAAGATTTAAAACATTGGGTTTATAGTCAAATTATTGTTTTATTTTAAACAATAGGTTTGAAAGGACAAATGTTGGGATTGTGATCAATGTGTTAAATAATGGAATTAATCGATTTATTTTATAATGATTTAGTTTGCAAGGGCAATCGGTTATTTATTTTAAAGCGAAATGTTCTATGTTATAGTTGAAAATGCCTATTTTATTAAGAGCAATTAGGGAATTAATATTAGTGTTAATCTCTCCCTTATCTGAAAAGATGAATTCTTAATTCAGTTTTATCGAGGTAATGAATTACGTAATGTAATGAGGAATGGATTTAGAATATATCCAAAGGTAGTTCTTTTCTATTGCCTTCAGCGAATATGTCTTTCGTGTTTACGTCTTGGGAAGTGGGTTAAATGTGTTGTAAATTTGCAAGTCTTCCAGATTGTCTGTTGTTTGTGAGGGTTGTCGTTTGTGATGTCAACCTGTTGTGAATTCTCTTGGTAGTGCATGAAGTTGTGTCTATGTTAGTACCCGGTTTTCATGAATGGGGACGTTTGTGCCTCCTTGGTTTAGGAGTGGATTTCGTGAGTTGTGCCTCCTTGTCAGGAGTGACTTTGTTACCTTGTTACCTCCAAGTGTTTGGAGAGGGTTTGAACTTATGTTGCCTCCTGAAAAGGAGAGGTCGTGGTATCTTGTTTATTGCACCTTTGTACCCTTGGTGATTGTTTGGTATGTTGTTGTCAAGTAGAGGAGTGGCTTGTAACTGGGGTCAGCACACAAAGTGGTGCCAGGGTAACTCATTGTAAGTGGTGTAATTAAATGATAACTAAATCAATATACTTAGAAGTTTGGGTAGTACTTCACACTAAAAAGATAATTATGCCTCACTCATAGACTCAAGTGCTTGGTTAGGCTTGGGATGGGTGGGAAGGCCTGGAATGGAAAGGTCATCTATCTTGTCTGTACGAAAGGTATTTGATTCCGTATGAGTGAGTATGAGGCCGAGATTCGGTAAAGGTCACCAGGATAACCTTTTCCCGTTGGGGTCGGAGCCTAGGAAGAATCGTCGTGGGTAACTCATGATGAACTATGTGATGACACTCTGCCTAGGACAACAGTTGGCTTTTGATTTTGTATTAGTATGTATGATGGTCGAGGATCGGTTGAGGCCACCATCTTGACGATCCACAGTGGGTAACTCATGAGGTGATGTTTGATGACACTTTGTGTGACCACAGCTGGTACTTGTTTATTGTGGTATGGTTTCCGTAACATACCAGATGTGACCATGGTTGGTGTTTGATTATGTGTGTATGGTTCTCATAACATACTTGTTCTGCTTTAGTTCTAGAAGCAATGTGACCATGTAGAGTTGTACTTGTCTTGTACTTGCATGGTATTTGAGTTGCACTTATGTTGTTCTTATGTTGTACCGAGTTGTACTTGTGTTGTACTTGTGAGGTATTGGTGTTTGGATTATGTCAGTTTGGTTCCATTTTATGTTAGCCTGTGTCTAGAGGTAGATGGTCTTGGCTAGGATTCCTTGTTACTATCTCCTAGCACGGGGGGTGGGCCTTTGGGTTCCACTTGGTTGGGTGGCGTGCACCTAAATCCATTGGGCTATCTTTATGTTCATGTGGATGAGACTTCCAGTTGGAGAGCTCGTTGGTTTCAATATCAGTTCTTGCTTTATTTCATTTTAGTTGATCTTGTATTATTTTACCCCTCAGTTGTTATCGAGGTGGAAGTTGTTATTGTAATCACTATGTTATTGGACTTGCCTCATTCGGGGAATGAGAGTTGTAATCTTATTGTTTTTACGGATTAATGAAATTGAAAGTTATCTTTATGCTTGATGTAATTATCTTTTGGAATGTATGTGATTAAATTATTAATCAATTAAATGACATGGTTTAAATCATTTTTTTTGTTGAGGTTCTATATAACCTTTGTCTCATAACCTTAGAGGTTGTTGGCATTAGTTAGTGAACTTGTTTATTAATTATACTTTTAAAAAAAAAAAAAAAATTGTTTAAGTAGTTAAATGCAACTTCCTCTAGGTTTGCGTGGTGGGCCGTTACACATGGTATCAAAGTCTAGGTTTAAACAATGGGTACTCTGGGATTATGATGGGACCATTAAGCTTTTATTTATGTGGGTTTTGCGCTATGTACCTCACTTATTACCTTGGTGTGTAGACGAGGTTTTGATTTGGTGCATTATGTGTGAGGGAGTTATATCCCTACATGTTTGTAGGCTTCCAAGAGTAAGCCTAACCCTAGTGGGGGAGGATGTAATACCCCTGCGTTTTGCCTTCTAGTTGGACAGTGTGTCTTTGTGTGGGTATGTTGCCTTGATGAGTTTCTGGTTATTCAAATGTTATTTTTATTCCATGGTTTGGATTAGCATAGTGGATATTCGAATTTAAAGATGTTTATGCTTTGGATTATAATAGTATGTTAGATTTGTCAGTTATCTGTAGTGTATTGGTGAAGGGGACAGTATCGTATCACTCACTTGCGAGTGCCCTACAATCCCGTGATTTCCTCTTCACAGTGTGTATTTCATGTTGTTTATACTATATGTTGTTGTTACTTGATTTACAGGTTGATAGGTACAGGGCATCGACTCCACCTGGTTTCATAGGTTGGAGCGTGTTCAATACCCAGCAGTATTCTATTGGGAGATAGTAGCTAGGTTTTTCATGCCAAGTCGCCCCCCTAGTCCTTGTATGTCGTCAGTTGTTTGCCGGGTTGTGTTGTTTTGATTATCGTTCCCTCTCTTCATTATTTAATTGCAAGTTAAATTAGGTGATTTAAATAGCTTAATGTATTTAAGTTGTGGATTAATTTGATCTGGAAATTATATTGAAATGTAATTTATTTTATTGTTAATTTAATTTAATTAATAAATAATTTAATCGTTGATTAAATCTATTCATTAATTAATAAACAATTTAATCGTTGATTAAATCTATTTATTAATTAATAAATTTTATGATGTGGAAAGAATTTAATTGTAATTATGCTGAATTTGAAAATAAAGAAAATGCATAAAAGTCAATTTGGGAAATTAGGAATTAAAAAATTGAAAAATGATTTAAAAGTCAATTTGAAAGTTTGAATTCAAAAAAATTGAAGAATTTGAGATATTTTGTATTTTTCTGTTTTGGAGAATTTATGAAGGTGGTTGTAGGATTTTTAGGGTTTTATCCTTATGTTGGAATTTTGTTTCTCAATTTTGGATCATGGAATTTTGGAAAAGTTTGAATTAGTGAGAGGAAGAATTTTCAATTTTGTGGGTTTTTGGATTTGAGTTGTGAAAACTTGTGGAACTGGATTTGGAAGCAAGGTGGGAAGCTAAGCATCATCTGGACCTCCTCAAACTCAAAAATTACTAGGTTCATTTCTTTGGTTTTTTTTAATTGTTTTGAAATTTATATCTAAATGGGTTTTGTTGTTGAAAAATCTTATTGAAAAATATTTCAATACTCTATCTGTGAATTGCAATGGAAAAACCCATGTTGAAATCTGAATTTATTTGCAAAATGCTCTTCTTTGGAAAATATTTCTTCAAGAAAATAAATGGTGTTCTTGAACTGAAAATGGCCTTTTAAATGTTATTTTCTCAATTAATTTTGTAGATTTCTTGTGAATGAAAAATATATATATATATATATATAAATACTTGTAAATTTATTCATGCTTATGTATATTTTATATGTTTCGTATGTTTGGGTTTGAGAAATAAAAGAAAAGGAAACCCTAGTGTTAACTATTTAAAAACCGGATTAACAAAAAAAATCCATAGTCATAGTTTTAAAAAAAAAAAAATTTATAAAAAATTTGGGAGGGAGGCGACACTGGGGGCTCACCTCCTGACCGCGCCCCCATGGGAGACGCGTGGGAAGGGAGTCGCGCCCAGTGCGGCCTTCCCTCACCCCCCGCCACCATACCCAACCCCGGCCACGGCTAGCGCAGCCACCACCAAGGGTGGTGGCTGGCTGTGCTAAGCACAACCACACCACCAACAGTGGTGGCCGGCTGGCTTAGCACCGCCGCCACTGCCGAGAGGCGACTGGTAAGCGTCACCACCCACCGAAAACCCTCGCCCCCTGCGAAATCCACGTGCGGCCCTGGTAAGCGAAAAACCGTGGCCTGTGAGAAAGTCGTGGCCGCCCCTGCCCTAAAACGTGGGCGCGCAGCCCAAGGAAACCCGTGTCATTTCTATTGACCTTTTTTTATTTTTAATTATAATATATAATATTTTAATATTATATTTTTTAATATTAAATATTAATAAATAATATTTGATATTGTATTTTATAATGTTAAAATATTAATATATTTTGTTATTATGGAGTAAAATAAAAGCATAGATTAAATGAATTTATGAAATTTAGACTGTTGGGCAAAAGTTCAAATTATTTATTTGATTTAAATATAAATTGAAAGATTTAAAACATTGGGTTTATAGTCAAATTATTGTTTTATTTTAAACAATAGGTTTGAAAGGACAAATGTTGGGATTGTGATCAATGTGTTAAATAATGGAATTAATCGATTTATTTTATAATGATTTAGTTTGCAAGGGCAATCGGTTATTTATTTTAAAGCGAAATGTTCTATGTTATAGTTGAAAATGCCTATTTTATTAAGAGCAATTAGGGAATTAATATTAGTGTTAATCTCTCCCTTATCTGAAAAGATGAATTCTTAATTCAGTTTTATCGAGGTAATGAATTACGTAATGTAATGAGGAATGGATTTAGAATATATCCAAAGGTAGTTCTTTTCTATTGCCTTCAGCGAATATGTCTTTCGTGTTTACGTCTTGGGAAGTGGGTTAAATGTGTTGTAAATTTGCAAGTCTTCCAGATTGTCTGTTGTTTGTGAGGGTTGTCGTTTGTGATGTCAACCTGTTGTGAATTCTCTTGGTAGTGCATGAAGTTGTGTCTATGTTAGTACCCGGTTTTCATGAATGGGGACGTTTGTGCCTCCTTGGTTTAGGAGTGGATTTCGTGAGTTGTGCCTCCTTGTCAGGAGTGACTTTGTTACCTTGTTACCTCCAAGTGTTTGGAGAGGGTTTGAACTTATGTTGCCTCCTGAAAAGGAGAGGTCGTGGTATCTTGTTTATTGCACCTTTGTACCCTTGGTGATTGTTTGGTATGTTGTTGTCAAGTAGAGGAGTGGCTTGTAACTGGGGTCAGCACACAAAGTGGTGCCAGGGTAACTCATTGTAAGTGGTGTAATTAAATGATAACTAAATCAATATACTTAGAAGTTTGGGTAGTACTTCACACTAAAAAGATAATTATGCCTCACTCATAGACTCAAGTGCTTGGTTAGGCTTGGGATGGGTGGGAAGGCCTGGAATGGAAAGGTCATCTATCTTGTCTGTACGAAAGGTATTTGATTCCGTATGAGTGAGTATGAGGCCGAGATTCGGTAAAGGTCACCAGGATAACCTTTTCCCGTTGGGGTCGGAGCCTAGGAAGAATCGTCGTGGGTAACTCATGATGAACTATGTGATGACACTCTGCCTAGGACAACAGTTGGCTTTTGATTTTGTATTAGTATGTATGATGGTCGAGGATCGGTTGAGGCCACCATCTTGACGATCCACAGGGTAACTCATGATGTGCTGTGAGATGGCACTTTGTGTGACCATAGTTGGTACTTGTTTATTGTGGGTATGGTTTCCGTAACATACCTGATGTGACCTTGGTTGGTGTTTGATTATGTGGTATGGTTCTAGTAACTTACTTGTTCTGCTTTGTTCTTGGAAGCATCGTGATCATGCAATGTTGTACTTGCATGGTATTTGAGTTGCACTTATGTTGTTCTTATGTTGGAAAATCGAGTTGTACTTGTGGTTGTACTCTGTGAGGTATTGCGTTTGATTATGCCGGGCTTGTTCCATTTTATGTTAGCCCTGCGGTTCAGAGGTAGATGGTCTTGGCTAGGATTCCTTGTTACTATCTCCTAGCACGGGGGGTGGGCCTTTGGGTTCCACTTGGTTGGGTGGCGTGCACCTAAATCCATTGGGCTATCTTTATGTTCATGTGGATGAGACTTCCAGTTGGAGAGCTCGTTGGTTTCAATATCAGTTCTTGCTTTATTTCATTTTAGTTGATCTTGTATTATTTTACCCCTCAGTTGTTATCGAGGTGGAAGTTGTTATTGTAATCACTATGTTATTGGACTTGCCTCATTCGGGGAATGAGAGTTGTAATCTTATTGTTTTTACGGATTAATGAAATTGAAAGTTATCTTTATGCTTGATGTAATTATCTTTTGGAATGTATGTGATTAAATTATTAATCAATTAAATGACATGGTTTAGATTCATGTTTTTGTTGAGGTTCTATATAACCTTTGTCTCATAACCTTAGAGGTTGTTGGCATTAGTTAGTGAACTTGTTTATTAATTATACTTTTAAAAAAAAAAAAAAAATTGTTTAAGTAGTTAAATGCAACTTCCTCTAGGTTTGCGTGGTGGGCCGTTACACATGGTATCAAAGTCTAGGTTTAAACAATGGGTACTCTGGGATTATGATGGGACCATTAAGCTTTTATTTATGTGGGTTTTGCGCTATGTACCTCACTTATTACCTTGGTGTGTAGACGAGGTTTTGATTTGGTGCATTATGTGTGAGGGAGTTATATCCCTACATGTTTGTAGGCTTCCAAGAGTAAGCCTAACCCTAGTGGGGGAGGATGTAATACCCCTGCGTTTTGCCTTCTAGTTGGACAGTGTGTCTTTGTGTGGGTATGTTGCCTTGATGAGTTTCTGGTTATTCAAATGTTATTTTTATTCCATGGTTTGGATTAGCATAGTGGATATTCGAATTTAAAGATGTTTATGCTTTGGATTATAATAGTATGTTAGATTTGTCAGTTATCTGTAGTGTATTGGTGAAGGGGACAGTATCGTATCACTCACTTGCGAGTGCCCTACAATCCCGTGATTTCCTCTTCACAGTGTGTATTTCATGTTGTTTATACTATATGTTGTTGTTACTTGATTTACAGGTTGATAGGTACAGGGCATCGACTCCACCTGGTTTCATAGGTTGGAGCGTGTTCAATACCCAGCAGTATTCTATTGGGAGATAGTAGCTAGGTTTTTCATGCCAAGTCGCCCCCCTAGTCCTTGTATGTCGTCAGTTGTTTGCCGGGTTGTGTTGTTTTGATTATCGTTCCCTCTCTTCATTATTTAATTGCAAGTTAAATTAGGTGATTTAAATAGCTTAATGTATTTAAGTTGTGGATTAATTTGATCTGGAAATTATATTGAAATGTAATTTATTTTATTGTTAATTTAATTTAATTAATAAATAATTTAATCGTTGATTAAATCTATTCATTAATTAATAAACAATTTAATCGTTGATTAAATCTATTTATTAATTAATAAATTTTATGATGTGGAAAGAATTTAATTGTAATTATGCTGAATTTGAAAATAAAGAAAATGCATAAAAGTCAATTTGGGAAATTAGGAATTAAAAAATTGAAAAATGATTTAAAAGTCAATTTGAAAGTTTGAATTCAAAAAAATTGAAGAATTTGAGATATTTTGTATTTTTCTGTTTTGGAGAATTTATGAAGGTGGTTGTAGGATTTTTAGGGTTTTATCCTTATGTTGGAATTTTGTTTCTCAATTTTGGATCATGGAATTTTGGAAAAGTTTGAATTAGTGAGAGGAAGAATTTTCAATTTTGTGGGTTTTTGGATTTGAGTTGTGAAAACTTGTGGAACTGGATTTGGAAGCAAGGTGGGAAGCTAAGCATCATCTGGACCTCCTCAAACTCAGAAATTACCAGGTTCATGTCTTTGGTTTTTTTTAATTGTTTTGAAATTTATATCTAAATGGGTTTTGTTGTTGAAAAATCTTATTGAAAAATATTTCAATACTCTATCTGTGAATTGCAATGGAAAAACGCATGTTGAAATCTAAATTTATTTGCAAAAAGCTCTTCTTTGGAAAATATTTCTTCAAGAAAATAAATGGTGTTCTTGAACTGAAAATGGTCTTTTAAATGTTATTTTCTCAATTAGTTTTGTAGATTTCTTGTGAATGAAAAAATATATATATATATGTATTTATATATATATAAATACTTGTAAATTTATTCATGCTTATGTATATTTTATATGTTTCGTATGTTTGGGTTTGAGAAATAAAAGAAAAGGAAACCCTGGTTTTAATTATTTGAAAATCGGATTAACAAAAAAAATCTGCAGTCATAGTTTTTTAAAAAAACATTTTTATAAAAAAATTGAGAGGGAGGCGGCGCTGGGGGCTCACCTCCCCACCGCGCCCCCATGGGAGACGTGTGGGAAGGGAGCTGCGCCCAGTGTGGCCTTCCCTCACCCCACGCCACCATACCCAACCCCGGTCGCAGCTAGCGCAGCTGCCACCAACGATGGTGACTGGCTATGCTAAGCACAGTCGCACCACCAACAGTGGTGGCCGGCTGGCTTAGCACCGCCGCCACTGCCGAGAGGCGACTGGTAAGCGTCACCACCCACCGAAAACCCTCGCCCCCTGCGAAATCCACGTGCGGCCCTGGTAAGCGAAAAACCGTGGCCTGTGAGAAAGTCGTGGCCGCCCCTGCCCTAAAACGTGGGCGCGCAGCCCAAGGAAACCCGTGTCATTTCTATTGACCTTTTTTTATTTTTAATTATAATATATAATATTTTAATATTATATTTTTTAATATTAAATATTAATAAATAATATTTGATATTGTATTTTATAATGTTAAAATATTAATATATTTTGTTATTATGGAGTAAAATAAAAGCATAGATTAAATGAATTTATGAAATTTAGACTGTTGGGCAAAAGTTCAAATTATTTATTTGATTTAAATATAAATTGAAAGATTTAAAACATTGGGTTTATAGTCAAATTATTGTTTTATTTTAAACAATAGGTTTGAAAGGACAAATGTTGGGATTGTGATCAATGTGTTAAATAATGGAATTAATCGATTTATTTTATAATGATTTAGTTTGCAAGGGCAATCGGTTATTTATTTTAAAGCGAAATGTTCTATGTTATAGTTGAAAATGCCTATTTTATTAAGAGCAATTAGGGAATTAATATTAGTGTTAATCTCTCCCTTATCTGAAAAGATGAATTCTTAATTCAGTTTTATCGAGGTAATGAATTACGTAATGTAATGAGGAACGGATTTAGAATATATCCAAAGGTAGTTCTTTTCTATTGCCTTCAGCGAATATGTCTTTCGTGTTTACGTCTTGGGAAGTGGGTTAAATGTGTTGTAAATTTGCAAGTCTTCCAGATTGTCTGTTGTTTGTGAGGGTTGTCGTTTGTGATGTCAACCTGTTGTGAATTCTCTTGGTAGTGCATGAAGTTGTGTCTATGTTAGTACCCGGTTTTCATGAATGGGGACGTTTGTGCCTCCTTGGTTTAGGAGTGGATTTCGTGAGTTGTGCCTCCTTGTCAGGAGTGACTTTGTTACCTTGTTACCTCCAAGTGTTTGGAGAGGGTTTGAACTTATGTTGCCTCCTGAAAAGGAGAGGTCGTGGTATCTTGTTTATTGCACCTTTGTACCCTTGGTGATTGTTTGGTATGTTGTTGTCAAGTAGAGGAGTGGCTTGTAACTGGGGTCAGCACACAAAGTGGTGCCAGGGTAACTCATTGTAAGTGGTGTAATTAAATGATAACTAAATCAATATACTTAGAAGTTTGGGTAGTACTTCACACTAAAAAGATAATTATGCCTCACTCATAGACTCAAGTGCTTGGTTAGGCTTGGGATGGGTGGGAAGGCCTGGAATGGAAAGGTCATCTATCTTGTCTGTACGAAAGGTATTTGATTCCGTATGAGTGAGTATGAGGCCGAGATTCGGTAAAGGTCACCAGGATAACCTTTTCTCGTTGGGGTCGGAGCCTAGGAAGAATCGTCGTGGGTAACTCATGATGAACTATGTGATGACACTCTGCCTAGGACAACAGTTGGCTTTTGATTTTGTATTAGTATGTATGATGGTCGAGGATCGGTTGAGGCCACCATCTTGACGATCCACAGTGGGTAACTCATGAGGTGATGTTTGATGACACTTTGTGTGACCACAGCTGGTACTTGTTTATTGTGGTATGGTTTCCGTAACATACCAGATGTGACCATGGTTGGTGTTTGATTATGTGTGTATGGTTCTCATAACATACTTGTTCTGCTTTAGTTCTAGAAGCAATGTGACCATGTAGAGTTGTACTTGTCTTGTACTTGCATGGTATTTGAGTTGCACTTATGTTGTTCTTATGTTGTACCGAGTTGTACTTGTGTTGTACTTGTGAGGTATTGGTGTTTGGATTATGTCAGTTTGGTTCCATTTTATGTTAGCCTGTGTCTAGAGGTAGATGGTCTTGGCTAGGATTCCTTGTTACTATCTCCTAGCACGGGGGGTGGGCCTTTGGGTTCCACTTGGTTGGGTGGCGTGCACCTAAATCCATTGGGCTATCTTTATGTTCATGTGGATGAGACTTCCAGTTGGAGAGCTCGTTGGTTTCAATATCAGTTCTTGCTTTATTTCATTTTAGTTGATCTTGTATTATTTTACCCCTCAGTTGTTATCGAGGTGGAAGTTGTTATTGTAATCACTATGTTATTGGACTTGCCTCATTCGGGGAATGAGAGTTGTAATCTTATTGTTTTTACGGATTAATGAAATTGAAAGTTATCTTTATGCTTGATGTAATTATCTTTTGGAATGTATGTGATTAAATTATTAATCAATTAAATGACATGGTTTAAATCATTTTTTTTGTTGAGGTTCTATATAACCTTTGTCTCATAACCTTAGAGGTTGTTGGCATTAGTTAGTGAACTTGTTTATTAATTATACTTTTAAAAAAAAAAAAAAAATTGTTTAAGTAGTTAAATGCAACTTCCTCTAGGTTTGCGTGGTGGGCCGTTACACATGGTATCAAAGTCTAGGTTTAAACAATGGGTACTCTGGGATTATGATGGGACCATTAAGCTTTTATTTATGTGGGTTTTGCGCTATGTACCTCACTTATTACCTTGGTGTGTAGACGAGGTTTTGATTTGGTGCATTATGTGTGAGGGAGTTATATCCCTACATGTTTGTAGGCTTCCAAGAGTAAGCCTAACCCTAGTGGGGGAGGATGTAATACCCCTGCGTTTTGCCTTCTAGTTGGACAGTGTGTCTTTGTGTGGGTATGTTGCCTTGATGAGTTTCTGGTTATTCAAATGTTATTTTTATTCCATGGTTTGGATTAGCATAGTGGATATTCGAATTTAAAGATGTTTATGCTTTGGATTATAATAGTATGTTAGATTTGTCAGTTATCTGTAGTGTATTGGTGAAGGGGACAGTATCGTATCACTCACTTGCGAGTGCCCTACAATCCCGTGATTTCCTCTTCACAGTGTGTATTTCATGTTGTTTATACTATATGTTGTTGTTACTTGATTTACAGGTTGATAGGTACAGGGCATCGACTCCACCTGGTTTCATAGGTTGGAGCGTGTTCAATACCCAGCAGTATTCTATTGGGAGATAGTAGCTAGGTTTTTCATGCCAAGTCGCCCCCCTAGTCCTTGTATGTCGTCAGTTGTTTGCCGGGTTGTGTTGTTTTGATTATCGTTCCCTCTCTTCATTATTTAATTGCAAGTTAAATTAGGTGATTTAAATAGCTTAATGTATTTAAGTTGTGGATTAATTTGATCTGGAAATTATATTGAAATGTAATTTATTTTATTGTTAATTTAATTTAATTAATAAATAATTTAATCGTTGATTAAATCTATTCATTAATTAATAAACAATTTAATCGTTGATTAAATCTATTTATTAATTAATAAATTTTATGATGTGGAAAGAATTTAATTGTAATTATGCTGAATTTGAAAATAAAGAAAATGCATAAAAGTCAATTTGGGAAATTAGGAATTAAAAAATTGAAAAATGATTTAAAAGTCAATTTGAAAGTTTGAATTCAAAAAAATTGAAGAATTTGAGATATTTTGTATTTTTCTGTTTTGGAGAATTTATGAAGGTGGTTGTAGGATTTTTAGGGTTTTATCCTTATGTTGGAATTTTGTTTCTCAATTTTGGATCATGGAATTTTGGAAAAGTTTGAATTAGTGAGAGGAAGAATTTTCAATTTTGTGGGTTTTTGGATTTGAGTTGTGAAAACTTGTGGAACTGGATTTGGAAGCAAGGTGGGAAGCTAAGCATCATCTGGACCTCCTCAAACTCAAAAATTACTAGGTTCATTTCTTTGGTTTTTTTTAATTGTTTTGAAATTTATATCTAAATGGGTTTTGTTGTTGAAAAATCTTATTGAAAAATATTTCAATACTCTATCTGTGAATTGCAATGGAAAAACCCATGTTGAAATCTGAATTTATTTGCAAAATGCTCTTCTTTGGAAAATATTTCTTCAAGAAAATAAATGGTGTTCTTGAACTGAAAATGGCCTTTTAAATGTTATTTTCTCAATTAATTTTGTAGATTTCTTGTGAATGAAAAATATATATATATATATATATAAATACTTGTAAATTTATTCATGCTTATGTATATTTTATATGTTTCGTATGTTTGGGTTTGAGAAATAAAAGAAAAGGAAACCCTAGTGTTAACTATTTAAAAACCGGATTAACAAAAAAAATCCATAGTCATAGTTTTAAAAAAAAAAAAATTTATAAAAAATTTGGGAGGGAGGCGACACTGGGGGCTCACCTCCTGACCGCGCCCCCATGGGAGACGCGTGGGAAGGGAGTCGCGCCCAGTGCGGCCTTCCCTCACCCCCCGCCACCATACCCAACCCCGGCCACGGCTAGCGCAGCCACCACCAAGGGTGGTGGCTGGCTGTGCTAAGCACAACCACACCACCAACAGTGGTGGCCGGCTGGCTTAGCACCGCCGCCACTGCCGGGAGGCGACTGGTAAGCGCTGCCGCCCACTGAAAACCCCTACCCCCTACAAAATCCGAGTGTGGCCCTGGTAAGGGAAAAACCGCGGCCTGTGAGAAAGTTGCGGCCACCCCTGCCCTAAAACGTGGGTGCGTAGCCTGAGGAAACCCGCATTGTTTCAATTGACCTTTTTTTTATTTTTAGTTATAATATATAATATTTTAATACTATATTTTTTAATATTAAATATTAATAAATAATATTTGATATTATATTTTATAATGTTAAAATATTAATATATTTTGTTATTATGGATTAAAATAAAAGCATAGATTAAATGAATTTATGAAATTTAGACTGTTGGGCAAAAGTTCAAATTATTTATTTGATTTAAATATAAATTGAAAGATTTAAAACATTGGGTTTATAGTCAAATTATTGTTTTATTTTAAACAATAGGTTTGAAAGGATAAATGTTGGGATTGTGATCAATGTGTTAAATAATGGAATTAATCGATTTATTTTATAACGATTTAGTTTGCAAGGGCAATCGGTTATTTATTTTAAAGCAAAAAGTTCTGTGTTATAGTTGAAAATGCTTATTTTATTAAGAGCAATTAGGGAATTAATATTAGTGTTAATCTCTCCCTTATCTGAAAAGATGAATTCTTAATTTAGTTTTATCGAGGTAATGAATTACGTAATGTAATGAGGAATGGATTTAGAATATCCAAAGGTAGTTCTTTTCTATTGCCTTTAGCGAATATGTCTTTCGTGTTTATGTCTTGGGAAGTGGGTTAAATGTGTTGTAAATTTGTAAGTCTTCCAGATGGTCTGTTGTTTGTGAGGGTTGTTGTTTGTGATGTCAACCTGTTGTGAATTCTCTTGGTAGTGCATGAAGTTGTGTCTATGTTAGTACCCAGTTTTCACGAACGGGGATGTTTGTGCCTCCTTGGTTTAGGAGTGGATTTTGTGAGTCGTGCCTCCTTGTCAGGAGTGACTTTGTTACCTTGTTACCTCCAAGTGTTTGGAGAGGGTTTGAAATTATGTTGCCTCCTG
Source organism: Sequoiadendron giganteum (assembly GCA_007115665.2). NCBI lineage: Eukaryota > Viridiplantae > Streptophyta > Pinopsida > Cupressales > Cupressaceae > Sequoiadendron > Sequoiadendron giganteum. The sequence goes on from CM021105.1 coordinate 440,468,090, forward strand.
AAAAGGAGAGGTCGTGGTATCTTGTTTATTGCACCTTTGTACCCTTGGTGATTGTTTGGTATGTTGTTGTCAAGTAGAGGAGTGGCTTGTAACGGGGGTCGACACACGAAGTGTGCCAGGGTAACTCATTGTAAGTGGTGTAATTAAATGATAACTAAATCAATATACTTAGAAGTTTGGGTAGTACTTCACACTAAAAAAATAATTATGCCTCACTCATAGACTCAAGTGCTCGGTTAGGCTTGGGATGGGTGGGAAGGCCTAGAATGGCAAGGTCATCTATCTTGTTTGTACGAAAGGTATTTGATTCAGCATGAGTGAGTACAGGGGATGGAATTCAGTAAAGGTCACCAGGATAACCTTTTCTTGTGGGGGTCGGAGCCTAGGAAGAATCGTTGTGGGTAACTCATGATGAGCTATGTGATGACACTCTGTCTAGGACAACAATTGGCTTTTTATTTTGCATTAGTATGTATGAGGGTTGAGGATTGGTTGAGGCCACCATCTTGATGATCCACAGTGGGTAACTCATAAGGCGATGTTTGATGAAACTTTGTGTGACCACAATTGGTACTTATTCATTGTGATATGGTTTCCATAACATACCTGATGTGACCATGGTTGGTGTTTGATTCTATGTGTATGGTTCTCATAACATACTTGTTCTGCTTTAGTTCTAGAAGCAATGTGACCATGTAGAGTTGTACTTGTGTTGTAATTGCATGGTATTTGAATTGCACTTATGTTGTACCGAGTTGTACATGTGGTGTACTTGTGAGGTACTGGTGTTTGGATTATGTCAGTTTGGTTCCGTTTTATGTTAGTCTGTGTCTAGAGGTAGATGGTCTTGGCTAGGATTCCTGGTTACTATCTCCTAGCACGGGGGGTGGGCCTTTGGGTTCCACTTGGTTGGGTGGCATGCACCTAAATCCGTTGGGCTATCTTCATGTTCATGTGGATGATACTTCCAGTTGGAGAGCTCATTGGTTTCAGTATCAGTTCTTGCTTTATTTCATTTCAGTTGATGTTGTATTATTTTACCCCTCAGTTGTTATCGAGGTTGAAGTTGTTATTGTAATCTCATTATGTTATTGGACTTTCCTCATTCGGGGAATGAGAGTTGTAATCTTATTATTTTTACGGATTAATGAAATTGAAAGTTATCTTTATGCTTGATGTAATTATCTTTTGGAATGTATGTGATTAAATTATTAATCAATTAAATGACATGGTTTAAATCATGTTTTTTGTTGAGGTTCTATATAACCTCTGTCTCGTAACCTTAGAGGTTGTTGGCATTAGTTAGTGAACTTGCTTATTAATTATACTTTTAAAAAAATTAAAATTATTTTGTTTAAGTAGTTAAATGCAACTTCCTCTAGGGTTGCATGTCGAGGCATTACACACACCATGAAGAGGAAATCATGAAATCACAGGGTGCTCGCAAGCGAGTGATGCGATACCGTCCCCTTCACCAATACAATGTAACTAGCTGACAAATCTAACATATTAATATAATCCAAAGCATAAACATCATTAATTCGAATAACCATTTATGTTAATTCAAAACATGACTTAAAGATAACATCATATTAAAATACCATCACATCAAAACTTAACATTAATGTTGCTTTATAGATAGCGATCAAATAATAGTCGAGTACCATAGTCAAGGTACTAACAGAAAGTACAACATAAAAGAACATAACACTATTCAATCAAAAGGAAAAAATGAAGGGGTATTATAGAAGGTCTTAGAGATTAGCTCCGAGGTTTGGGTTTGTTCCTAAAACTATCTTTCCCTCTTTATTATACTTCATCTTGAGGTTGAAGCCTATGCTATATGAAAGTGAACTTATCCTTTCAATTATTATGTATCCACTATGAAAGTTTGAATCAATGAAAGGAAAATAATCATCCTTAATCATGTCTATCTGAGTCTTGTGGTGTTTAGATTTTGAAATTTTACTTTAATATTGGATAAGATTTTATAGTTACTCTCAAAATGATTTTTTTATGTGAATATGTGAGGATACCTCTACTATTATTTGGACTAAAATAACTTTTATGTTTATTTTTTTTTAAATATGCCCTTGTGATTTGGATCATTTATAAGTATAGGAGGGTATAGGTTAGCCTCAAGACTTGGTGGTTTCTACTCTTCTTGAAATATGAGCATGATAAAATTTACCATGACATGACTATGAATGAGTCATAAAAATCTTCTTGAACATATATTTAATGATGATGTTGAGTTAAACCACTATGATTTCATGGTGTGAATATTTTTTATTAGGTAAGGGTGGTTAGACAACTCTTAATATGCAATTGGATCTGTGTTGAGTTTCGTAAGATGAGATTTATCGAATATGGATAATTAATGGTAGTTATTACCAAACACAATAGGGTGTTTTACCTTTATATCTATTGGATGAATGATGATATTGTAATATTTATTATTGGTACTAATGAGAATATTAGGTATCAAAACTAGGATATTGAACTACTATAGGTTTAGTCTTTATATGATAAATAATATATTTTAAATAAACTCAAATGAATTGAATGGAATTTGATTCATTATGAGTTTGTATTGGTTTATGTATATGTGTTTGGATACAAGCCAACTCATGTGGGTTAAATATGTTACTTGCATGTTGGTAAATTGACCTCAATACCTATAAGATAATTGAATAACTAATGAATCATTTTGGGGTAATATAACTAGATTAATTATTCTAAGGTGTGAACCCTTCAGATTGTATATTTTAGATAAATATTAAATAATACATTTTAATGTCACAATACTAAACTAAGATTGATACAGGAACTAACTTCTTATCATCACAACTAGGGTTGAGAAAGGGACTATACAATAGAATGGGTAGAGGACAATTGTTCTCTTAACATAGCTTTTCCCACTCATATAGTTGTGATCACTAAAATTTAAAACCTATGGCCCACTGACAAATAATATTATCAAAGATAAAAAATGATAGGATTCAAGGAGTGTCTCTTCCAAAATAAGTATTCAACCATATCATAGGGCTATCCATATTTCACTACTATCATGCATGTGATAGATGCGAAGAGTTATCAAATTTTATATGGTTTCTAGATAGGATTTTTTCTAGTAACAAGTAGGAGATAGATGCCAAGATCTACCCATCTCAGGAGTTTAAAATTGGTATTGGTGTATAATCAAAAGAAATGTGTGTGCCTCCTATGTTGTGTTGAGGTGATTGATAGTATAGGAACTAGTCATGGGTTGGTAGTAAGACCATAAAATATCACGATTATGTAGTTGTATAATGTATTATGATTTATGTTTAATGAGATATTTAAATATTATTAATGGACTTGCATGATGTTTTTTGTTATTATTACACCTTAGCCAATGATGATTGTAAGTAATATGGAATGCTTTCTTTTCATTATAGCTCATGTAGATAAACAAAAAAAGGATGGGGCCCATAGTGTAATATGATATGCACTAGCATTATTTTCTTGGTTAATATGTACTTGAGTAAGTGTTAGTGAACTAGGTAATGGGAAGACACGTGTAGTAGTGTTACATCTATTTCCAAATCCTAGTTGGTCACTATGTACTTGTATAAAAATGACCTCAAGTAATGTGCACATTGTTATACTTATGCCCTTGCTAGTGATGATGATAAGTAGTATGGGATGATTGATTTTCATCATAGGTTGTGGTGGATTGGAAAAAATATGGGACCCATGATACAATATGAGATGTAACAAAATGTCTTTTCTAGATGGGATGTACTTGCAGGCTTAGGTGTTAGTTAACTAGGAGAAGGAAAAGATACTTGCAGTAAGGTTACAAGAACTTTGTTTTTCCAGTTGATCACTATGTGTACTTGTGAGTTTGTTAATAAATTCACATTATTTATATGCATTAGGTGTTTGAGCTAGTCACGTTATATATATTTGACATATGCCTAAGGTAGTCATCATTTTTACTTGTAATGTGGGTATGAGCTAGTCACCCTATGTATAGGTGATGTATGTATGAGATAAACCCCATGTGTACTTGTGAGGTGTATAAGAGCTAACCATATTTGTGTGTGTGACACAATAAAGAGATGACCATATTCTATATATATGGTGTATGCTTGAGCTAATCACTATGATAACATGTGATTTTGGAATGATATGATTCAAAGTTAGTACTCATTGTGAAAAAAATAGTAGTTAACCAATGAGAAATTATTACAATTTATTAGGACCTCTCTTTACCCATCTAATTTTTTCTTAAGGGAGGTGGTAGTGTAGCTTTTTATTTTATTTTAACTTAGTTTCTATGTATTTTTTCCTATAGTTATGCTTATCTTTTTTTGGTTGTTAAGAGTATCATGTAGTAAGTTGTCATCATCTTTCATGAGAGTTACTTCATCCTATTTTGGCTATTTAGGAGTTGCATTTAATATTGGTTGTAATTTTTCATTCACATATTCTATATGCATTCGCTCACCTTATATGTTGTTTTATTGTTGTGAGATTTTTGTTTATGCATCTTGCTTATTTCCATTATTTTTTTTTTTAAATTTCATATAATATCTTGTTCATAGGAGCACTCTATTATGCTATTTCAATTTTAGGTTCATATTTCAAATAGTGTTCATTATTATCCTTAAACTAAGTATTAAAAGTTGTTTTTTTCATATAATCCAACATTAAGCTCCTTCAACTCAAGGTATCTATGTTGCACCTATGTGGAAAATGACTCCCTCCATTCCATATGTTAAGATTTTATTAGAAAAAACTAGTGATTCAACCCTTGATTTCTATGATCAAATAATTTTTTCATAATACAAGAAAAACATGAATGTAAAGCCATCATAGTAAGTTGTCAAAATTTATGTAATGAACGACTATTATTATATTTTTTTTGGGTAAAATTCTAAGAGTATTATTTTTTAAAAAAATTTAAAAAATTATAAACTTTATCTAATGAATTCAATGATACTTTATCAACACTATAAATAAACAAATAATTATGAATAAAAATAGAAATATTTTCTTTCAAATAGACTTATCACATTGTGTACATTCTTGCATAATATAATTTAACAATTTAACCACTTGTACAAGAGCATTGTCAATATATTGGCATACAAATCCAAACATATAATTTTATAATTTTTCAAGTATAACATGTGAAATATAATGTCTTTATATGATCAATCCTTCGGCATTATTTCAATTATAAGAGGAAAATAATCATGAGTGTTTTTCCTTCAACTATAGACCGATTATCCTACACACACCTTCCAATTGGAAGTGGCCCTATCATTAACAAGGGAAATAGATAAAGGTATTTGCAATCATATCATGCCATCTGAGGACTAGTGTGGTGTACCATTATTATCATATGCAATCTACCATATAACTCAAGATACCCTCTAGCTAAGTATGACAATTATGATTGTCATGCAACCTATCAAACACTATGAATTGATAATAGAAGTAGAAAATTGCATTACTTGGGATAATTTTTTCATAATACAATATCTCATTCCAATATGGGCATGTGCGCTAATGCTCACACACCTCCATCTTAGTCTTGTTAATAAAATAAAAATTTATTACTTAGTACTCAAGAGAAAATAATAATAGTCAATACATTTAATGACTCAATATTTATGTGACTAAACATCCTTACCATGTACTTGGATAAATTTTATTATGGTTTCAAGATTAACTAACTTACTATTGGATCTAGTTAAATAGGTGATAATGAGAATTAATACTCATGTAGATACATCATAAAAACACAAATAAAATATAACTCATAAAATATATATATAAAATTGAGTTTTAGTATCCAAAAGACATTCAATTTACCACATTCTTTGTTTAAACTACAATCATATCTTAAATATTTCCATGGTAGTACTCAACCCAGATTTTATAAACGTATTATATCATGCATTTATACATACATATATGCATATGTATATATATGTATGTACACACACAAACATACATACATACATACATACATATATATATATATATATATATATATGAAAACATCCACGTATGTGTAACTATATTAAACTTTAAAGATTGATTTACTAAGATCCCAAAACTACAAGTCACAAACATCCTTAATAAATATTGAAACTATTCAAATATTTTAACCATTCTATGATTGAAAAGGTACCATCATTGGTCTTTATGTTTAAAACTATCCAGTCTCAAAACATAGATACATATTAGAGAAACTAAGCACATACTTGAATATAGTTAGAATGTGTTATATATAATTACTTCTACATAATACAATCAATTCATTAATATCAAATCATTTACATATAAGACAACTCACTAACCTAAATACAAATAATATAATATGTAATATTATTACATTCAAGCCCACACACAATCTTATTAAAGGACTATTAAAAATATACAATATTATTACTTTTGAGACTCATCACCAATCACTTTGTGGTCTAATAAATATAAAAATATATAATATTATTACTTTTGTGACTCTTCGCCAATCACTTTGTGGTCTAATAAAATATACTAAGTATACTCAATCTTTTGATAATAAATATAACTATATAATCTTTCAAATATGGAACTAACACTATGCAACAACTATTGATTATATTTTTCTTTAAAATGTACATACTAATGTTTTTATTGCAAAATAGTTCTTTGAAAACTTTATATATGATTGCAAGTGATAACACCAAGGTGAATATGGATGAAAAAAAATCACATCTTATACAACATGATATAGCTACTCAATAGTTCACATCTTACACATCATGATATAGATTCTTAATATATATGCATATGGTTTATGAACCCTTACTTGATTGAATTTATTAATATCGTAAGTTAAGTAATGGTTCATGTCAACCATTGAAAGATACATTTTTCATTCAAATAAAGTGCAATATAGGAACATAATATCGATCTTGTATTTATGAAAATACAGAAAATCATATTTTATGAGGTCTACTTGGCATCACCTCAATATATATCACATTTTACTTAAATTAATTTTAATTCTTATATGAGTGGATTCATTTAAATATAGTACTATTTTCATACATAATATTACCATGACATTTATATGCTAGGTTTACATACAAAGAAAAAAAATGATACTTTATAAAACTAAGTTTATACATTTTGAATCAATTTCTCCAATGTAGCCAATAAGGTTTTGGTGGCAAACATCATTATGCTACTATAAAATGTAGCTACAAATTATAGATATTTGTAGACATGGAAAAATACCGATACACTTGATCCTGATTACTAACATCATTCCATCCTGAATCATCTTCTTAGCTTATCATCACTTTTCATCCCTTAATTGAATAAATCATTATTTATCTGATTAATTCATTCTCTCTGGTTAATTTAAATAAACCAAAGTTATTTAATCAATCCATTAATCTCTATTTAATTAAATAATTCATTTTATTTGATTAAATCTCTAAAGTCATCTTATTAAATTAAATAAATTAAACCTTATTTGATTTAATATAACATCATAATCCCTCTTTAATTAAATAAATCAAATCCTTTATTAAATCTAAATCACATTCTCACCTATTGATTTAAATCAACCCATAAATCTAAATCAAATTACCACATCACATAATCCCTCATTAAATTAATCAAATCCTGATTAACTTAATCCAAATCTCCTAATTTCTCTAGATTTTGCCACTTGCACATGAAAATACATTTAATTGATTTATTAAATCCATATTTTCTTTCAACGTGGCTAGGGGAATATTCCTCCAAGTTTGAAAATCCCTCCAAGTGGATTTGTCCTTCCAACAAAGCATTCATTTCCTCTTACATGTCTTTGTGCATTGAGCCAAGTGACATTTAATTCATTCTTTTCTCCCTCCAACATGTCATTTCATTATTTTCAAATTCCACCTAATATCGTTTATTGTGCACATTCACCAAAATGTGTTCAAGCTTCCCCCATTCACATCTTGACAAGTGACACTTACCCATTGGATGTTGAATGATCCCACATTGCTTCATTTTGATCATTTCTCCATCTTGTCTTTCTATAAATAAGAGGCTTCTCTCCTCATTTTGATCATCCCAAATCTGAGTAAACTCACTATACTCAATTTCATCTTCAAGCATATCTATTTTCATCCATTTTATCAAGATCTTAGCTAGGTTATGCAGATATTTCATCATGGAGCTCAATTGAATCTTCATCAAAGTGCATCACTCATCAACATTGCATCATAGGAGTTGGGAAAGGGCCAATTTCTACACATAATTGGCACCAATTCCCCCATGGGATTGAGAGTTTACATGTTTAAATAGGATTTCAATTAGTTTGCATGCTTGTTCTTCATTTCTTCCTATTTTGAGAATTGTAGATGAATTCCATGGGGAATCTTAGTTCTAACTTGCATATGAATATAATATGGTGTTTTTTTGCTATGTTTGTGCAGGTCTAGGATTGGGGTTCACATTTTGGCACTAGGAGGGCTGATTAAGAGATTTCATCACGTTTTTCTCAAAAAATTGTACTTTTTAATGATTTTTTGCAGCTTTTAGGAAACTCCACCCCTGACAGTCAAGCGGTGCTATATTGCACTGCTCCAAACTCCAAACTCCATTGTTGGAGTCTTCCCTCCACCAAAATTCAAATTCCAAAGTTCCCCACAGACTTTCTAAAATTCAAACTCCGTCACTGGTCAAATAGAGCCACAATCATAGTCTTTGTTTCACTACAAAGCACCGCTCTCAGTAATTAGCGGCACTATATTGCACCACTGGTATTTCTAAACTCCAACGCACCTGCAAACTATGCCACTGGGGTGGAGTAAAAAGTGCAAATTGGGTTTATTCTGACATGTGCTTTTTTTGTTTTTAACATTTTGAACTTCTAACCAATTTTTTGTCTTTGTATTTCTTGGTTTTAATCAGTTTACAGGTTGAGGCAAGGAGGGAAGAAAGAGGAGTTTTTCACTATGACATCATTGTCTTATTGTATTAAGTGTTTTTAAACACTTTGGGAGAACTTATAATCCCTTTCTAAGGATTTGATTACCTTCATGCTTTTAGGAGATACTAAATTTCTTTTGGGCCCTAAAAAAAATACTGCAAAAGCTTTCAATTTTGCTACAAAAGGTTAAAAAGAACTTTGGAACAACTTACTAGATTTGGTTTGAAGTTAACAATTGAACAAAACAACTTTCATCTTTCCTTTTGGTGCTCTAAAAAGAATCTAATCATTGCTTTGAGGATTTAAAATGAACATGTTCATCTTTGTTTTTTAATCACTTTCACAAAATAATATCATTTAAAAGACGTATGCGCTTCTCTCATGCCTCATGGTGACCTTCAAAATGAAAAGGATTTTTATGATCTTAAGTTGTGAAAGTGATTGCCTCCACATTTCATTTGGATTAAAAATTGAACAAATCTTGCGAGTGAGAGTGGAACATATTGTGTGTGTTCTCTCCTTGTTTTTCAACAAAGATTGATCAAACTATGAATATGTTTGCTCGCTTTTGTTTATCTTAGAGGGCCTGACTTGGTGGGAAAAAGTACTCACCTCAAGGGAATGACCCAACTGATAACACGCTAAATCCAAGTGACTTCCAACCAATATATAAGTGTGGGTACTAGAGGAAAGTTCGAGTATCACGAGGATCATTCTGACAAGAAGGGCAACAATGGTCTCTTGCCACATGGATGGTCCCCCATGAATGAAATGCCCGCATTAAAGCCCCTTGTTTAGAAAGGCCAAAATCCTAATCTATTTGTTGGTGCAAGAGTGGTCATTCTGAAGCCACCCCACATTCTTGCGACTTTTAGTAGAGATAAGAAGTATGACATGGGAGATTCATGGGTATTGATGCTTGGCTGACCTGAGAAACGAGTGCACTATAAGGGGGATCCTATGTGGTCAAGCATCTAATCATCTATTGAGATTATGTGTAGTTGGATTTATCCAAGTGGGAACCCGACAAATATTGCCTTTTCATCCTAGGATTATGTATGTTATTCAAATAAAAAATACTTTTCTTGGGTCTCAAAAAATTTGGAAACAAACATTCACAAAACCTTCAAAATTTTAAACCCTTTGGAGAGAACAAACACCTTTGATGAATCCAAGTGCTCTTGCTTGCCCTAGGGATTCCATCCTTAGAGGTTTCTAAGCATTTGGATTTAATCATCATTTTTTTTCACTAAATTCAACATTAGGGAACTTTTGCCTTAATTTCCTCGATTCTCCACATAATGGAATTTGTGGGATAAGAAGAATTTAGGACATTGGACATCAAGTTTAAAAACCTAATGAAGAATTTTTTGCAGTAAAAGGAATTCATTGAGAAAAGCTAAGAAACAATTGAAACCCACACATGTGCTCCTTCAAATGATTTCCTACAAAAATCAAAATTCGAAAAACCCAAGTTCAAAAGTCTTAGTCCAAAAGCTTGCGAGGAGCATCTTGAAAGACCTCTTGAAGTTAGAGAAAGGTTGTTTTACAATTTCTACAAGAAAGCTTCAAAGAACAACCCCAACTTGTATGAATTTTATTACCAACAAAACCCTAATCTCTTTCAAAGGTTTACTTTTCTCACATAGGGAGTATCAAGCGTGTTCTTCAATACCGAGGTTTTGTAGAAAGAAGTTCTATCTAGGTTTGGTATAGGATCAAAATCATCACTCTCACCCATCTCTCAATCATCAAAATAAAAAATAATCTCACCAACAACTCTTAAAAATCTCAAAAATATCATCCATGCTAGACTTTTGGAAATTCAAAATCACCTTGTTTGGTTAAATATGTGGGGATGAATCCTTCTCCACATATTTGATCAAATTATCAAATCCTTGTGAAAAAATTTACCTCTTGATAAAATCCAACATCTTGAGGTTCAGGGGTTCATTATCCAAAATCATTTTGTTTGATAAGAGGTGTCTTGATGAATCCTTCTTTACACCTTTAGTTAAATTATCATCTTGTGTACGAGTCTACCCTAGGACAACATCCAACCTCCTAGAGTTTATGAGTTCACTATCCAAATCAGGTCCAATCCAATCCTAAAATTCTAGTATATCCTTCAAAATTTCTCAATAGTTCAATCATCTATATCATCCATATTTCATTTATCTCATTCTCATCCTCAATCCTTAATCACCCTAGTTCTTCTCTTGAACCTAAAATTAGATCAATCTAAATGATTACACCTTCTTGAAAATTGATTCCTATTTTATGGTGAAAACTAGATCACAACACAAGAACATGGAAATCAACAAGGAAACATCAACCTCAAGTGACCTAAGCCAAACTGCTCCTAAAATAAATCATGTTGGATTGAGAAATCCCCCTCTATCATCACACAATCCTCAAGAGGAGATTCAAGTAGAAGACATCACCAATAATTCCTTAGGGATGACACAAAATGAAGTCCTTGAGATGGTCCAAAATCTTGAAAATCATTGAATTATTAATGTCATGATGAGGTTATATCCCTCCCAACACATGCTGGAATTGGCCAAAGAAGGGGCTGAACTACCTTCCAACTATGAACTAAGCACTCTTCTGGACAAACCTCTCGAGCTCATGCCTCCAATCCCACCCATACCTCCATGTCAAAACATCACCCAAAGAATCCCACAGATCACATCATCCATTTCTCCAACTCCGCCAATCGTTAGTAAGGGAAGCTCATTGTTTCATGCCCTTCAAGCACATCCCCTTGTGAATAACCAAGAGTTGAATGCAAACACCATATTGGGCCAATTTGTCCCAGTAAATTCATTACACCCATATGTCCCTCTCACATTTCAGAATCATACCAATTCATCCTCCTTTCATGTAACACCAGTTGGTCCTCTAGACACGCAAACCTCTCTCCCTATAACCTCACAAGGATAAGGTGATTTTTTTGGAGCCGGGGGAGTCTTTGATCCCTCATCATCATCCATTCAAGAGAATGCACTGCCCATATTTCTACCATTTCCACCTCTACCACTTACATCCACATCACCCATTGGGCTGGGCCTTCCTCCTCTACCCAACATCAATCAACCAAATCAAAGCAATCCCCTTATCATGAATCAAAGAATCACACCAAATCCTCCCACCTTGCCATCAATATCGCAACAATAGATGGAAACCATCCAAACAACCCCAACAATCAATACATCCACCATTCCTCAAACCTCCCAAAGCATGGTTTCCTAAGGGCCAAGCATCTCGATCACGCCATCCACCACTCAAACCTCGATTATCAACATGACCATTCTACTCATCACAATGGTCAACACCATTCCAAATCCTCCACCACCACTACCAAAACCTAACATGGCGAATTCATTCAGCATCACATTGCAAGCAGCTCAAAAAATGGCTTATCAAAAGGAACTTCAATAAACCCAAAATCAACAAGTTGCATAGCTAGCTGCTCAGCAAGCACAACCGCAATTAGCAGTGCAACAAGTGCAATAGGCACAACAGGCTACTAAAGCCCAAGATTTACTACAACAACAAGTTGCACAAGCAGCTCAAGCTGTTCAGGTTGCACAAGCATCCCAACAAGTGCGTGCTCAAGCCCAAGCTCAGTATCAAGCTCAACAAGTGCAAGCGCAAGCCCAATATCAGGCACAGTTGTAAGTAGTCCATCAACAAGCCTATCAACAAGCCCTGAAAGATTACCAAGCACAAAAACTAGAAGCTCAATAGCAAGCCCAAAAAAAAGCTTTGTTGGCACAGCAACAACACGACCAACAACAAATGCAATCATTTTTTGCACAACAAAGCTTGTAGCAAAACCCTGCCAACACCCCACCTGTCAATCAAACAACCCAACCCCCTCAAAACATGTTCACTCCACCTCCTGATCCGTAAGACAATGTGATGAAACAGATCAAACTGCTCTCATAGCAAGTGCTAGATCTCCAATCAGGAAAAACAAGGACACCCAAAAATCTGTGTCCCTATCCTTTTGACAAAAGCCTTGCAATGATACTATTCCCAAAAGGATTCGAATTACCCAAATTTGGCAAATATCGTGGGTTGGGAAACCCTGAAGATCATATCAGGGAATTCCAAGTACATTGCAAGGAAGTCACGTACAATGATACATATCTAATGTGTCTATTTCCTCGGAGTCTATTTGGTTCCACCATGGAGTGGTTCTCTCATCTTCCTATGGGCATCAAAACATTCCAAGAAATCGTAGATGCATTCCTCTAGAATTATGCATTCAACATTGGCACAGATGTTAGTCTTGAGGAATTATTAGCACTCAAACAAGGAAAGGGAAAATCATTCGCTTCCTTCCTACAATGATGGAAATCCAAGGCCAATTGAAGCAAGTGGGCCATGCTAGAGAAGCAAAAAATTTGTGCTATCATTGCCAATCTGGACGAAAAACTTGGAATTTTATCTAAAGATGCAATGCATCACTACATATGACCAACTGATCCCCAAGGCGCTCAACATCGAAAGGGCCCTTGCTACACGAGGGGGCATGCCTACCTATCCTGAACGTCAAGATAGTTGTCCATCCACAAGTTATAATGAGAAACCTCACACATGGGCAAAAAATAGGAATGTCACCAATGATGGAGAGGTCGATGCCAAGGTCATCATCAATGATCCAAAGTAGAATTTCCCAACACATCAACTGCAGAACAATAATCGTAATAAAATGCAAGAAAATTTGTTAACCCAACAACCACCCCACAACCAAGTTAACAACCTCAATAATCAAGGAGGACCACCTCAGAAAAATAGTTATGCCCCCAAGTGAAATTTCACAGCCCTTGGGGAATCAATCAAATCCATCATGAAGAAGTCGATCAATGAGAACCTCATCAAAATCCCCACTTATGATAATTACCAAGAGCCCTAGGTGAAACCACCCTGGTAAAATGAAAATTTCCTTTTTGATTATCATAAGCTCAAGGGGCATACAACCGCCAACTACATGAAACTAAAAAATTTCATCCAAGATCTCATTGATGAAAAAATCATAAATGTTGAGCAGTCGACTGGTAATCAAGATCTAAAAATATAAATGAATCCAATGCCTAATCACAACCAAGGAAACAATAAAGGGAAGCAAAAATATGGCAATGTGAGTCATATTTATGAAGGAGTTGTTGCATGCCTTGATGAAATGGTCACTATTGTTAGCATCAAGGGAGCCAACACTGATTGTGGAGTAACCACACACGACGATAAGGTCACCATTACCGAGGCATCACAACCAACTAAGACCTCCACCTCAAATCATAAATTCATCCCTAATGGTTACAACATCCTTGACCATTTAAAAAGAACCCATGCTCAGATCTCCATCATGGAGTTACTGAAGATTTCAGCTGCCCACAGATAAATCCTTGAGGAATCACTAGCTTCATCTACCATCTCCGCCAACCTTGATACAAAGCAATTCCAAGCTATGGTCGGTAATATCACCACTCCAAGTCTCCTCACATTTTCCAATCAGGACTTCCCCACCTAGCCATCTCACAACCGTGCACTCCACCTTGAAGTCCTGGTTCACAAAAATAAGGTCAAAAGGGTCTTGGCGGATGTGGGTGCAGGCCTTAAGATTTGTTCACTCAAGCTTATAAAAATATAGGAATCTTCAAAGATTTTATTGAAAAAGGTAAGGGTATCACAATCAGGGCTTACGACAATCAAGAAAGAGTGTCTCAGGGCACTATTCAACTCCCTATTCAAGTAAGGCCAGTTGTTATGGAAACCACCTATCAAGTTCTTGATCTTGATCTACCATATAACATCCTCCTAGGGTGACCATGGATCCACGGGATGCAAGAAGTTGCATCAACCTTCCACCAATGTGTCAATTATTCATACCAAAACCAAGAGGTTACAATCTATGGTGATCCCGAACCCTTCACCTACTGCAAGAACCTGGAAGCCAAGTATTATAAAGTACCCCAAGTCCCAATGAATGATGAAGGCCCCTCAACTCCATATATAGATCCATCCAACATAGCCTCCAATTCTAGGAAAAAGACACCCGCCATCCCTGACATATTCGACATCAAGCTTATAATCCAAGACAATGGGTGTGGGGAATACAGAATGAAGAAAGGGGCCTTTGTGGTCAAGGAGTTACCTCAATCCCCTAGATCCCATGGACAGCTACAACCCACCAATACAACAACTCAATCCTTTAGAGCGGATCCCTCTCGATTCAAGAGTTGGGGAGATCTAGGCCAAGAAGTGGTGGATGAGTGATACGTATCTAGTCTCCTGTATCAAGATAAAAGACCTACACTAGCCCTTCCCATGGATGATGCCAACAAAGCACTTCAGTTAATGTTGGGCATGTGCTATAATAGAAATGGAAGTGTGGGAAAGAAAAACAATGGTCGGTTGGAACCTATTATTGTGGAGAAACGAATGAAAAATATTGGCCTTGGGTGTACCCCTCTGAGTGTAACCATATGTGGCAGAAGTACCCTAGTTAATGCAATCAGGACTCCCCCTCAGCTAACGACATCCACCCTATGACTACCAGTATCCACAAGTCTACCCTTAGATAACTTCACCTTTGACGTAACCAATGTGTGTAGTAGTAGTGATGACGAGGATACCATAACTGGCTTACCCATGCTTTTTGAAGAGTCATCCCCTACTCATGATTATCACTCTGTCCTTTGAGTCAGACCATCAAACCCACAAAATAAACCTAGTCTACCTCTAGCTCATCGATTATGACCAACAAGGACTATCGGTTCTAGACACGTTTGAAAATGATGAGGCACTTTCAGACTTCATGGGATTGAGGGACATAGTACCATATGGAGATCATAAGGCAGGATTTGACATCACACTAGACACTCAAGCATATTACAGGAGACGATTGAATCCTTCAGTCGTAAAAGTGAGAAGTTGAGAATAAACTCAAGGTCCTTGAGTGAAAACCACACTGTGGCACTCTCTAACCATAAAATAGTAAAAATAAAGGACGCATCCAATGGTGAAAACCTCTCTAAGGCACCAGAGGATGAAGGATTCAATCTTCCCCTAACTACACTTCATCAAGAAAAATTAGCAGTCCTAGCAGAACAATGCAATCCCATCAACCTGGGAACAGAGGAGCTACCGCCCATAACCTTATATGTTGAGTCACTTCTCACTGAAGAACAAGAACTCTTAGTTGCATTCTTGAAGGAAAGAAAAGTGAACTTTGCATGGACTTATGCTAACATGCCTGGACTTGATCCAGAGGTAGTAGTTCATCATTTAGCTATGTATCCAGGGGCAAAGCTAGTAAGGCAAAAACTATGAAAAATGCATCTCCAAATAGCCTTGTTAGTCAAGGTAGAACTACAAAAGCTTGTAGATGCAGGATTCATAAGGCCAATTGATTATCCTAAGTGGGTGTCAAATCTTGTATGTGTTTCCAAACCAAATGGGGGCATCCACATCTGCACAGACTTCAGAGACTTAAACAAAGCGTGTCCCAAGGATGACTTTCCACTACCAAACATTGACATGATAGTGGATATGACGATCGGACACGAGATGCTATCACTAATGGACAAGTTTTCTGGATATAATCAAATCATGATAGAAAAGGAGGACCAACACAAGACAACGTTCACATGTCCGTGGGGAACCTACTGCTGGAACATGATGCCATTTGAGCTAAAGAATGCAGGAGAAACTTATCACAGAGCCATGACATTGATCTTTCACGACATGATTCATAAAATGGTGCAAGATTATGTGGATGACATATTGGATAAATCAAGAAAAAGACGAGACTGCACAACAACTTTGAGCTCCATTTTTGACAGATTGGAAAAGTACAAGGTCTGACTCAACCCAAAGAAGTGTGTCTTCGGAGTACAATCAGGCAAGCTCTTGGGGTATATCGTGTCAATGAGAGGAATCAAGGTAGATCCCACCAAAGTCAAGGCAATCCTCAAAATGGAAGCACCTAGGACACTAAAGCAGCTAAGAGGCCTACAAGGGAGACTTCAATCTATCCGTAGATTCATAGAACAACTTGTAGAAAAAAAAATTCTATATTCTCATCTACTCCACAAGGGGGTAGCATACAAATGGGATGACAAGTGTGACCAAGCATTCAGCAAAATCAAGGAATACCTACTCACACCACTAGTTCTAATGTCGCCAATTGTAGGAAAACCATTAATCTTTACATATCAACAGCGATGGCAGCCCTAGGTGCTCTCTTAGCCCAACATGATGAAACGAGAGTGAGAGAGCAATATACTACATCAACAGGACAATGGTAGGACATGAGCTAAATTACACACCTATTGAGAAGGCTTGTCTAGTAGTCATATTTGTAGCTCAAAAGTTCAGACATTACATGCTGGCACACTAGATCAAGCTAATCGCAAAAATAGATCCACTCAAGTACCTACTCTCTAGAGACACTCTCACAGGATGGACAACCAAGTGGGTTATTATCCTAACAGAGCATGACATTGAATATGTGGAGCACAAGGCCATTAAAGGGCAAGTAATTGTAGACTAGCTGGTAGAAGCACCAATGTATGTCGATAATCCATTGGTATCAAAGTTCCCCAATGAATCCATCTTCAACATAAATGTAGTAGACCACTAGAAGATGTATTTTGATGGATCCTACATGCATCATGTGTCAAGAGCAAGATTTTTCTTCATCACTCCTCAAGGAGACTGCATACCCAAATCTTACAAGTTGTCATTCCTATGCACAAATAACATAGAAGAGTACAAATCTCTTGTCATAGGGCTAAGGATTGTGGTGCAATGGCAGATTATGGCCCTTAAGGTATATGGAGACTCTCAGCTCATAATAAATCAATTAAACAATGAATATCAGACAAAGGATGATAAACTGACTCCATACAAGAAATTGGTGGAGAGCCTCAAAGAGTCATTCATCAATATTTCATTTGAACAACTATCCAGAGCAAATAATAGAGCAGTGGGTGCAATGGATACAATTGGATCACTCTTGGGAATCCCACACAACGTCCCAAAATAGGAATTCCTTATAGAGCAGCTTCTTGTACTAGCATTTGAGGTACCAAATTTTGAATTCACGTGTGAACTCGTTGGTCCTCATGATCCCTGGTACCATGGCATTTACACCTACTTAAGAATAGGAGTCCTCCCTATTAACATAACCCTGAACCTTAAACAAGCCTTCATCAAGAATTCAACCTGCTTTGGCATCCTAGGAGAAACCCTCTACTATAGGAGTATCAAAGGAACCTTGTTACATTGCTTAAATGTTGAGGAAGCCCTAACTGCGCTAACTGAGGTACATAATGATATTTGTGGTTCGCACTCGAGTGGTATAACTGTGGCTAAGAAATTTCTCAAGACATGATACTATTGGCTCATAATGGAAAGAGAAGCGCATGAATTTGTCAAAAGATGCTTGCAATGTCAACAACATGGGGACCTTATTCATGCACCAACTTAGGAGCTCCATCCCATTGTTACACCTTGGCCCTTTTCACAGTGGGGGCTTGATCTCATCGGTAAAATCACCCCCACCTTAGCCAATGGCCATAAATTCATCATCACCGACATAAAGTACTTCATGAAGTTGGTCAAAGCCATTCCCATGACCTACATAACTGGAAAGCAGATATCTAAGTTCATCCTGAACTACCTTATTTTCTGATACGGTGTCCCTCAAGCCATTATCTCAGATAATGGGACACCTTTCAAAACTCAGGATGTCTGCGACCTTTGCCAAAATTTCAACATCTAACATCGCTTTTCCACTCCATATTACCCCTAAGGCAATGGCCAAGAAGAAGCCACCGATAAAACCATTCTGAAAATCCTTAAGAAAATAGTCAATGACGTTGGTCATGACTGGCATCTACAGCTAAATCTCACCTTATGGGCCTATCACACCAGCATCCACACACCAACAGGTGCCACCCCCTTCTCCTTGGTCTATGGATTAGAAGCCATTCTTCCCATTGAGTTCGAGCTCCCATCTCTGAGGAAATCATTGCAAAATATCATTACAGATGAGGAATATCAAGTATCATGGCTAAATGAGCTAGAACTATTGGATGAGAACTGCATGGATTCCCTAAATCACTTGCAGGTCTATTAGAATTGCCTCAAACACAACTACAACAAGAAAATCAAGAGGCGAATCGTCCAAGTCGGCGAGCTCGTACTAAAGGAGATCTAGAAGAACCTACCAAATCCAAAAAGCAAGGGTAAGTTTGAGACCAACTGGTTGGGACCTTTCATCATCATGACCTATAAATTACGAGCCTACCAACTGTCAACACCCAAAGGGGAGCCTCTACAGGAGCCCATGAACAACTCCCATCTCAAAAAATTTAATGCCTCATCTTTTAAGGGTACAACAAAAAATTCAAAAAAAATCAAAAATCAAAAAATCTACAAAAAAATAGAATAAGGATTGAAAACAGTAAAGAAAAAATTGTCCTCTAGTGAATACCACTTCGGTGGCACTTTGGACAAGTACCTTGGTGAAAACCTGGAAAATAGGTGCCAAGTGTAAATAAGGCACTCTCCACCCAACAAGATCTTCGTGGCTTATTCCACACACCCACTTACCATCCACCCATCTGCATCCGTACCATAGCTTGATCTTATGTTCATATCATGTTCCACCTTAGTACTACTTGGCATATTCCTAAGGTCAGTTTGTCCTACCTATATTGAAGTAGTCTATCGCATCACGTTGGGGGCATGTTCATGTACCTACATCAGATTAGATTCATGTATATTCTTGCGATCTTCCTTAAAATCTAAAAACATTCAAAAAATCCATCAAAAATTCAAAAACATAAAAACAAATCAAAAAATCCAAAACATCCAAATCATATCAAAATCCAAAACAGGTCAAAAATCCAAAAAATAAGTCGTGCGTCATCTAATCGAACTACATCATCTTTGAGCTTGAACATAGGCAAGGTTGATCTTTGATCATCCCCTGAGACATTTTAGGTTAGTCCTTTAGGCATCCATCACAATAAAATGGCAATCTGTTTGCCCATCTATCTCATCATTGAGTCAAGTCTATGTCAATCAAACTACGTGGTCTCTACGTGTATAACGTAGGCAAGGCTAATCTATTGATGACCTTTCGAGACCCCTAGGATAGGTCTTTAAGTTAGGTTCTTGGTCAAAATCTTGAAAATCCAAAAAATTTGAAAAATCCAAAAATCAAAATAGCCTCAAAACATTTCAAAATTCCAAAAACATCCAAATATTTGAAAAAACCCAAAATGGTGCATCCATCCCATCTCGCTTTCACCTGTAATAATCATCATTCATAATAAATCAATCTTCATTTTCATCCTTTGGTAAGTTATTCAAAAGCAAGTCTAGCAGGTTTAAAAGTGAAAGCTCAATCGTCAAAGTCTCAAGTCTAGGTCAACAAGTAAACAAGTTGGTCAACTCTTGGTATCAATAGCTTATCATCCAATCAAATCTCATCATCACCTGATCACAACATGTCCTTGGATGCATCCTTTCTGCAATGGACATCAACATCAGGCATCACTGTATTTTAGTCTTGGCTAGCAGTATGACTTGAACATTAGCTTGTTTGTTTACTTTATCTTGGTCTTTTTGACGTATCTTATTTTGCATTCATTCCAAGGACCTCTCGATGATTCCTAATCAAAACAGTTTAGAGAGAAAGGAATGGGGCAATGATCATTATCCTTTTATCTTCTATGCTTGTTGGACATTCTTGTAAAATAACTTGGTGAATGCGTGCTTTGTTTAGTTTGTAGGGAAGGTGTTTTAGATATCTTGTTGACCACATAGGAAGGCTTGCTTTTCTATGTTTTGGTCCAAGGTGTTTAGAGTGTCCGAACTACATCCTACATAAGGTTTCGTATGTCAAGTATGAACAAGAATACTCCTATCTGATTGTCAAGTTAAGGTCCATCACACTAGGTACAACACCATCTTGGTTCTTAATACCTTGATGCATCGTACACCTATGTGTGTTATCAAACATAAAGTAAATGGATCTTTTAAAATCCCAACTCCTAGTTTCATTATCATCACCATCATAAAGTAAGCTTGTTGAATCCTCTTTCTTCTGTCTTCTTTCCATACTAACATGGTGGCATGACATTTATTCAAAAACATTACAAAAATGCATCCATCCTGCATCCACCAATCATTAGCATGTCATATAGGAAATATAGACACATTGCATCTCATTTTTAATATAGAAGCATCACATAGGAATTATTAAGTTATGCATGACATAAATTACCATAGATTTCATCATTATCATATCCATAATGGTCATTTGCATCCCACTTTACATATCATTATCATTTCATTATTACCATTACATAAAGCACCATCTCATAAATCATCTCCCATAAAAATGTTCATTACACCATTTGCATCCAAAAATCAATCATTGCATCACATAGTCATCATCATAAAACATTACATCATAAATCATCTCATACAAAACATCCATTACATTAATCACATAGTATTGCATATTATAAGGAATCATTGCATACCATCTCATAATCATATACATTACATTTGAACCATCATTGCATGCTATCATTAAAGTTCATCTTTCATCATACAACATTAGTTCATAAAGTAACATCACATTCATTCTAAGGATCATTGCATTACATCATTACATTTGTACATAAAACCATCGCGTATTGCATGAACCATCCCATAAAGGCATAACATTGGCATTTCATAAATGCATAAGAAAAAGGAAACAAAAAATATATCGCCTGCATATCATTGCATACATCGCATAATTCATTTAGGACATAATATAGAAAACCATATTGTATGTCATGATTGCATCCATACATTGTCACCATAAAGAAAGTGCATAAAAATGTACAAAAAGAAATACAACCATAATTACTGAACATAGAAAATTAAAATGCATCCATCCATCACACAAATGAAATAGGACATGATCTCATAAATAAAATCATCTCATATATGTATAAACATGAGTAACTGTCAAGGTACTCAATCAGGATCAAATATGTATGATACAATAGGGGCAATAACAAATCAGATCCCATGAATCAGAAATCAATACTATTTGTGATTAAAAAAACTAGCCCTGTTGGTTGTTTCCCAATCCTGCCTGCCTCTCACCATGATCCTCGGGAGGCCTCATCCATGTCTGCTATGAATACTCGGGTACCCTGGCCCCTGCTAGTACTGTCTGCTTGTAATGTTGCTAGTAGTACTCAGCCTCTCTGATCACCTCCCTGTACACTCGTATAGACACTGTCCTGCCTTGGGATGAGGAGGCCATGCTCTCAAGCTGCCTCCTCTAGCCTATCTCCTGGTCTCTCTCAAACCTAGCCTGATCCCTCTCTGTCATAACTACTGTGACCTGCTGCCAGGCTTGATCCCTCTCAACTATGAAAACCTGTACCAGAGCTTGCAACTGCTAGATCAGGGCATCTCGATGATCTGGTTGTGGAGGCTATTGCTAGGGGACCTCTCTCTCCCCATCTCTAGGTGGGGTCTGTTGTTCTTTCTCTCTAATTACGATCTACACCCGGGGTGGTGTCTGATGTGGTTGTACCTGAGGTGGTGTTTGATGCAACTGTATCTAGGGTGTTGTCTGGTGTGGAGGTGGCCCACCTCCATCTCCATCCCTTTCCCCATCACCCCTACCTCCTTGCCCTAAACCTTGGCCTGCTGATTGGACTCTGGGCCTCCATCATGCGAGCACTGCACCTAGATCTATGAGCCTCAAAGGTTGTCTAAACCAATCTTTGTAAGCATGTGTGACCCCCGCATCACCCTATCCTTGATCATATGGCCACGACCTGGCCACTAACTGTCTGAAGGATGCTATGACCTTGTCTGCTGGAATGGGCCAACCCCATGTAGTCTCCCTCGTAGTACGGGAAAAGATCACCACATACTAGTCATTAGGCCTATCCTGTACATCTCTAAACTGTCAAGCCACTCGATCTAACATGTATCTCTTGATCATAGTGTGGTCTTTGTCCTACATCAATCTATCCTAGTGAGAAAAGAACAACTATTGAACATCATCAAACCATGGAGCAACACCGAGCTAGGGCATCCAAGTAAACTCTATCATCTCATCAATGACTCACCGCCAATGGGTGATTCCACCTGCCCCTATATGTGTAAATGTGATCTCAACCCTGCCATATCACCAGATAATTAGATCATCTACCTTTAGGGCAACTGGTGTAACCTAAGGGAGAAACACTGTAATGCGCTCCCATGCCCAAACATGAAGCAAAGTAACTCTGGCCCCAATGGCCCTGCTATCCAGATAAGAAAACTCATGTAAATCTTTGTACAGTAAGGCCAACATCACTGGACCCCATGCAAAACACTCTCTCCTGAAGAGCATCCGCTCCCATGCCAATCCCCAACTTGGACTAAAATATTGATCGCACCAATCTAGTGCCACAAGACCTGATATAATCGCTACAACTATGAGCCTGAATGTGGGCACTATGCCTTTGTACCTCTCTAGACCAATCTAGCCCTCAAAAAAATAATCTCATCTAGTCCCATAACCTCAAAGCAAGTGTCCCTCCTGGCATCCACATCGTAAATCACTCGCTTGTCATGGATGGGCAGTCGTAGGATGCACTAGACATCCTCTAGTGTAACTATGGCCTTGCTAGTAGGAAGGTGCAAGGAGGATGTCTCAATGTGCCATCGCTCCGCCAAGGCTGTCATCATCCCTAAATGGGTCTGAACTGGATGAATGTATGCAACATACAGAGACCAATAGCACCAAGGTGCTCTTGGAGAAAATCGTGTAACTCATCTAATCTGCTGAGCACCGGGCATTTGTGCTCCCTAAAATGTAGTATCCTGAGGTCTTCCTACGCAAAAGAGGTCACTACATCAAGTTTCAAAAAAATCAGGCCCTTGAACTAAGTTCCCGCATTCCAAACAATAATTGTGGTACTGTTTGCAAATGCAATGCAGTTTGCAAACTCCAAACTATGTCGTCGCAGTGCAATTTGACCATGCCCCTGGGTCCTAAACTCCAAATAGGGTCGTCACAGTGTTATTCGCACATGCAGCTAACTAATCGTTGAAACCCTAATTTCCTAAGTGGCCCACAGTGGCGTTGTTCGCATATGCAGCACACTTAGAGGTTGTGCGATGCCGATTTTCCATTTGCAACGGTGCTATATAGCGTTGCTTGACATTAAATTGACTTCAACCCTATTAAATGCACAAAAAAAATCAAAATCACAAATCAGGGAAGGGGTACATACCACGGGTCCTACATCGGCTGGCCACTGGTGCACTCATACTAGCTTTGACATGTGTCAGGGAAGCAATCTTTGTGCCATCTCGATCAAGACTTAGGGCTCAAAATGCAAAAAAAAACTCTAAAGGCTAAGTGTGAAAATGATTTGAAAATGACCCCTTAGTGTCTATTTAAGCCTAAAGATTAGGGTTTTTTTACCTAATTTATCCATCAAGCTAGAGTTTTGGACCCTCGATCCCGTTTTTTCCCAATCGAAGGCCATTTTGCATCATTTTTGATGTTTTAACATGTTTTTTTGGCATCCCGGAGCCTTTTTTACCCATCAAGCACCTTGTCCTCTTTTTTCACGAGATCACCAAAAAATCTGAATTTTCATCCGATATCTCGAGGGGGCAATATACCAGCATGATCCTTCTCACTGGGACAGCAATGAGGCACCTAAAAAATCAGATTTTTTTTGAATTTTGATCACAACAGTTTATTCTTTGAACCAACACAACAAGTGCATTGCTTAAAAGAGGGGCAAAATGTAGACATGAAAATATACTGATACACTTGATCCTGATTACTAGCATCATTCCATCCTAAATCATCTTCTTAGCTTATCATCACTTTTCATCCCTTAATTGAATAAATCATTATTTATTCGATTAAGTCATTCTCTCTTGTTAATTAAATAAACCAAAGTTATTTAATTAATCCATTAATCTCTATTTAATTAAATAATTGATTTTATTTGATTAAACCTCTAAAGTCATCTTATTAAATTAAATAAATTAAACCTCATTTGATTTAATCTAGCATCATCATCCCTCTTTAATTAAATAATCAAATCCTTTATTAAATCTAAATCACATTCTCACCTATTGATTTAAACCAACCCATAAATCTAAATCAAATGGCCACATCACATAATCCCTCATTAAATTAATCAAATCCTGATTAACTTAATCCAAATCTCCTAATTTCTCTAGATTTTGCCGCTTGCACATGAAAATACATTTAATTGATTTATTAAATCCATATTTTCTTTCAACATGACATATTTAGGGGAATATTCCTCCAAGTTTGAAAATCCTTGCAAGTGGATTTGTCCTTCCAACAAAGCATTTATTTCCTCTTACATGTCTTTGTGCATTGAGCCAAGTGGCATTTAATTCATTCTTTTCTCCCTCCAACATGTCATTTCAATATTTTCAAATTTCATCTAATATCATTTATTGTGCACATACACGAAAATGTGCTCAAGCTTCCTCCATTCACATCTTGACAAGTGGCACTTACTCATTGCATGTTGAATGATCTCACATTGCTTCATTTTGATCATTTATCCATCTTGTCTTTCTATAAATAAGAGGCTTCTCTCCTCATTTTTATCATCCATAATTTGAATAAACTCACTATACTCAATTTCATCTTCAAGCATATCTATTTTCATCCATTTTATCAAGATCTTAGCTAGGTTATGCAGATTTTTCATCATGGAGCTCAATTGAATTTTCATCAAAGTGCATCACTCATCAACATTTCATCATAGGAGTTGGGAAAGGGCCAATTTCTACACATAATTGGCACCAATTCCCCCATGGGATTGAGTGTTTATATGTTTAAATAGGAATTCAATTAGTTTTCATGCTTGTTCTTCATTTCTTCCTATTTTGAGCATTGTAGATGAATTTCATGGGGAATCTTAGTTCTAACTTGCATATGAATCTAATATGGTGTTTTTTTGCTATGTTTGTACAGGTCTAGGATTAGGGTTCACAATATTTAAGAATTTCTTTAACCAAGGTTACATAAAACAAGCTTTGTATACATATAGATATATGTGTATACTCAATACTCACACACATGTATACATAAAATTTTAACAAAAATATACAACCAACAAGGTAATAAAATTTGATTCAACTTCCATAACCTCAAGCAACAATAAGTGAAATACACATTCTCTATTAATATCTTATATCCTTGATGGAGTTAAGGTTTTTACCCTATTATCTCACATATAATTTTTTAAATATAAAAAATATTTATACAATTATTTCATGAACTTCCTCACAAGAATAGTAGAGAGAAAAATAACTAGACTAACCTAGAAATTCCCTTAAATTTTTTTCTCTCATTTTCTCCTTCTACAATTTTCCTCTTTCCCCTATAGAAAAAATTCAACCAAAAACATCCCCTTCTCTTTCTCTATATTTCCTTTTTGAAAATAGTTCACCACCTTCTCTCCTAGATTTTTATCTCTACATCACATCTTCTCATGCAAATGATTACTTTTCTTCCATTTCCTCCCTTTTTTTTTCTAATCGAGATGATGAAAAACCCTCTACACTTTTGCATTCACCAACACTCCTCTAAAGTTATGTCCACTCCCCTCTCTATTTTATTTTTCATCAATGGCATTCGAGTGAAAACTACAGTGATGATGAGGTCCGAGAGATTTCTTTATGTTTCAATAAATTCATATTACATTTTCCACACTTGCACTTATGTGGGATTTAATATTTTAAATTGTTTTGAAAATTAATAGCATGCTTGAACAATTAAATACCTTATTTCTTTAATTTAAACTAAAATACAAATAATTTCACTAAAATAAAAATAACAATCATATTTTTACGATGATAACCATGAGGTATGATGAACATGAAGTTGAATCATCTATCACAAGGAATATGATCAAGCAATATATACCAACTCAATAGACCAAAAGAAAAGAAAAAATGGTGATTAATACACTCTACATAGACAATAATGGTAAAAAATATATAATTAAGACACCAACACCAAAATAACCATTTTTGCATGTTCAAAGAAAGAAAGAAAAATAAATTCTTACAAAAAAATGACATCTCCAAAAGCACATATAATCTTAGTGGCGTGTTTGAGAGAGTAAATTTGACATTAAACATGATATGATATGTTGGCCATCTTGATCTCTTAATTGAAAGAGGGAACTGACTTGTCTTGCATCCACCTCATTCACGAACATGGTAGTTAGTCCATCCACTTTATAATTACATAAGTATTTAAATAAATGAAAATCAAATTGATAATCAATTCATAAAAAATAACATGTTAAAGATTGCATCAATTTTATTCATTTAAAATTTGATATTAGTATTCCATATACACATGGATACATATCAAAATAATCACATCATGGAAAACTATATCTATTCCAACATGTCAAAGGAAAAATAATATCTTTAAATGCATCATCCAATATCCGAAAATAAGTGATTAAAACATAGTCTAATTTAATTATTAAAAACAAGATTTAATAAATTATAGGTTTTAATATATTTTATTTAATTATAATATTTACTTTATATTTTTAAATATATGGATTCTTATCAACATAGATTTATACAAAGACACAAAAAAAAAAAATGCATTATAAAAAATATATCTTAATTATAATTAATCCCAATAATAAATATCATAATCAATAAAATATACAACAATAATTAACTCACCGAAATATTACTTCTAAAAGAAAAATCTAATAAAAACATCTCGTAGATCATTGATACACATTTAAAACTATAATGGTGTCAAAAGCGCCTCTGAAGTTTGCTTGGAGACAAAAGATGGAAGACCTAGACTAGTCTCTAAAATGAATTAAAACCTTAAACTAATGACACATCATGCATGCAATAATAATTATATATAAAAAAAATGCCACGTTGCTTGTTCATGTTTTATTTTTTATACTTCATGATTCTTTTCTACAATCCTACCAATAACCTAAGAAAAGTCTATAAATACTAACTATTAAATCCCTCAAAATAAGAACTAGATTTTAAAAAAATAAAAAACTTAAAGAAATAAAAGAACAAAAAAAATGAAGGTGGGAAGGAAATGACTTCTAATGTAGCATGAAAATTTCAAGTAATGATTAGCTCTATGAATTCGGATGGGTTGGTGTAGGTAATGCACTTTATATTATTTTTTTTTCAATGGGTTGGTGTAGGTAATGCACTTGATATTGTATTACGAATTCGGATGGGTTGGTGTAGATAATGCACTTTATATTGTTTTTTTTTTTTAACTGCAAGAATCGGGTAGCTCTCCTATAAACTAGAGTTTGCCTGATAAACTTTTCACGTGACTGGTGACGCCGACACGTAGCTCTCCTATAAACTGCAGTGTATCTGATAAACATTTTTCATGTGACCAGTGACACTAGCATGTACCTTGAGAATGGAGGAAGACTAAACCTCATGATCTCTCGCCTGCAAAAAAAACTTAATGTACTTTATATTTTTAATTGATAAATAGAATATTATAGTCCATCACTAGTGTTTACTGCTTAGTCTAATAATATACCCCACTCCAACTAAATTTTAAAATTGGCTTTCCATTATAATTTAGTCTGAAAAAGTAAGTTCTGATTTTATTTTATTTGATGGAGCAAACTGTGTCACTCAAAATTATTTAAAAAGAATACCCGAGAACATATTTTAAGTATAAAAATTCATCAATAGCATTAAAAAACTATAATTGGCGGTTGCTTTCAGGAATCCCATCTGTACGCAGAATCCATTATTCCTCCTCAGAAAAAGTTGTGTAATGAATTGTTTTTTGTTTCAGTGTTGCTTTGCCAAATACAAACATGGACAAGGCATGCTGTAAACACAGATAAATATAAATGTGAACCCAAAAGTACTCAACAAAATGATTACATCAAATAAATATAAATAAATACAGCTGTTACTATACATTCCACTGTAAAGTATGTTCTCCATTTTCACAAATTACAGCAACAACAACAGGTCATCACTTTTGCAGTAATATCTAACGCCGTATTAGCTCTGGCGGGTGGCAGGAGAAAACTGCGCTTGCGCCGAGGAGACAAAACTGGGTTTGTAAGAGCCAAAGAAGATCAGGTGTGTAGCTTATGCGCTGCTCCATGCCCGTAAATGTATCTCGCACTCTCCTCAGTATATACATGACTTTCTTTAGCCAAGCTACAAACGATACAGCAGAACATTGAGGCCAAAAGCAGTTAAATAACTAAAAATACAGAATCTGATTTACTATTTATAGTTTTTTAACTCTAAATCTTACGTTTTGCGCACGCTCTTATTCAAAATTGAAGCTCCGATGAATGTCTGGCCATCCAAATAGCGCAGGTCTCCTTCAGTACGCTGCTTAATTCTACTGTCAATTTGTTCGCTGGTTAACGTAAAGGGGTGATCTGATGCCTGTTTATTTCATGGTATTACCTGTGTATGTTAGTATAGAAAGCGGCTTTGAACCAGATATTCAGGTTGTCAGAATAAACAGAAGAAACTAACTAACCATAACCCAGCCCCACGTGTCGGCAAATGATGGAATGTGGGCGGAGTAGGGCACAACATCTGTACAATAAACAATGGCATCCATAGGATATTAACGAATCCACCTGGAGCAGTTTTTATCTTAAAGGTGTAACTGCTATAAGGAAGTGCTTACATTTGAAAACGTGTCTCAGTGTATTGTAGATGCAAGAAAAAACCTGTGTATGGCTTAGAACACCGGCAGGTCCCGCCTGTAAAATTACAGAGGAAATGAGGTTTAAATCCATACAACCTGTCAGAGTTGTTCGACTATCGGCACAAATTTTGAGAAATAATCTATACTGCGAGCAAGTACCTGTGTAACGAAAATGCCTCCGCGGGATAGTTTTGGCTTGACAACCCGTTCGTAAAAAGATTTGGTGTAAAGCTGGTAGCAAGGACCCCCTTCTATTGGGTCCGCTAGGTCTCCAATTATTACGTCAAAACATTCCACTCTCATTTCGAGCTCCGCCCTGGACAAATAAATGATTTTCCATATCAAGCAATTCGAAATAATAATGTAATTTTCTATTGATTTCAGTGGAACCCAAGCGTACCTGGCATCATTGATCACCAGATCAAGTCGGGAGCTGGAGAATGCCTCTTGATTTGCAGTCAAGTGTTTCTTACAGAAGTCCACAACTTCCTGCAAGGAAAAGGTTACAGTAAGAAAATTTAATTTGAAGAGAATAAAATTGATTCGAAAAGTTTTGAGAATAAATTTTACCTCGTCAATATCGCACATAACAACTTTGTTGATAGTCTTGTGTCTGAGTATCTCCCTTGCCGTAGAGCCTTCGCCACCTCCCATAATGAAAGTGCTTTTGGGGCTGCGATCATAAGACAGTTATAAAGCTGAATAATGAATTTTCATTGAAACCTGTTGCTGCTGCTATTTTTATTCAATAAATAATATATTTAAAACGGTGGAATATACTTGGGATGGTGAAGCAGAGCCGGATGCACTAGAGATTCGTGGTATATAAACTCGTCCATTTCTGCGCTTTGTAACTTGCCATCTATAACAAGAATCTGTAAATACGAAAATGCGTTCCGTTAACAGATATTTTCTTGTATTTAAAATAAGTCTGTAAATGTTTTGAGCAACTTTTATGGCATACCTTGCCGAAAGCTTTTGTGTCGAGGAGAGCTATGTCTTGGTACTCGCTTACTCCTGTGTGCAAAATACTGTAAGTGAAACAACAAATATAATTAGCACAGACATATCGAAGCATTTAAACTTGATTTTTATAACTAATATCAATTCTACAAGTACAGGAAAGCCATTATGCAAATTGCTTCAACGAACGGCAGTTGTCGCTGTTTACTAAATCCTTTCAGAAATAAAAAACCGAGTAATACTTTCTTTCGAAAACTAGTTATTTGTTATCAAAGGGTTTTAGTAGAATTTCAGCAAGAAAAGAACAAATAGATATTATTTGTGCACTGTGATTGAGAGTATTTTAGCCAGAAAAGAACAGATAGATATTATTTGTGCACTGTGATTGAGAGTATTTTAGCCAGCAGGAGGACATTTTCTGTTCACTAACCTGTTTAAAGCGAAACACCAGCGGAGGTCATCGTCAACCTCTTCTTCGTACCAGCAGGAACGTCGCCGTCCATCACCGAAAGAGCGCGCAGCCATTACTGTTCCATTACACTTGACGCTTTCGTGAACGCCGTTACCGTTGGCAGACTTACCGTTTGCATTCTCGCCGTTTTCACCCATCCTTTGGTGTGATCACGGTTAGGGCTTAGTCTGCCTTAAACTATGGATAACTGTGCAGGCAGATGAATATTAACTGCAGAATAAGAGCAAGAGATATGCTTGCTCGGTGAAAAGAGAAAAAAGAAGTTCTCGGCTCCGAAGTGGGACGAATAAAGGGAAGAGAAAGCTGGCAATGAAGTAAAAAGGGAATAACAGATGAAAAGACACCAGGCAAGCGCGCGTTATATGGGGGTAGGAGGAGCCGAAATCGATGATATAATTCACAAGGATTGCGAGCGCAGGAAGGAAAAGGAGAGAAAGTGAAATAAAGAGCATGGATTTGCGGAATTAGAAGAAAAAAGAAATAAACATGCATCATAATACTTGCGTGGATGCCCGCGTGACACTCCTCTCTGTATAGTTATCATAATCTTCTCTTACTCCGCCATCGAGTATACATAAATACTCATAACTCATACACCATGACGACGCCGTTAATTTCTTCTCAGAAAAAAATTTCTGTCAATCTTGACGCCAAATCTATCTCGAATGCTTGCCCACAGACTTGGTGTACCTCTCCGCTGTAGCGTAAACAGCCGACAGCAGTTTGCTTGCCTGGAAAACAGCTCGTATGTCGCGCTTTCCCAAGTGAATTTCTAGGACGGAACGAAGCCGAGATCATAGAGAAATACTGCCGTAACAGACATCCGTCTCCTTCACCGTTATGATGATGTGTCTGGCGTTCCATTCATTCTCCCGCATCATGACTCGCGCACGCTCTCTGATCGCTATTACCGAGAATCCTTCCTTCCATCCACATCTGCTCAATTACAATCTGCCGCCGTCAACTGCCGGACACATGCACTTCACTAAACCCTGCCTCAGTACCTACTGGGCACTCAATCCGTCTGCTCTTCTGTCAGTTGCCACATACGATACGTGGGTATACCGACAACTCTGCAGAGGAGACACAGCGGGGACCGGTTCGCGAGGCGGGCCATGCAATTGCACGCACCCTGTTGTTTTTCCATTCTTTTTCTTTTTCTTTTCCTCCGTGCGGGATATTTGGAAAAAGCGCTGCTTCTGCTTATTTTTCCTCTACCTTTGCACAGTCCCCCGCCCTGGCCGGGGGCCTGCCCATCACTGCCCCCCTGCCCACTCGCGGCGGTTTCTTTCCTTTTTAATGGCCGACGATCATTCAATTTCCTTTATTATTTTATTGAACCAGGCAAAGGCGCAACGAAAAGAATGCCCGTTGTGCCGTGGGATGAGCATGATGGATTGTTCGGGTTAGTGTGTGCCACGTCGACCAGAGTTGTTGGGTGTAGTGGCATGCTTAATGCTTAATGCTTAAGTAGTGCTCTCGCGCGTGCTCCAATGCGCCTATCACTACTCCACCTACCTACCCAACTTATTCTCTCAAAACAAATTATATCACACGAACCAACAACAGAATCATTAAGCTCAGACGTAACATAAATGTGAGCCTGAGCCTGAGCCTAAGCCCACGGGAATTCGCTTCACACACAACGGCCTCTGCTGCGGAATCCCCTTCTCCCTTCTCACTTCGCCCTTCCCCTGCGGCTTAAATTTAGCTTTCTTTTCAATGCTGAATGCCATGCGAGAACAGAGTTTTATATGATTGATTTTGTTTTACTTTCTTGTCCTTTCCTTAACACTTAACAAACCACTTGCAGCTAATCTTTCAAACTTAGAATGATTGCATCGCTAAGCTTCTGTATTCTCTTAAAAATGGTGGCTTTTTTAATTTCCATTATGATGAGAAATTGATTCTGTCAGTACTACTGATTGTCTTTTCCCAGTATTGCACTAGATTGAGAATGCTGCTTGCATCCTAAGAAAATGATGACAGCAAGAATTAGTATAACCAGGAACTGGGCCTACAGAGTAAAAACGGAATGCCGTTCAATATTCGGAACCTACTTCACAGCCTTATAAAAATGGAAACAACTTCAAAACCTCTCATGGCTTTCCCGTTTTCAGTTTATTCATTGCTATTTGCATTATTTGTTTTAACGAATATACTTTGATGATTAATTCATCCACCCATTAGCAGTTGCCCAAGGGTTCCTTTCTGTTGGTATCCTTACCGGGGAGCAAATTCCGTGGAGCGCTCCATGGGTAAGGAAAACGGAATTAATGGGAAAACAAACGGATTTTAAGAGGAATATAATATTAAGTTTCTCATTACTTTATTTTCTTTTGTTTATTTATTTATTTTGATTTTGTTGTTAAGCATGTTATTATGATGTTTAATTTGACAGATTTTAGTATACAAGTTGATTGCATTATCTAATTTTCATGTTGTTTCTTAATGTAATTCTTGTGGTTCAGATATAACTTAGTTTTTATTCGTTTATCTATTTTGATCAAAATCGTGGGTGTGACTTTGTCTCATGGATAGAATTGTAGGTGCATTCATGCTCTCCTTTTAAATCCTAGTCTCACATTCAAAATTGGATTATTAATTATCAACATGTATGTGAAATTTTTTAATGACACCTAGGATGTCATATTTATAAACTTGTCTTAAGGGGTTTAATAGTGTTTTTTGCATATTAATTGTGAGAGTTTTTTGCATCAACATTTTGGATCATACTTTGTGATACATCATCAAGATGCAAAAAATTTACACAATTAACATCTAGAAGCACTCTTCGGATCACTAATATGAATTGCTAAAATATTTTTTCTTTTAAAGTCTTAATCCTCTTATTTTTCATTCTAGATTATCTCACAACATTTTGTGTGTTAGGATTAACAATGTCATTCTTGCAATCCTAAATTTTGATTAATTATATTTAATTATGTATACAGTAAATAATATATGATCTCTAAGCATTGTAGTGGACTAATTCAAACACCTATATGTGGGATCACAAAGTGAAATCCAAAATGTTGATGCTAAAAAAATTCACACAATTAAACATCTAGAAACACTTTTCATCACTAATATGCACTATTAGAATATTTTATCTCTTAAAATCCTAATGCATTTATTCTTCATTTTAGATTATCACACATCATTTGTGTTAGGATAAGGGATGCAAAAATTCTCACACAATCAAAGCCAGAAATCATTGCAAAGAACATTATGGATTGTGGAAACTTGATATCTTTAAAGGATAAGGGATGTTATTCACATTATAATCATAATTCTTGATTAACTATATTTAATTATGTAGACAATGAATAATGTATGATCTCCAAACATGTTGCAATGGGCTAAATGGGACACCTATGTAAGGATGGGGACATTATTTATTTATTATTTATTCTTTGAGATATTTGAGATATTGTGTAAGAAGGCATTGGATAGGGAGGTTAGATTGAAAATGTCAAAATTGAAAGTTACAAAAATATCTTGTCAATTTAGTGGCTATGACACAAATATTCAACACCTTTATGAAGTGCCTAAGATTGAGATAAAATATATCTTGTCAGCTTAGTGGCTATGACACAAATATTCAACACACTTATAAAGTGCCTAAGATTGAGATCTTGGTCAATTTAATTGTTATGATAGAATTTATGACATCCATGATATGTAAAAAGTGTGTAAGAGGCATAAGAATTTCAAGAGGAATTATAAACTATTGCAAGATGTTTGACCATGATCATAGGGGCATTAGATTTTGGTTATGGCTCATGGTTTTTACTCATTATTTTGGATCACTTGATGGCTTCTTATTTTTGTGTTTTCTATATATTGAAGACATGGGATATGTTGTCAATTTATTGTTGAGGAATAAGCAAATGTATTTGTATACACTCTTTTGAGAGTAATGCATGTTTAGAAGAGAGATCAATGGAAAGTTGTGATAACAAATTTTAAGTTTGTAGATTTTTTGGATGAAGAAATTAGAGACAGCCAAATAAAAGGGGGTGCAAAACCATATAGTTATTCTTTGTAGATTTGTTCTCTAGAATTTCTTAGAGGAGGCTATTGCTTTTAGTTTATGGAAGAAAATAAGTGAGATATATCAAACAAAGAGCTTGGTAAAAAAATTAGCATGATAATATTCTTTAAATGTGAAAGAAGGAAACTTCGTAGCTATGAATTTAAGTATATTTAATCTCAGTTTGAGCTAGTTAGGTAGCATTAATGTTAAATTATAAGAAGAGGATAATTATTTTTGGTTAGTTTTTTTACTTGAATATTGGGAGAATCTAACTATTTCATTGAATTTTTCTACTCTAGACCCCAAAATAGATTCTCTTGTTGGCATTTTTCTTATTTAGGAAATGAGGAACAAAAATCAATGGATGAAAGTTCCAAGGATGTATTACATATATATGGTAGAATCAAGGAAAAGGGTGGTATGAGAAAGAGGATAAGGAGATGTCTAAGTCAAAAGGATGACATAATTTTTTTGTTAAGAGTAGATACCTTAAATGATAGAACTATAGAAATGAGGTCATGTAAACAAAGAATGTAGAAATAATAAGTCTACCGAAGATTCCTATAATGATCAAATTTGTGATGATGTAAATCATTCTTTATTCATTTATACTAACCTTGCTAGTGATGACCCATGATTGGTTGACTTAGAAGCCTCATACTACATGAATCCTCAAAAGGAGTGGTTTTCTTCATATAGAGCATATATGATGGTGGTGATATTTTCCTTGTTAATGATAATTCATATCAAATTAGTGGTAAAAGGTAGGTAAAGCTTGTGTTCAATGATGGAGAGTAAAATCGCTTATAGATATATTTCACATTCCAAGATTAGCTTGAAATTTTATTTCAATTAATAAATTAAAAAATTTATAGTGAATGTCACATTTGATGAGTGGTTTTAGGTTGGCTAAAGGGAATTTGGCATTAGCTAAATGATCTAGATGTGGGAGTTTGTTCAAATATGATATATCTATTTATTATAATTTGACCTATAAAATTGAAAATTTAGATTCAAGTATGTTATGTGACTATAGAATGAGTTATATTAGTGAAAAAGGGATTAATAACCTAGTTAATAAAAATAGGTGAATGGTTTGTCTAGTTATTTTGTGATTTTTTTGATACGTAAGATAGTATTTTATATTAATTTATCAAAAAATGTACATCAGAACCCCATGGGTAGCAAATTTTCTAGTTTGTGTATAGATTCAACATCACCAAAAAACCCTTCCCCTTCATTGTCTGGTCCAACCCATTGCACCTATACATCAATACACTAGACTTCCATTGTGATAATACAATGCCATTACCTAGGCCTATGATAGAGAGACAAACAAAGAAACCATCATATACAAAAGATAGACGCAATCAATCGAACCACCCCGTAAACAAAATTCACAACACCCTTCAAAATTCATCTTAGAAAGATGAAACAAAACCAACCACCTTGCCATTTAATAGAAACCACTGAAAGGAGATGAACTTACTGAAACCCATGTGCTTTGGCATATGCCTCAAATTCAGGAACCCAGTCGAAACCCTCCACAACCTCCAACCTTAAGATTTTCTTCATGAAACTATCTGTCGTCACCATCAGATGCTTGTGATAAACCAATGGCATTCCTTTCAATTCCAACAAAAATGGATAATATTTCATGACCTCACCAGGAACCTTAACAAGAGCCAAATCATTTGAGCAAGGAATGCCCATCCCTGGAATTGCCACCAGGAGAACATCATCCAACCCACTAAGCAATTCTTCCTTGAATAGGCCACACATCAGAGCCCTTTCCTTTGCCTTAGCCATGCGCATGTCAAGCAGTGACGCCAAGAAGTGAGAAATAATATGTGTATTGACTCGTAGAGTCTTGTTGTTAGCCAAGTGACCTTTACCCAACACCATCTTAACCGCCACCACCGTGAGGTGATCAATATTGCATAGAATCCACTTAAGCCTCTGGTCAATAATTATGTGAAATGTAGCTTACTGGAGCTCATAGCCCAGATGAATTGGACTATCCACTCCAAGGCCCACCAATGACTCAACAAACATTACCGTAATGAACCTAGATCTTTCCACCACCCTCTCAGCCATTCTTAGCAAGAAGAATGCAAAATAATGGAACCTAAATTTATGACAATTGTATATTGTTGCTGAGACCTTTAATGTGTTATTCCCAATTGTATCGACATCATTGAGTAGTCCTTTCATGTACAATTCACCTAGATGCCAACTTGTGAATAATGCTCAGCCATCACTTGTTCAATGAAGGACATGATTTGCATCCCTTGAAAGGACATGAAACTCACACATCAATTCACTATGCAAATGAAAATCCTTTCACCTATCTTCACAATAATTAGAAGCTACTCTGCTATGTGTGAGATGATGTCATCACCAAGCTCAAACTCTATCCCTTGGTCTAGTGTGGACAGTACCCCAACAAGAAAAAGTGGCTAGCCATCATGGCCTTCGCCCGCACCCGCCTCCATTCTATGCAAGCTTGCCACCAAGCCACCTTATCACACTTGATAGCCGTAAACCCCCCACACTAAGTTGTGAAGGGTCGCACACCCATCCACCCATTGTTATTTTGTGAATTTTAATTATTCCAAGCACTATGTATTTGGTAAACATATTAAAGTTTAATTTGGATAGTACTATATAAAAGAGATTATTATATATGTTATTAGTAGTGATGCTTTTGGTCCTTTGGATGTTGCTTTAATTGAAAATTATTATACATTTGTTTCATCAATGACTACTCACATTATATTTATATTTATTTTTTTGAGTCACAAATCTAGAAATTTTAGTAAGGGGTGAAATCACGAAGTTGAGTCCACAAAACATGGAATTTTTTGCCTTAGCCTAAAAAATGAAATCAGCATTGCAAAAATGGGATCCTGATTTTCATAAATGGGATCCCATTTAGATTCGGGATCCTGAGCCTAAATTCTAAATGGGACCCCATTTTTTTTAAAATCAGTATCCCATTTGTAAGAGGGTCTCGAACCGATAGATGCGAAACAAGATCTCGATTATTACTAAACAAGATCCTAATTTGTAAAAACCGGGATCCTATTTTGTAAAATTAGGATCCCATTTTAAGATAGTATTTATTTAAAAAAAAAACAACTCGGTTCATTTAGCATGGGATCCCGAATTCGCCAGGACGACAACGACAGTGTAACGACCTCCAGGTGTGCCTCCACCCTCAATTTTGTTGGTTTTTTTGTGTTTTTTTGAAATTTTTAATACAATAATGTGTGTTAGCATGTTTTTTTTCAATTTATTTACTGTTTTATGCATTTTATTTCCCTGTAACAGTAGAAATGATGATTTGTAGAAGTAGATGAAAAAATGTAATGAAACCCTAAAGAAATTGAATAGAAAGGAAAAAAGAACAAAATTTAGATTTTGAAACCTAAATTGTTCAATCAAACCAAAATAAAATTGCATTTGAAAACCCTAATTGAACTTGGAAACAAAAAATTGCATTTCAAAACCCTAAATTGAAATGAAAAAAAAAATTGCATTTGAGTTTAACCCTAATTGCTTTTTGAAGCCCTAAGTTCAAATCAAACAAAACAAATTGGATTTGAAAACCCTAGTTTGAAATGAAACAAAAAAATTGCATTAAAAACCCTAATTGCTTAGATTGAAACCCTATATTGAATTCAAACAATTTTTTTTGCTAAAACCCTAAATTGAAATCAACGAAATCATTTTGCATTTGGAAACCCTGATTTCAAGCTCAAGAATATTTGATAATGGAAAAAAATTGTTTGCATTGCTTAAATGTTTTAAATTTCATTTGCATTGTATGGAGAAAACAATTTGTTAAACTTTACTTTCAATGCTAAATTATAATTAGACTAGAAAACAATATGTTAAAGAATAGTTAAAATTCATAAATTATCAATGTTTGTTTGCAAATCTAGTTAGCAAATTCCTAAATCCAAGTGTACAATCCATTTCCAATTGTCACTTAGTTAGATAATATTTGCATTCATTTCTATTTTATTTTGTGATCTATCTTAGTCATGCCTTGTTTCCATTTCTTGTTTGCATGTGTTGTCTCTTGTCTTTTGACAATCTTAGCTCTCATTCTAGTTAATTAATTGTCAATTAGGCTTCTAGTTTAGTCTAAAATCTCAATTTGCACTAGTCACCTATACACTAAAAGAATCTAAATATTTTTCTTTTCTTTCTTGTAGGTTCTTTCAATTCCAAACAATCCAAAATAAAATAAGATTCAACATTAACTAATGTTATTATACATTTTATATCATAAAATTCATTTAAGTGGGAAATATAAATGAGAAAAATGTTAAATAAAATAATCTTATATTCAATTAATAAAATATCAAGTTAAAATATACATCAAACTCAATCTTAATAATACATAATTATGTGTTCCTATTACGAAAATAGTCAATCTATTCATAAACTAGTCAGTCTATTACCCTAAACCGTAAACCGATGTCTTAAGGGGTTAGGTAATATGATATTTCTTAAGGGGATCAAATAAGTTCTGAAAATTTGGTGAAGTTTCCCAAGGAAACCAAATTTAACAATTTAATAAGATCATGCAAGATTATAATATGAATGAGATTTCATGATCTAGGTTGGTGAGTCAAAAACAAGAGCTATCTCAATCAACTGTTCCACAAGAAAATGTTGTTCACTAACTTGCAAGTCCATTATTCCAAGGTCCACCCAAACTTCACCCTAAGTTCCCTAAACCCTAAACCATGAACTCTAAAATCTAAACCCTAAACACTAAAGCATTCATTTTATCCTAGGACCTTAAAATGAAATTTGATTGCCTTAGGAAACTCCACCAAATTTTATTCCCTTAAGCCATGTCATTTTGTCCTAGGACCTTACTACATAGATCCCCTTAAGCCATCCTATTACCCTAAACCCTAAACTCTAAACTCTAATCTCTAAACCCTAAACCCTAAAACCATCATTTTTTTCCTAGGCCCTTAATGAAATTTGGTTGTCTTGGGCAACTTCACAAAATTTTATTCACTTGAGCCATGTCATTTTTTCCTAGGACCTCACTAGACATAAATCCCCTTAAGTCATCCTATCACCCTAAACCATAAACTGATGTCTTAAGGGTTCCTAATATGACATTTCTTAAGGGGATCTAATAAGTTCTAGAAATTTGGTGAAGTTTCCCAAGGCAACCAAATTCAACAATTTAATAAGATCATGCAAGATTATAATATGAATGATATTTCATGATCTAGGTTGGTCAGCCGAAACAAGAGCTATCTCAATCAACTATTCCACAAGAAAATTTTGTTCACTAACTTGCAAGTCCATTATTCCAAGGTCCACCCAAACTTCACCCTAAGTTCCCTAAACCCTAAACCCTGAACTCTAAAATCTAAACCCTAAACACTAAAGCATTCATTTTATCCTAGGACCTTAAAATAAAATTTGGTTGCCTTAGGAAACTCCACCAAATTGTATTCCCTTAAGCCATGTCATTTTTTCCTAGGACCTTACTACATAGATCCCCTTAAGCCATCCTATTACCCTAAACCCTAAACTCTAAACTCTAAACTCTAAACCCTAAACCCTAAACCCTAAACCCTAAACCCTAAACCCTAAAGCCATCATTTTTTCCTAGGCCCTTAATGAAATTTGGTTGCCTTGGGTAACTTCACCAAATTTTATTCACTTGAGCCATGTCATTTTGTCTTAGGACCTCACTAGACATAGATCCCCTTAAGTCATCCTATCACCCTAAACCATAAACCGATGTCTTAAGGGTTCCTAATATAACATTTCTTAAGGGGATCAAATAAGTTCTAAAAATTTGGTGAAGTTTCCCAAGGCAACCAAATTTAACAATTTAATAAGATTGTGCAAGATTATAATAAGAATGATATTTCATGATCTAGGTTGGTCAGTCGAAACAAGAGCTAACTCAATCAACTATTCCACAAGAAAAAAAAAATCACTAACTTGCAAGTCCATTATTCCAAGGGCCACCCAAACTTCACCCTAAGTTCCCTAAACCATGAACTCTAAAATGTAAACCCTAAACACTAAAGCATTCATTTTATCCTAGGACCTTAAAATGAAATTTGGTTGCCTTAGGAAACTCCACCAAATTTTATTCCCTTAAGCCATGTCATTTTTTCCTAGGACCTTACTACATAGATCCCCTTAAGCCATCCTATTACCCTAAACCCTAAACTCTAAACTCTAAACTGTAAACTCTAAACCCTAAACCCTAAAGCTATCATTTTTTCCTAGGCCCTTAATGAAATTTGGTTGCCTTGGGAAAATTCACCAAATTTAATTCACTTGAGCCATGTCACTTTGTCCTAGGACCTCACTAGACATATATCCCCTTAAGCCATCCTATCACC
This sequence comes from Sequoiadendron giganteum, assembly GCA_007115665.2. Taxonomy (NCBI): domain Eukaryota; kingdom Viridiplantae; phylum Streptophyta; class Pinopsida; order Cupressales; family Cupressaceae; genus Sequoiadendron; species Sequoiadendron giganteum. The sequence continues at coordinate 440,509,751 of CM021105.1, forward strand.
CTAAACCGTAAACCAATGTCTTAAGGGGTCCTAATATGACATTTCTTAAGGGGATCAAATAAGTTCTGAAAATTTGGTGAAGTTTCCCAAGGCAACCAAATTTAAATATTTAATAAGATCGCACAAGATTATAATATGAATGAGATAAATCATGATCTAGGTTGATCAATTTACAGTTTAGGGTGATAGGATGGCTTAAGGGGATCTATGTCTAGTAAGGTCCTAGGACAAAATGACATGGCTCAAGTGAATAAAATTTGGTGAAGCTGCCTCAGACCTTAATGAAATTTGGTTGCCTTGGGAATCTTCACCAAATTTTATTCACTTAAGCCATGTCATTTTGTACCAGGACCTTACTACATAGATACCCTTAACCCATCCTATTACCCTAAAACCTAAATCCTAAACTCTAAACCGTAAACCCTAAAGCATTCATAAATTTTCCTATATTAATAGTTAATTATTTTTTCATTCAAGTAACATTCCTTAGACATAAATGAGGCTTGCACATTTTATCATTTTTATTCAATTAGGACATTTATATTGAATGTTTTAAGGGTATTTCCTAAACATGTATCTTACATTTTGAAATTACAAATCTAATGCAGGTTCACTTATATCTTAGAGATCACATGGTTTGATTCAATAATATTTGTAATCCACCTCCACGCCATCCATCTCCACCACCTTCACCTCCACTTCCACCTCCACCCACTCCACTTCGTAACCCCCCACCTCCACCACCTAAAATCAATGGTGCTCGCTTGCAAGCACAAATCAATGCCAATGTTAGAACCATCCAAGATCAAATCAACATTATTCAAAATGAAGAATGTATCGCACCACCTTTGAGGATGTTTGCATCTAAGATGCAAAATGTTGTTGATGTTGTTAGTCTATGGATGGGATCTTAGATGAGCATCGACAATGGCTAGAGGAGAGGAGAACTTCTGATTTTGAAAAGGAAAACACAAAGAAATGAAGAGATGCGGTAGAGAGCCACAACAGTTTATAAATTAAGACAATGATAGATTATAGTTATGAACTTATGAATTTGATTCGATGGATATTTTGTGTGATGAATTTATGAATTTGGTTGGATGGATATTTTCAATGATGTGAATTTATGATTTTGGTTGGATGGATATTTTTAGTGACATGAATTTATGAATTTGGTGGAATTTATGAACTTATAATGATGAATTTATAATAGTATATATTTTATGACCATCTATTAGATCATGATTTCTCCTATTGGAAAAATGTAATATATATATATATATATATATATATATATATATATATGCGTTAGACATAAAATGAGTTTTTTTGTGAATGTTTCAAGTTTATTTTTTAGTATGTACATGTATTAAAATTGCATAGTTCTAGATCTTAAATTTTTAAATTTGTATGTATGTACATAGTTTAGTTGAATGATGTATGCACATGCAAATTATGCATTGTATTTTTTATTTTAAATGTATGTACATGTTAAATTTTGAAATTTGTATGGACGTGCTCAAGTTCAATCAATGTATTTATGTTTATGTATATGTATGCACATCCTTTTTAAACAAATTTGCATGTACATTTCAAATTAAACTATTTCTTATAATTTTGTACGTTTGTATCTTAATTTTGTATAATTTAATGCAGGTGCACTTATATCTGATATCATGGATCAATTTAACATTGATGATATCATCAATCCAGCACCTCAGCCACCTCCACCTCCACCCCAGGCTCCACCTCCACCTCCACCCCCTCCACTTAATATCCCGCCTCCACACCAAGCTGCACTTCCCCCTTCACCCCCTCCACTTAATATCCCACATCCACCACCTGTTGGATCTAATGAGGTTCGCTAGGTATGTGCAGGATCATCATGGAAAAAATAGGCCCTTAAGTGGCAAAAAATTCAGAAAAACCAGAGTTAGGCAACTTGACATAAAAATTTGAATAAGTTATCTATATTATTTCAAAAATATGTAAGAATATAATTTGTAGAAAATTGAATGTAGTTTCTAAATTACTTGGTTTATTTACAAAAAAAATAAAAATCTATTTGGTGAAAATTTGAAATTTAAATATAATAGTACTTAAATTTCAAGGAAAAATAAGAAGTAGGTGTCTGTCTGACCACCCTAACCACATTAAAATGAAAATATTTTTTATAATATTTTAGATTTAAGTAGAGCACTCATGTATTGATGTGATGCATATTTTTTTGTAATTTTTTTCTAAGTAAATAATTAATTATAATTTTTTTATGAAAAATTTTAAAAAATATAAAGACTCATATGTCTGACCACCTTAACTTGGTCAAAAATTCATGAATTTTATTTTTATTTTTTAATATTATAGTATGCAAAGCATATAATGTGATGCATGTTTTGGATTCAAAAAATATGATACCATTTGAAAGCTATAGATGTTTTTCAATCAACCTAAAAATCGGGACTTTAGTCGTAATTCAATAGAAAATGAATAATAATTATTTATTAAATTCAAAGTAAAGCATAATTTATATTGGTGGAAATCTGAGAATCTCCTTTAAAACCCCTTTTTGTTTCATCAATTTTGGGTTAAAAAAATGTCATCAGCCACATACCCATCATATTGCCACTTTTTGGCTCATCATGATCTTGCACATACCCCGTTTGTGATCACGTATAAATGATCAAGTGGCATCCATAAAAAATCAAATCAATTCTATGCAAAATCAAGCATTGATTCCATCGCACGTGAGATGTTTTGCATCTGCCATTCAAAATGTTGTGGATGCCATTAGGATTATTGATTTTGATCTAGATAGGCATCAACGAGAAAGAGAGAAGATGAGGAAATTTTATTTAGATGGTCTCTCCTATAAACAAATTTTAGACCTTAAAATAACAAAATCCCATCTAGCACCTTACTTTATCGACCTTGTTACTCGATAGCCCATTCCTCCCAATAAATCTAGAATATCCATGAGGTGGTGTATACATCCATAGATGAGTGCAAATTTTTGGGATCGATGGTATATGGTATTTGACAGTTCACCACACACTAATTTGGAGGTCCCATTGTATTTTTTGAGGAAACTATATGTAGAGTTTGTTATGGGGCAAAAGCCCAATTATTTTGATTTTAAATCATTTCAAGGTGTTGGTGGTGGCATGCCACAATAGAGGTTAGGGGCAAGGGTTGATCCCCAATAACCTATGCATACGCAACCCCTTGTTGCTTCTCTTGGTCCTGCCATTCCCGCACCTGTGCATCAACTTTTGGTGGTATCGACATTAGGATCCCTTAGTACGCTCGTAGGAGACCTTGATCAACATGCTTCTATGATAGCTGGTAGGGAGCATAGAGACGATGGTGATGGAGGAGTGTTTTATGGAGTCAGTCTAAGTATCACTCCAGGAGAGTCGAGACCACATGTATGTACTAGTTGCCATCAGTTATGTTATGGACCCGATCAAGCCACACCTAGTTCAGGTGGACGTGGAGATTCTAGTGGGCATGTGCAGGATCATGATGGGCCAAAAAGTGGCAATAGGAAAAAGTAGCGTTTTTCACTCACCAAAAAATGCGAAAATCCCAAGTTGACTTTCTTTTGGGTTGGGTGTCAGTACATTTCTCCATAGCAATGCCCAAGCCTAATTTTTACAAATTGGATATCCAATTTTTAAAAGTATAAAAATTGGGGTTGGGCAATATTTGAAAACATTTAAAAATGTATTGTGGCAGTAAAATTTTGGTGCCACAAAATGGATATCCGATTTGTGGAACACATAGACCCAAGAGTAATTAGGAGGTGTAGGTTGGACGAGAGAGAGAGAGAGAGAGAGAGAGAGAGAGAGAGAGAGAGAGAGAGAGAGAGAGAGAGAGAGAGAGAAGAAGAAGAAGAAGAATAAGGAAGGGGAAGGAAGAGAGGAAGAAGGGAAGAGAGAGAATTATGAGGGGTAAGGGAGAGGGGAAGAGGGGAAGAAGGG